>NW_004624746.1:21804931-21823987 GCF_000247695.1 Heterocephalus glaber
AAGAATAATGGCATTAGTTCTTCTTTAAATGTCTTGTAGAATTCAGCAGTGAAGCCATCAGGACCTGGGCTTTTCTTTGTTGGTAAATATTTTATTACATTTTCAATTTCACTCATTGTAATTGGGGTGTTTAGAATTTCTATATTTCTTCATTTAACTTTGGCAATTCATATGTATCTAGGAATCTGTCCATTTCTTCTGTGTTTTCCATTTTATTAGAGTACAGGTTCTCAAAGTAGGTTTTGATGATCCTCTGAATTTATGCTGGATCTTTTGTGACTTCCCCTTTTTTCATTCTTAATTGCATGGATATGATCCTTTTCTTTCCTTTTTTTGATAAGGTTGGGTAAAAGTTTATTGATTTTATTTATTCTTTCAAAAATGCATTGATTTCTGCTCTGTTCTTTATAATTTTCTCTCTTGTACAGGGAAAATTAGGGTTTGTCATGCTCTTCTTTTCTAGGAGCTTGAGGTTCAGCATTAGGTTGTTTATTTAAGCTCTCTCTGTTTTCCTAACATAGGCATTCACTGCTATGAATTGCACTCATAGAACTGCTTTCATTATATCCCATAGATACCTGTATACTGTACTGGCATTATCATTTACTTTTAGAAACTGCCTAATTTCTTCTTTAGTTTCCTCTGTGATCCATTGGTTGTTATGGAGAGTATTATTCAATTTCCATGTGTTTGTGGGAGTTTTGCTGTTTCTTATGCTATTGAACTCCAATTTTATTGCACTATGATGTGATAATGTATAGTGGGTAACTTCAATTCTTTTACATTTACTTAAACATGTCCTATGAGCCTGCATTTGGTCTATTTTGGAGAATAACCCATGTGCAGCTGAAAAGAATGTATATTCTGATTTTGTGAGTGGAACACTCTGTAAATGTCTATTAAGTCAATTTGTTCAATACCTTGATTCAGTTGCAGAATTTCATTGTTGATATTTTTGTGTAGATGATCTATTTGTGCTAGTGGGGTATTGAGGTCCCCCACTACAATTGTATTAGTGCTTATTTCGTTTTTCATGTCCATTAATATTTGTTTTGTATAGTTAGGGGCATTCATATTTGGTGCATGTATATTTATGATTGTCATCTCTTCCTCTTGAATTGTTCCCTTCACAAGGATGTTGTGACCATCTTTGTCTCTCTTAATTAATTTTGGTCTGAAATCTAATTTGTCTGCAAATAAGATTTCTACCCCTGCATTTTTCCAGGTTCCTGTTGCATGAACAACTCTTTTCCATCCTTTTACTTTCAGTCTATGAAATTTTTTTTTGAGTTAGGTGTGTTTCTTGTATACAGCATATTGTTGGGTTTTTCTTCTTAATCTATTCTACCAGACTATTTCTTTTGATTAGTAAATTGAGGCCATTAACATTGATGGTTATAATTGATAGATACTGACTCATCCTCATCATGGTGTTTCACTGTTGTAGGCTCTTTTTTAATTTTTCCCCTTTCCCTTTTGTTTCTTGCCTTGCCTGGTGGCTTTGCTCTGTTGGGTCTTGTGGAGTTGTGACCCTTGTTGTCTTTTTCTAAGATATTTTTAGAAATGTTTGGAGTGTTGGTTTGATGTTCATGAAATTTCTCAGGTATTCTTTTTCATGGAAGTATATAAATTCCCCCTCCATTTTGAAGATAATTTTGCATGATACAACAGTTAGGTTGGAATTTATTTTCTTTTAGCACCTAAAATGCTTCACTCCAGGCTCTCCTTGAATGGAGGGTTTGTGTTGAGAAGTCTGCTGTGATTCTGATGGGCTTTCCTATGTAGGTTATTTGTTTCTTTTCTCTAACTGCTTGTAGGATTTTGTTCTTCTGTTGGGTTTCTGGGATCTTGACTATTATATGTCTATGTGTAGATTTTTTTTTATCATGGGTTAATTGGAATTCTATATGCCTCACTTGTCTGTATTTCCAATTCTCTACCTCTGTCTGGGAAGTTTTCTACTATTACTTCTTTTTTTTTGCTTAAATTCTTTTATTGGTTCATTTTAGGTATACAATACATTTACATTTATCATTGGGTGCTTGTACCTGTGCATGATGTATATTAGTGCTTATTTTTTTCCCCATTACCTGTGTGCCCTTCACTCCCCCACCCTTCCCTATTTACATAGACTTTGTTTCCACTTTTTTTTCTTTTCTCATAATTTTTCCTTTCCATTCTTTCCTTTGCCCATCTCCTCCCACCACCTCTACCCTTTTGGGCCTTTTACTATTTCAAAGTATCAATTATTAGTTATTGACCTTTTTAATTCTTATTTACACTTTCAGTTTCTCACACTAGAGAAACTATTCGGTATTTATACGTGTGTCCTATTTATTTCACTTAAGAGTATGGCCTCAATATGCATCCATTTAGAGAATAGCAAACCCAAAGTTCACACAAGAGAAGAAATTATAAAGATCAGAGCAGAAATCAATGCAATGGAGACTAAGAGAGTGATACAAAAAATTAATGAATAAAAGAGTTGGTTTTTTGAAAGAATAAATAAAATCAATAAATCTTTACTCAACCTTATCAAAAAAAGGAAAGAAAAGGATCATATCCATGCAATTAAGAATGAAAAAGGGGAAGTTGCAGCAGATCCAGCATAAATCCAGAGGATCATCAAAACCTACTTTGAGAACCTGTACTCTAATAAAATGGAAAACACAGACGAAATGGACAGATTCCTAGATACATATGAATTGCCAAAGTTAAATGAAGAAATATAGAAATTCTAAACACCCCAATTACAATGAGTGAAATTGAAAATGTAATAAAATATTTACCAACAAAGAAAAGCCCAGGTCCTGATGGCTTCACTGCTGAATTCTACAAGACATTTAAAGAAGAACTAATGCCATTATTCTTTAAACTCATCAAAGAAATTGAAAGGGAAGCAAGGCTTCCAAATTCATTCCTGGAAGCAAGTGTTACTTTGATTCCAGAATGAGGGAAAGATGCAACCCAAAAAGAGAACTACAGGCTAATCTCCCTAATGAACATAGATGCAAAAATCCTCAACAAGATACTGGCAAACAGAATACAGAGGATCATCAGGAAGATCATAAACCCTGACCAAGTAGGATTTATCCCAGGGATGAAAGGATGGTTCAATATTCATAAATCAATAAATGTAATACTCTATATTAACAGAGTCAAGGACAAAATCCATATGATCATCTCAATAGATGCAGAAAAGGCATTTGACAAAATACTATTACTTCTTTGAACAGTTTTTTTTTAATGTCATCTGTACTTTCTCCTGCTTTTTCATGGACTCTTATCAATGTTATGTTATTCTTCTTTGCATCATCTAGCAGCTGCCAGAGTGTTTTCTCGTGGTCCCTTATATTTTTAAGAAATCTCTGTTTTCATGGCCATTAACCACAATCTTGTCTTCTATATCTGATATTCTATCTTCACATTCACTCAATCTGCTGGGAATACATTCAGTGGAGTTTTTAATCTCCTGGATATCTGTTTGAATCTCTTTCATGGATTCCATTTCTTTCCTATGTTAGGCGATCATGGTTTCCATTTCTTTCTTATGCTGGGTATTCATGGCTTCCAGCATTGTTCTGAACTCATCTATTTTTTTATCTGTTTCTATTCTAGAGCCTCTAATCATGCCTTTTGTTCTGCTCACCATCTCTGCAGTTATCTAGGAAATTATTTCTGTTTTGAATTTTCTAGAGCCTCACTCATCCATTTTGTTACTTCCTGTGCTATTAGTTCAGGTTGTCCAGGTGGTTGATTATCACACTTTTCCACCTCGTTTCCTCCAGAATTTGCCTTTGCTGGGGTGGAAGTCTGGGTTTGTTCCTTGCTTAAATGTCTTCTCATTTTTATTTTTGGTACTGTCCTTGGTTTAATTCCTGGGTTGATACTTTGAAATTGCCTATTGTAAGTATCTCTGTTGCTTGTATTTAGAAACCTTACAGAATCATTGCTTCTCACAGGTGTCTTCCAGATATAGCTGGTCTTTAGGTTTTGAGTCTCTAATGACTCTGAGGCTATCTCATTTTCATATATAGGGAAGGACAACTGATTAGATCAATTACAACACCTTAGCCCAAGTGATAGCAACACCATACCATCAAGCACACTTTAGAAAATGACAATTTGTGACAGTTGTTAATCTATCACCTTTAACTGTGTGAATTAAATCAAAGTCAAGGATCAACCCAACATATGTTTATGGTGAATAAACTCTTCAATATAGCAACTTTATCCTTCTGGATGGGGAGTTAGAAGGAGTTGGCGAGGGAGGGATCAATAGGTAGAAGGATAGGGGAAGATTAGTACAGAGGCCAGAAGACAGAGGTAAGAGAAGGAAAAAGAGAAGAAAAGAAAAATAAAGAGGAAATCTGAATTAGGGCCAGAACAGGAACAAAAAGGGAGATGAAGAACAATGTGAGACAGCAATGTGAGAGAGAGAGAAAGAAAAGAAAAAAGATAGGAAAAAATAGAAGAGAAAAATTAAAATTTGAAAAGCACAGGGAAAACTACAAATAAGAGCAAAAAGTTTTTGAAAATTACAAATAAAAATAAAATGAAGGGCCTCATTCAGGGAATGTCTCTGCTGTCACAATAGACAATGTGGGCAGAAGTGTGCAGATACAAGTTAATGAGTCTCAGCAAGCCAGTAGCAGACTCATAAAATTCAGGCAGATTTCTGGCTGGTAGTCCCAAGTTGACCTCCCTATACTCCTGCAGGGTTGAAATCTGCAAGTTTCTACTGCATGTTTCAGCTGCCCTTCCCCTGAAGATACTCCAGGTTCCGATGGGAGGTGATGATCCCTCCAACTTACCAAGTATGGTGGTCTGGTGTGCCTTTATCACAGAGATTCTTTTCACTTTTCCAATGGGCTTTGATTTTCCCGAAGGAGCCTGAGGGAGGCCCTCTATCTGTTGTCCACTTCTGGTCTATCTTCTGGAGCTCAGGACAAGGGGCTTTATGTCCCCGCCGTGCCTCTGTGGTGTGGAACCAGGTAGCAGCACAGCCAGAAGTCCAGAGGTGGTGTGGGGGATTGCTGCAGGGGTCTGCATGGCTAAGCTGGTCGCTGGGAGTGTGGGGGAGTGAGCAGGAGGGAGTCCTGCTCCATGCAGCTGAGGTCCTCACCGTCTGCTGGCTCTATCAAACTTTCAGTGGTATCTTATACAGATATGGAAAAAAAGCCTTAGAATAACCTCAAGTATTTAACAAGAATAAAGCACCATATTACCTGATTTCAAACTATGTTACAAGGCTACAGTCATGAAAATCATATGGTGCGACTAGCACAAAACACATGCAAAAATCAGTGGAACAGAATAGAGAGCCAAGAAATAAATCCATGCTTTTATGTTCAGTTGTTTTTCATAAACAATCACTTGCATAACTAAAGTTATGAAAACTGGATATCAACATCTAGAATGATTTCACCCCAAATACAAAAATTAATTCAAAATGGATTAAAGGTTTAAATGTAATACCTGTGGCTGTAAAACTACTAAGTATAAACAAAGGGTTAAAGTTTATTGACACTGGTGAGGAAAGCTATTTTTTGGATATGATTTCAAGATCCGAGGCAATAAAAACAAAAACAAACAAGATTATATCAAATTAAAAAGCTTTTGCATAGCAAAAAATACCACAAAACAATCAATAGAGTGAAGAGACAATGTGTGGGGTAAGAGAAAATATTTTTAAACCATACATCTAAAGCTGGTTTAATATGTAATATACATAAGGAACATAAATAATTCAACACCAAAACAAACAAAAAGCAAATAATCTGGTTAATAAGTAGGAAAAGATCTTGAATAAGCATTTTTCAAAAGAAGATCTCTGAATGGTCAACAATTATATGAAATGATGCTTAACATCACTAACCATCAGGAAAACAATTCAGAACCCCAATGCGATATTACTTCACACCTGCTGGAGTGGCTGTTATTAGAGAGATCCAAAGTAACTAGTGTCCACAAACATGTTGAAGAAAGGAAACACTTCTAGAATGCTGGTAGGAATGTAAGGTGGTACAGACACTAGGAAAAACAATACAGAGGTTCCTAGAAAAATTAAAAATGAAAATACTATGAGATCCAACATTTCCATTTCTGGGTAGATACCCAAAGGAAATGAAACCAATACTTTCAAAAAGAATATGCACTTCCACATTCATGGCATCATTCTTCAAAACAGCTAAGATGTTTGATCAACTTGAGTGCCATAGATGAATGAGTACAAGATACGTGATGCATGTGATATAAAATAAAATGTAATTTAGCATTAAACAAGAAAGCCCTCTTTAGTGACAACATATATAAACTTGGAAGACTTAAGTGAAATAGAGTATTCATAGAAAGACTAATACTGCACAATCAATATACATACACATGAAATTTTAAAGTACACAATGAACTCAAAACAAGTTGACAACAGAATAGTGATCTCCAGGGTTGTACATTATGGGAGATGGAGATTTGTTGCTCAAAATGTACAAAGTTTTAGTTATGCAAAGATTCATTTATGAAGACAAACAAACAAAGACTCTGGAATCACCTGCAAATTTTCATTATGCATTTTTTCCACCTTCAGATTGCTTTTTCTAGAGAGTCATTCATCTAATTTCCTGTTGTCTCAAAGCTTTAGGAGTTTAAAACTATTGAAAGAATAACTTGACTAGTCTTGAAATCTTTACACTATTCCTATTACTTTGCTGGATGTAGATTACAGAATAGCCCTAAATTATAGCTGTGATCTGCTCACTCCCACAACCATGAGACATCACTTATTCTCCCTGTTCTTTTTAACCTAACCTCCAAACACTTACCTGTTCTTCTGCCCTGCCATGTTCTCTTCTGAATCTCACCCTCCATCCAAACTGCCTTTTTTTCCACCATGGTTTATGACTTTCTGTTTCCTTACTTTGATTGACAGTACATTCCTTTCACTTGAATAGTCTTATTACTGTATTTCTTTAAAAAAATTTTTTTTCCCATTAAGTTTATCGGTACATTTTAGGCATACAATACAGTTACATTCATCATTGGGATCTTGTACCTTTACATGATGTATCTTGGTTCTTATTTTATTCCCATTCCTCTTCCCTCCCTTCAAACCCTCCACACTTCCCCATTACCATATTTCTTAAGAGTGTACCTTGTTTCTCTTTTAAAACTTAGTCAATATGTCAGCATATTAATCTTTTTCTTTTTTATCCATTCGGACAATATTTTTCAAATACTAGATGAGTATATATTGTACTCCAAAAATATTCAACAGCTGTAGATATTAGAGAAATTCAAATTAGAACAACTCTAAGGTTCTATCTTACTCTGGAAAGAATTGCAATCATTAAGAAATCAAACAAGAACAAATGCTGGCATGGCTGTGGTGAACAAGGAACCCTCTTTCAATGTTGGTGGGAATGGAGACTCGGATAATCATTATGGAAATCAATATGGAGATTTCCCAAAGAGCTGAAATTAGAAATTCCATATGACCCAGCTATCCCCCTGCTAGGTATCTTCCCTAAAGAGCTTAAGTCATCATACTACAGGGATATATGCATACCAATGTTTATAGCAGCATAATTCCTAATAGCTAAATCCAGGAAGCAGCCTGTATACTCATCAACAGAAGACTGAATAAGGAAAGTGTGCTATCTATATATAATGGATATATATTATTCAGCTATAAATAATTTTCTTTATCCATTAGTCTGTTGATGGACATGTAGGCTTCCTTTTTATGCATTATTTTGTGATTTAACATTTTGACATATTAATCCTAATTTTAGCATTTTTCAGTACTCACATTTACTATGGATAGCCATACATCTTAATAGCTATACTTGTGGAAACATAAGATCAAGATTGCCTTTAATATATTTTTGCAGAAATTGAGTTATATCAATGTTCTTCACTCTTACTATCTAACCTTATTTCTCAGCATGGTATGAAAGAATATAATACTACAAACTGTTCTATATTTAGCACAAACAAAAGTGAATAAATTGAGATTTTTGGAAAGGTAAAAGAATTCAAATTCAAGGATGCTAGTAGTAATATTTTTTGGGGGCAAAAAGATAAATTTCTTTGTTAAGATGCAACACACAGTAAATAAAACTATTTTTTAAATTAAGAAGTGAACACTAGATTGATCACTTACCATTACTGTCACTACTGGCCACAAATAAATTAATAAATTGCTCATTATTTTCTCTTAAATATCATATTTAAGTCATCTTTAATTTAATGTTTATAAATTTTAATGACACTTTTGGCTATATTATATATAAATGTGTGTACTGATGCACCTTTCTGGAGACAATTGCATTTTGCGTGTGTGTTTCATATTTTTAAACTCATATCTTTAAAGTGATAGTATCTTTTAAAAACATATGGAAGAATTCAGGTTTTTGGTCTGTTTTCATTTTAACAAAATGTGTCATTTTATATTTTTTCTTTAATTGAATTCTGTAACACTTAATACTGAAGAACTTCTTCTGAGGTCAGTTGAAAGCTTTTAAAGTAGCATAAAAGTCAGATCTTGATGGTAGATGGATTGCTCAAACAGACATACCTTTGAGATCTGTGGCCTATTTCTGAGAGTTTAAATTCTATCCATTTTCACTGTCACATTGCCTGACATGTGAATGAAAATGATTGTTATTTCAATCCTGCATCATGATAGAGCCTTGTAAAGTGCACATCCTTTTTCTGTCTTGAAGCCAACTGACCATGGACTGAAACTGAAACAGAATAAACCCCTCCTCTCTTATTTTTTTTTAAATTAAGTTTAAATGAAACTGTATCCTCAAGGGGCACCATTGGTCAAATACCTAATCTTACATCAGTCATGTAGGTAGTCATATAGTAAGATACCTGCATAAACACTGGAGTTAAATTTGTATTATCAATACTGATTCCTCACTCCTTTGTGTGGCTTTTGACATTTATGGAAGGATTTGTCTTTATTCAAAAAAAATTAAACACTGAAAAAATGTATATTAGAACAAAGAAAATGTCAGGACATATAAATGTTGAAAGCCTTTCAGAAAAAGAAAGATTAAAAACCATATAGACCCAGTGTCTAATTTTTTAGATGAATAATTGAGACCCAAGTAGATCCAATACTAGTTAACAAATGTGACAGAGCACTGTAGTAGCAGAACCGGTAACAGAAATAGGTTCTTTTATTTTGAAGTCCAGATCTTTTAATAGGACTTTTGTGTGACTATAAGATAAAATTATGGAAACAAAAGTAATCTAGATACAAATATGCAAGAGATTCTTCCTCACTGGATATTTTTTTATTTTTATTTTATATCATTTTATATTTTTCCTTTGAATAATGAGATTTGAAATGAGAGTTGAAGTTAAATTCTGTTAGATCAGTAATTCTAGGATGAGGAGAAAGTTATCATCATCAGGTTCTAGAAGTTAGAGAAGGCAGGTATAGCATGAAAGATGGGTTACATTTTGTAACCCAGTAGATAATTTATTTAATAAAAATTTTTTAAAAAATTAAATTCCATTTAATGTTTATTCAATTGGCAAGCTCCAAACAATTAGCATTTTATTGTGGGAATGCTGCACTGAAAATAACCTACTTTATGGGCATGTAATTAAACTTGAAAACCAAAAATATTTTGCTGATTGAATCAAATTCTAGGAATGGATATTAAAAATAATAGCAAACACAGTGATAGAATATGCATAGTAAATTTTTCTTTGTATGACTATCTATACTCCTGAAAAATAGAAACAACTAAAATACCCAAGAATAGAGGATTTCTTACATAAGGTAATAGCCATTTTAGGAGAAAAAATATTTCCATTCACATTGGTAATTGTGAAATTGGGAAAATGATTAACAATTCTTTTTCTAAAATGAGAAGCCAAAAGACAGAAAGCAAAACGTTGTGATGCACATGATTTTGTTTTAATAAATACTAGAAGACATATTTATAAATACAAACATTGATTTTAATACATGAAGATTTCAAATGAGTTTTCATTATCTTGCATTGCTCTGTCTTCAGTTTTCAAACAGAGTTATCAATGTACAGTCCAAGTCCTATGCCTTTTTACAACTTTAGTAGCCCAGCCTAATTCTCAGAGTCCTACCCTTTAGTTCCATCGGAAATAGCCATGATGCCATATAAATCTTTTGCAAAGAACATCTAGGCCTTTATTTCTTTTTTTTATAAATGAAGGTGGATGCCTAAAAATAATCAGAGAGGCATCCTTGACATTGTGCTTCCTGTGTGCACTTTTCTAGGAGACGACTACGCTTATACCTTATCTCATTTAGACCACAAATTTGGAAGACTCTCAATATCTCCAAGGAACCAATGCCTTTTGGGTTCTGTTCAAGCACTGGAAGATGTTCAGAGAACACCTGAAGATTGCTCTTCTCTGGAGTCCTCTCTTGCGCCACCATGACCAACCCTACAAATGTCCTCCTTGACAGTTTTTTCCCTAGTTGTGCTTTCTACTGTCCAATCAAAATTGCAAGATGGGAAAGGACCAGAATGATTTTCATTCATTAGTTATCTCTATCACTTAAAGCGAGTTTGGAATGTTATTGATGTTCAGCAAAGATTTATTAGTGAATGTGTACAGGAATGAAGCAGACACCCACCAGAAGCTGATGGATGACCTATATGTTAGTCATAATAAGGTTTCATCATCGCTTCATTGCTCCATCAAAGTGTGCATTTCAGACTAGTACAGTTGACATCACGTATATTTTACCACTTATCTTATTTTTTAATCACGTGTTGTAACTCGGTCCTCAAAACTTTGAAGTTTCCTCATCCCTTTTCTGCCTTTTCATGTGTGCACAAGTCTTCATGTCTTATTCATGGACATGCTGTTAATGATCTTTATATTCCACTCTATTTCTATGGAGAAATGTTCCCTGGTCTTCATCCTGCCAGACTTTATCACATCTGTGCTTTGTCACATGCTGTTTATTTTTCTTATAAAATTACATAGTAAATACTCAATATGAAATTTTGAAGGAGTCAAATACTCATCTGCCAAGAACTTTGTTTGAAAAGGAAAAGGATCATTCCATAATCCTTTTCTTATATTTAGGACACGCTTGTGAAAATAAGAGTTTCCATTTCTTTTTCTACATAAATTCTTTCATTTATTAATTTATAAGAAAATATAAACATTTACTAATTTTCTTCCTTTTATCTTTGGAAAGGCACTGACATACAAATAATTAAAAGTATAATGTAAAGCACAACTGGTTTTAACTTAAATTCTTATTTATACATAGAATAGTCCTTTTATATTTTCTTTTGCATTAAAAAACATTGAAAATATATGATTGGAATTGATATTTTTCATTTTTTATTCATTTATTTAGAGAACAATTCTTGAACATTTAATGAAGCCTGGGCACTCTAGTAGAAACTGATATTCAAAATAGATGAGATAGAAGATAAATGTTTTCATAAAGACAGAAGAAAAGGTAATGTAAGGAAGTAAAACACAAAACTATATAAATAAATACATCATCACAGCTGTAAAAGTGCCACAAAAGAAAAGTTTAGGTACAATGAAATTGTGAAATAGCATTAACTATGATTTCCCTATATAATTACCCCATGGGCTGAATCTTAAATGATAAGGAGGCCACTACTCACTACATAAAAGGAGTGTGCAAAGTCCCCTTAGCTAAAAGAATGGAACAGATAATGCAACAGAAATAGAAATAGGCTTGGTTAGTCTTAGAAACAAAGACTATCATGATTAGAATACAATGAGATATAATAGGACTTAAAATCATGGTAAATAGAAAAGTAAGCTGTAGATTATATAGGCCAAATTTATTATTTTATGCTTTATTTGCACAGTCATTGATCTAAAAGACATACAGTGCACTCTTGTTCAACAGCCAGCTACACAATCTTCTCAAGCACATGTGAGGAATTCTGTAGGATAGCTCACATGTTAAGACACACACACACAGTCTTCACTGAATCAAGAGGATTGAAATCATAGAAAGTACATTTTCTAACCATAATGCAATGAGTATAGAAATAATGTCAGAAAGAAAGAAAGCCGGTTAATTTATAAATATGTGAAAAGTAATACATTCTCAAATAACAATTGGGAGTCAATAAGAAGAAATTCTGAAACTTCTTGATCATACAAAAATGAAAATACTGATGCAAAAGGATGCAACAAAAGCAGTTTCAGAGTGACGTTTCAGTGATAAAATCCTACCCTACCCTAAAAAAGAAGGTAGTGTGTAAGTAGGGCGATTGACAAGGTTTGAATAAGGTATATAGCACTTCAGCAACGTTAATTTTTTCTTTTTTGTATTTGAATATATGAATATGTCTTGGGAAAATATATAGAAATACTCAAGTATAAAGTGGCATCATGTCTGCCACATATTGTCAGATATTTGAAAAATAGAGTATCACAAATGTGGTAAAGTGTAGATAACTAAGAAATATGAAATTAATGCAAAAATTCCTTTCACTATTTTTATAACTTTCTCGTAAGTTTCAAGTTATTTAACACTAAAAAGTTAATGTCCAGCATGGAAAAGTAATTAAGAAAAATCTCAAATAACGATCCTAATTTTATACATCAAGAACTCTTCAAATAAGAACAAACTAAGTGCAAATTTCACAGGAGAATGTGAGTAACAAGCAGTAGAGCAGAATCAAAAAATAATGTAGAAAAACAACAGAAAAAATTACTGACACTAAAAATTGATTTTTACATTTTTTTATAGACAAAAGGCCAAGAAGTGAGAATGTTGTTTTCAGAAAAGACAATAATAATAGGTATAGAGATTGAATCAGTAATCAAAGTATCTCAACCATGGGAACAAAAAAGGCTCTAAACAGATGGCTTTCCTGGTGACTTGTGGCAAACATTTAATGAAGAACTAATGATAATCTTTCTCCATCTTCCAAAATTAGAAAAGTTGCTAACATTACCAAACCCATCCTTTGAGGATAGCATCTTTTGATTCCAAAGTCAGTCATAGACACCACAGAAAGCTACAAGCCAACATCTCTAGTTAATACAGATGCGAAACTAGCAGACTGAATTCTACAACACATTGGATAAAGCAAACCCAAGTATAATTTGACTTAGCCTATCAGGTGGAATGGTAGAAGGAAATTACATCATTTGATAATATCATTTTTATCACACCACATATGAAATCAGAAAATTCACCTCCAAGTGGATGAAAGACATACAGAAGGCATAAAACTGTAAAACTGCAATAATAAAACACAAGGACAATGCTTGGCGACAATGTTCTTTCCAATAGTTGCATAGATAAAAGCAAAATCATAGCAACAAAACCTAAAGAGAGCAATCTGGGACTCTACTAAAAGGATTCTTCAGAGCAAATCAAATAACCCACAGGGTGAAAAGCACACGGTGGTACTGTGTTTGCATCTTGGAAGCCCCGCCAAGGCCTAAGTTTGAAAGGCTTGTCTCCAGAGTGGTGCTGGTGCAGAAGCTTTAGGAGGTGGGGTGGGGGGGACTCATTTGGGGATCTTTGCGTCTCCAGAGTCCTAGTGTTGAAGACATTGTGGAATCAAATAAAGGGCAATATCCAAATTATCTAAATGTTCCTTTAACTTCATAATATACAAAAAATTGCAACCTAGTTTAAAATGAGATAAGAATTTGAATAGTTAGTTCCTGAAAAAAGATGTATAAAGAGCCAACAGAGAGTACATGAAAAAATACTCAACATCTCTAAACTTTAGCATGTAAATGAAAACCACAAAGGTATATCGCCCAATAGCTATTGGGACAGCTATTATGAACAAACAAACAAATAATTGTTATCAAGGATGTGAAAAAAGTGAAATTCTTTTTTTCTTTTTACTTAGAGTACTAAGAATTGAACCTAGGGGCTCTCATTGAAATATATCCCTGGCTCTTTTTATTGTTTATTTTCTGTTTTGAAACAGACTCTTGCTAATTTGCTAAATTGCCCAGATTGAACTTGAACTTGCAGTCTTTCTGCCCCAACTCCTCAGAGTGCTGGATTACAAGACATGGACTACCCTGCCTGGATGAAATTGTAGTTCTTGTAGATTGTTGATGGGAATGGATAATTTAGATCCCATACAAAAAACCAGTATGAATTTTCCTCAAATAAGTAAATTTTGTAAGTAGCCTCTATGCCATCAACTCATGAATGGATAAAAAATTTTGGTATTTATACACAATGGACTACTACTCAGACATAAAGAAGGCTAAACTTCAGTCATTTGTAGGAAAATGGATGCACTTTGAGATCATAATATTAAGTGCTATGAATCAGACCCCTAAATTTAAATATAGCATTGTTCTTTTACATGGAGGGAGTGGGGTAGGACAGAAGGAGGAGATGAAAAAAAAAATGTGTTATATTCATCTACCAACTCTCCACATGGAATGTAATTAATATGTACTGCATACTTTCTAATAAAAACCTTAAAAATTAAAAAAACAAAGTTAAATGCAAAATTATTAAAATAAGACTACCTTATATGTATTCCAGTAATCCCGCTTCTAAACATTTATCACAAAGAATGGAAATCAAGATCTCAAAGAGACAATAGCAACCCTATATTACTGTATCACTATTCACAATAATCAAAATGTGGAAATAAGATAAATGTCCTTTAACAGATAAATGGATAAAGAAAATGTAGAATATACATACGATGAAATACTATATGGCCTTTTAAAAACAAAAAATTTCTACAAAGTCTAACAGATAAAAATTCAAGATATTATGTAAGTGACATGAAACATCAACAGAATTCATGTTTTCACTAGTATTAAGTATGTAAAAGAGTCAAACATATAGAATCAAAGAGGAGTTAATCAATTTTAAAAACTTTCAGTCAGGCAAGATGAAAAAGTTTTAGAGATCTTCTGTACAGCAACTTACCTACAGTCAATAATAATGTATTTTGCACCAAACATTTGTTAAATATAGATATCATGTTAGGTGTTCTTAATGAATACAAGTTTTATTTTAATCTAAAATGAAATTTTAATACCATGTTATATTAAATAATTATTAAATCTTACAATACATTTTACTATTGATTTTATCCAAAAAGTCATAGTATAAATATTTGAAATTTGATGTTGGCACAATCATGAAAATATTTTATCTTGTTGTGTTGTTTTTCTAAGTTTTGTTTTGTTGTGGATTTTTTTTGGGGGGGGGGGCTACCGGGGATCGAACTTGGGTCCTTGTGCTTGCAAGACAGGCAGTGGAACCACTGAGCTAAATCCCTGGCTTGTTGTGGATTTTTGTCAAGAGACTTATAGATAGCTCCACACTGTAGTAGATCCTGAAGACAACAGCCATTGAAATCATAAAAATTACTCTAATCTTAAGACTTGTCAAAATGATTCCATCCTCTCAGAAGGAAATTTTGGGACACACGTCAATATCAGCTGTGTGGCAGTAAAGAATCCATTTTCCATGTAAGTGGATTTAAATGGCTCCTGCTGGCCCCTTCATTTTCCTTTCCTTAAAAGTGTTAGTTAGAAAAAAATCAACATATGGTATATTTGGCAGTAAAACATCATTAGTGAAAAACACCCACAACTGCAGAAATTTGGAAAGCTTTTGAAAATTACAAAGAAACTTAGCACTTGATGGGACATGCAGTGTGAGATGCTATTTTTCTATTTCTGTTAGGATATTTTGCTGATTACATCAGCAACATTCGTTCCCCTACAGATATAACTATAGCCTGTGAGCTTTATTTCTGTCTCGCTCTTAATAAACATGCTATATTTCTGTGGCTGCAGTGACTTTTTTTGAACAAGTGAATAAGTGCCATAGATCATCTAAATGGATTTGCCACCACACCTTTTAAGGAGTCTATTTTTAACCTTACCTCCAGGTTTGAGATGTGAGATTGGAGCTTCTCTAGTCAACATTTTGCCATAATAAGAGAATAAAGGTCAACTTGATAAATAAATAGGGGATAGAGAAAAACTGGATCAGATCATATTATAAGAATTCCTGAACAAATTCATATTCTCAGTGTCCACTTTTCTATTATTATCTGACCCAGCTTTTTTATTTGGGTTCATTTATGTCAATTTGTTGTTGCTATATAGTATAGTTATATATTTTTTTACTAGCAACTAAAAGAATCATAACAATGAAGTACTCTCAATATAGATTATCTCTAAGAAAAATATATTCAGCAATTCAAAATCAAATTATCAATGCAAATATATTTAAAATATCTATTCAATAAATATTGTGGGAACTCTTTCTTATAGAGTAGGTTTGGAGAAGGTCATACGCAGATCAAATGTTGTTCCATGCAATCTTTATTTATACAGAAAAAAATTAAATGTGTAATTGCAATACAAGGCAAAAATGGCAGAGTGGATTCCATAAGAGCAAATAAGTGGGAAAATTAAGTAAGACTATGGGTAATTGGAGACATCAGGGCAGATTCATGTCTAAACTGTGTTTCTGGGTGCAGAAATCAATTCCTAAATTGGATACTACCTTGTCTCATTATTTCTTAACTCCTGAAAAGTGGAAATTTTCTTTTTCCTGGGAGTCTCAGTTTCCCAGGTATCTTCCAATCCTTGTCTGATGTGCTCAATATCCTGCTCAGATTAACTCTGTTCTGAAAAACTTTTGCCCATTTCCACAGACAGTCTTTTTCACTGGATCTTTGTCTCAGACCTTTCCCTTTTCATTTGTAGGGATTTCCTTAGTGACATTCTTCCTCTAGTCCTTAGTCCTCAGGAATAGGTATTGAGAAATTACACAAGGCACAAAGATGCTGAGATCAGGGTAGGGTGCCTTCGGGCCTTTTTGGAAAACTCAAAAGCCTCTTTAAACAAAGGTGATATTATAAATGGTAAGTGATAAATACAATATTTTTAGAAAGAAATTCAGATAAAAAAATTAAAATGAAAATTTAAAAGTGTTCTCATACTTAGAGGACTCTTGTCATAAATAATATTTTTCTGGTGAAATACCATACATGTAAATAGATGTAAAGAGCAATAAAGAGGAAAAAGAAAAGTAAATTTAGAATATATTTTATTTTAATAAAGTTAATAAATTCATTGGGTTTAAAAGCAACTGCTACTTAATATCATAAAAATTGGCATCTACTGAGCAAATTCACCTTCCACCCAATCACAAAATTAGAGAATAGACATAAATGTCATAATTTTAGGCATCATATATGTGCATACACATAACAGCATATATACATACACATCTTGTTAGTGTTATATATTTTAAATTAAAATTGAATGGGAAAGAGATCCAGAAAGAGAAACTGAAATTAGATCTTTATATATTGAAACATTTAAAAATAATTAAACATTTCTTCTCACTAAACATGCTATTATTGCACATACTATATATGCAAGTGAGTTTCCATCGTTACCTATATAAATATATTTATGTTATTGTATGTATAAACATATATTCTTCACAAGTAAATAAATATACATGTATATGTAGTGGCATTTAAAAATACCTAGCTATTCAGTATGTGATAAAAAGTACAAGATTGGAACCACTTTGTTAATGTGCTGAATAAGAACACACACAAACACACTGAAAGGTAAGGGTGACTTAATCTATAAATTTAGAGTATTTACAATGCAAAGAAGAAACTCTAGAATTGTTGTTTCATAGTCACAGTTATAAACCAAATTCTTGTTTTGGAGATTTGCGAATGACCATCTTCATCCAACAAAACAAGTTGAACTATATCAAGCAACAGGATAGGTGTGTTCATTTTTTTTCTTCTTAAATTATTTTTGTCCCTGCTTGTTTAGATTACATAATTTCTATTGCTTTAACTTCATGTTCATCCTTTCTCTGTCACCAAAATTATTGTCAGTTTAAAAATTTTGATACGGTTTTTCTTAATATTAAACTAATTCTTTAGTTCATTTATAGCATTTATATCTGTCCACAAGGATTTTTTTGTCTTTGCATTCATTATAGATAGAGTTTCCTTTACATTCTCAAGCATAGTTATAATAGTTGCTCTAAAATTCTTTAGCTTCTAATGTGTTTATCATCTAAGATTCAATATCTTGAATAGCTGTTTTGATTTCTTATTTCAGTATATATAATTTTAGGATTACATCCTGGATATTGTAAATGATATTTTGTAGAGGTCACTGCAGAATATTATTTTACTTTTTTCATGGATACTTAAATTGGAGTAAGTCTGACAAAGTTATCTCCTTTACAGGAGAGGAATAGTTAAATTTTTATTTTAAGAAGGGTATAACAGTGTCACGTGGAAAACATAGAATCAGCCCACTGCAGACAGGCAGATCTGTGGACATGGACCCCAGGTTGCCAGTCACACTAAAAACACTGAATCAGCCTGCACCCTGGCAGCAATCCACTGGAATCCCCCCTCCATGGTCCTTTGGCCTCTTCTCTGTACAGCCACCTGGTTCCACACTACAAGGATGCAGGGGACACCGGACCACCAGACCACTGTACTGGAGCTAAACAAGTTCTCAGCATTTAAAGAATTCCTGCCCAGAGGTAGGGGCTACTGAGCCACTGTCCCACTGCTCCTGGTCCAAAGGAAGGAGCTTCCTGGCCACCATCCCTCCCACCACTCCTAGACCAGAGGAAAAGGCTTTTGGGCTACCAACCATCCCGCTGTCCCCGGCCCAGAGGTAGGGGTTTCTGAGCCACCATCACAATACTCCTGATCCAGAGGAAGGGGCTTTTGGGCCACCATCCCTGCCACCACTCCCAGCCCCTGGCCCACCTCTCCCAGCTCAGAGGAGGTGAGCTTCATGGACACCAACAGCACCCACCTGCCCCCACAGTCAAAATGAGAAAACACGTAAATAAGTCTCAAAACCAGACTTCCAGACCATGTACAGCAACCCCAAAGGGAAATGAGATGGAACACTCTGATACTCAACATCCTGGACCCACTGAACTGGCAACAAAAGGGGATCTGGAAAAAATGAAATCAGAAATAATTTCTCAGATAACAGGAGAAATTGTGCCCCTAGTGCAAGACCTGA
>NW_004624746.1:21828008-21950699 GCF_000247695.1 Heterocephalus glaber
CACTGTGGAAATCAGTATGGAGATACCTCAAAGGATTAGGAGTGGAAGTCCCATTTAACCCCGCTATTCCCCTGGTGGGTATCTTCCCCAAATAATTAAAAGAATCATACAACAGTCATACATGTGCACCCATATTCTTACCAGCACAGTTTGTGATAGCTAAAACTTGGAAACAGCCCAAATGCCCATCAACTTCAGACTGGATAAAGAAAATGTGGGTTTTTTATAAAATGGTGTACTATTCAGCCATAAAAAAAGAGAAATTAGAGACATTTATAGCTAAGTGGATGCACATTGAGGCTATACTCTTAAGTGAAATAAATAGGACACAAATGTATAAATACTGAATACTTTTTCTGGTGTGAGAAACTCAAAGTGTAAATAAGGACTAAAATGTATAATAGGTAATGTGAAATAGGAAGAAAAGGGGCAAAAGGGAAGGAGGTGGTGGGGTAGGGGAAAGGAAAGAAGAGTATGGAATTAATATGAGAAAATGGAAAAATAGGAACAAAATCTTTGTAAATAGGGGGGAATGGAGGGGTTGAGGGGAGGGCTGTGCAAGGGTGAAAAATAAGAACCAAGAGAGATTATGTAAAGGTGCAAATTTCCAAAGATGAATGTTATTATATTGTATACCTAAAATGTACCAATGATTAGAATCAATAATAGATAATCCAAAATGGGAAGAAAATATCCAAAGGGTATGGGTAGTGGGAGAGGTAGGGGAAAGGAAAGAAGGGAAAGGAAAAATGCTGAGAAATGGAAAAAAAATGGAAATAAAGACTTTGTAAATAGGGAATGGTGGAGGGGATGAAGGGAGGGCTAGGAATGGGGAAAAAATAAGAACCAAGATGCATTATGTAAAAGTACAAGTTCCCAGTGAGAAATGTAATTGAGTTGTATACCTAAAATGTACCAATAAAAGAATTAACAAAAAAGAAGGGGATAACATTGAGTTACAACAACCCGTCATATACTTTTCTACTAAAAATTTGCACTTTAGCATAATGGTGGCCAGCTGTGCATCTCAGAAGCTGTGCCTGGGGGATATAGAATGCCATCTTTGTGTTTACCCACTTGGTACAATGAATAGCAAGATGTGTGCATGTGTGGAAAAGTGCCAAACAGGTATTTTACATACATAATGTTCCTTCTAACAAGTTTTGTCTATGTTAACCTGAGCATCACAGGGGGTAAAATACACCCACACCACTCTTCTATTATGAAAACATGTATTTTATTATATTGGAATGTGGGTATGACTCTCAGCAGCTGCACCTGGGGAAAGCAAAAAACCCATCTGTGCATTCATCCACTTGGCAGATGAATGACAAGGTGTGTACTGCAGCTCCAAAGCAGCAACAGATGAGTTTTACCCATGAAATGCTCATTGCTAAATTTCTGTGTACTCAAGATTTGTTTTAGAATTTTTTTTCCTTTTGAATTTTCAGGTAGAAGTAACCCAATTCAGTACAATGCCAAATAAAAAACCAGATTTGCAAGTTTTGGAGAAGGTCAAAAGTGAAGCATCAGATTACTCATGCATAGATAATGAAGAAGATAGTGATTTTGATGTTGTCCATGTAAGTCAAAGCTCCTGTGACAGTGAAATGGAGCATGAATTGACTGATACAATTGCAGGGAATGTAGACTTCCTTGATTCATATAATGAAGAGACAGCAGTGTGAGTATATTTCACTAGTTGAAATGTTGCAAAATGTTGACACAACCAAATGGAATGATCCAATGTTAGAACTAGGTCTGAAAATATAGTGAGGATCTTGGCAGGGGTAAAACCTATTGGACAGACTGCCAGCACTGTCATTCAGTATTGAAAATTGTAACACACAAAATACTACAAGATATTGTGAAATACACAAAATCTGAAGTAAAAGTAAAACATCCTGTATGCATCAATAACCATACTCAAAAATGTATTTATTATGACACCTCACTAGCTGAACTAAATGGATTCATAGGTCTGCTGTACTTAGCAGGGATTTCTCTTGGTAATCACAAGAATGTAAAAAACTTATGGAAAAGTTGTAAGTCAAAATATGGCATAAAAATGTGTGCCCTTGTAGACTTGAAGAGTTATTATGCTTTCCATTTAGAAATTTATCCTGAAAATCAGCCACCAGGTCCTTATTCATGCAGGAATATACTGAATGATGTTGTGAGCAGACTTGTTGCTCCTATCTCACAAACTAACTGGAATGTAACGTTCAACAATTGTTTTACCAGTTTCCAATCGATGGTACATTTGCTAACATATGCAAGTTGACCAATGTAGGAACTGGACACAGGAATAAAGTAGAAATTCCAAATGAAATGTTGCAATTTCAAAACAGAAAATTGTATAGCAAAATCTTTGGATTTCAGAAAGATTTGCATTGGCCTTGTAGACGGTAAAGAAAAAAAACTGGTACTGCTGATGTCAACATTGCAACATGATGAAATATTGATAGGGAAACCTGGACAAAACAGAAGCCTGAGGGAGGGCAGGGGAATGGGGAAAAAATAAGAACCAAGATATATTATGTAAAGGTACAAATTTCCAATGATGAATGTCATTATATTATACACCTAAAATGTAACAATAAAAAAAGAACTAATGCAGAGTAGATGTTGATGAGTTAAGGAGCAACAATGATGTCACTTGAAACATAAAACGTTAGCCAATGATTGTGTTTTAATCCATGCTAACCATATGTGGCATAAATAGTTTGATAGTTTACAGAGAAAATAACAAGTGCAAAATACCATGGAGAAATTTTCTTAGACTATTGGGATTGGAACTCATAAGAGATCATTTACAGCAGAGGAAAGACAAAATGTTTCTGCCCAGGGACTTACCCCTCAAAATTGTGGAGCACACCGGTGAACTGACAGATGAACAGGCAGGTGCAGCATCACATAGACCTACTATGACAACAAGAAAGCAAAATGATGTCAACTGTGCCCTAAAGCAAGGACAGGAAAACAAAACATACATGTTCAGTGTAAGCAATACTTGTGTATGGAGGATGCAGTTTTCATGTATGAAGACTGCCTTGCGTGTGACAATTGAAACAAAGATTAATTCTGTAGTAGACTTTTGTTTTTATTTATACTGTATTTTACATAGGCTTTTTCTGATGTTATCTTTTCGGTTTTGTAAGCAAGTTAACAGCTGATGTGAAAACGTTGATGTCTGCTCTAAGCACTCATTGCATATCTGATATTTTATTTTATTAATATCTTTTTCCTGCTCAGTGCACATTATAAAATGCTTCTGACAAAACAAGAAGAGAAGAGAGGTGACAAGAATGGCCTGCCACATAGAAAAGGAAAGCTAAGCACTTGTGCTGTCAATATAAGCAAGACGTGTGGATGGAATGTACAGTTAACATGTGTGAAGACTGCCTTGGGTGTGACAATTGGAGCAAAATTCCTCTTTGTTGTAGAGTTCTATTGATATTTTCATTGTAGCTCATATAGGAATTCACTTCTGGTGTTATCTTTTAAGTTTTGTAACAAGTACACAACTGATGTGACAATGTTGATTTTTATTCTAAACCCACAATACATATTAAACATTTTATAATTTATTTTATTGATTTTTTTGTTGCTGTAAACTACATTTGTGTAATATAACAAGAACCTCCTGACAAAACAGCAAGACCAGCAAGATGTCAAATATGTCCTACAAAAAGGCAGAAAAGCAAAACACATGTGCTGCAGTATAAGCAAAATGTGTGTATGGAACATGTTGTTGTCATGTGTGAGGACTGCGTTAGGTGTGTTATTGAAGTAAATACTATTTTTTTGTAGAGCGATATTGATATTTTCATTGTAGTTCGCGTAGGAATTTATTTCCATTGTTATTTTTCAGACTTTGTACATCAAAAAAGTGTTGATGTTCAAAATTTTGAAGCTATATTATGAACATTCAATAAATATTAAAAATTTAATGCTTTAATTTTTTGATATTTTTCCTGTTAAGTACCCATCATTTACTATAATAAAATCGTAAAATTAAAACTAATAATTCATCAGTAGAAATATTCAAAATAATAAATATGGTTACTATACACCTGTTTATGTGCCTTTATGACAAAATTTGTTATGCCCCTCTTATTTTGACTTTAGAAATCAGCTACAAAATTTTCCACAGGTTTTCTATTCAATTGTAAATCATGTAGGAAGTTACAGACTTAGGCATGCAGTCAGAATTAAGAGCCAAAATATGCAAAACTCATTACACGCTATTTTCTTTTTTCCAAAGGTCAATTCTCCTTCATTATTCTGTTTTTGTTTGCTCTCTAGGACTTTCACAGACTTGTCATTGTTTTGTTTTATCTACAATTCATTGTTATTTGAGGAATTTTGCTTGATTGGAGCCATTTTGGCTATTTCCAGGATGTATATAAAACACACATAACACATACATGCAACATAATATTTATAAACAGGTATGAGTTCAGGAGTTGTGCCACATACCTATAATGACAGCATTTGGGAAGCTGAGGCAGGAGGATCACTGTGAGTTCAAGCCCATTCTGAACTATACAGGGAGACCCTGTCTCCAGTCCAAACAAAACAGCAACATCAAAACACACACACATACACACATATATATATATATATAATTTATATATTATATATTTATTAAATATATTCATACACACTGGCATTTGGCTTAAAATCATGCTGCCTAAGTAGCCTGCAAGGGTTTCTCTCCTTTTATGGGAAAACTAAGCCCCACAGATAAGGTACTCTCTTATGATGCAAATCATGAAAAAAACCCATTACTACACCAGCAAAATTGAAGGTAATTCAAACTCTCTCATTTAATTTTGTGCTTTTATGGCTTCATTGTGTTGTGTTTAGTCTTCAGTTCTTAATCTTTGAATCGTCTTTACTTGATAAGGATGATATAAAAGTTTCATATTTTCACTAGGCTTATTTCCTGCCACTTATCTAAATGTAATTGCAAAGGTCATCAGCTGCCTACCTTTGCTCTTAGGCTTCCAATATTTGACCTTCCAAAACACACTGACAGCAAGAGAAGCATGTAAATGTTGGCACTAGCTTGCTTTTTCTTTTTTCTTTCTTTTTTTTTTTTTACTAGTTTGCATTTTCTATGAAGAAAGCATTTAAAATGTATTTCTATTAGTTCCCTCGGAGAGAAAGTGGCAAAAGATGGAGCTCTTTCTGCATTTAATGTGCTTCAGGGGCTTCTGTGCTTATTTGCCTAGCACACATCCTTAGCCTTCTCTGGCAGTAAGGCCCATTTCACTGTCCACTGGGACAGAAGTATGACCCTAGGTTACACGATGGTGCATCCTTAGGAAATTGGAGTTTGAGTAAAGACTCACAGTGACTGAGTGTGGTTGGAGCCTAGCAAGTGAGGGAGTGCCTATCCAGTGGGAAGAGTCCCAGTGTCATTACCTGATGGTACATCTAAGAAGGGAAAAGGGGTAGTGAAGAGACACACAGTGGGCTGGAGGACAAAGGAAATGGGTCTTTTGTGTCTAACATTTCTGGATTGGCTTCCACTTCATGCAGATAATGCATTGGCACAGCTATCCTATCAAAAACTCACTTGGCCTGGAGTTAAATCTAAGCTACCCTATAGAAAGACTGGCTTAGCTCCCCACCAGGTATAAATGAAGGATTGAAAAATGACATTTTTCTAATTGGCCTTGTAAATAACACCACCAGGGTGTTATTGCAATGAGAGGCTGAAAAATATTGTTTCTGACTGGTTCAGTGTGCAGTGTTCAGGAGCCCACGGACTCATTTTTGGACCTTTGTTCTGTGCGTGTCCTCTAGGTTTTTATGACATTTGACACATTCTTCTTGGTTTTCCCCAGCCCTCACCTCCTACCTCAGTCCCCTCTTGGTAACTTTTCTTCCAAAAGTTACTTTTGTAGCCATTATTTTGGTATTGGGAGTAGTTTCAGTTTCCTTATATTGATTCTTCCTTATTCTTTCAAGTAATTCCTTTAATGTTTTCCATCAGCCAAAAAGTCATACATAAAGATCTGCAGATAAAACACATGTTCAAACGATGTTGCTATGATTTATTTTGACATAAAACAATGGGAATTTGAAATTATTTTCAAATAATTGATTTTCAAATACTTGAATTGATTCCATTTCCTTAGATTATATTCTTAAGGAAGTCAAAATTTAAAAAGTGAGATATTATAAATTGACAGTTTTAGCAAATAAATATATAGGGTATTCAGTTAACTTTGAATTTAAACAACAAATGCTTTGTCTAATATGGGTACAACCCAGGCAAATATTGATAATGTATACTTACAGTGAACCTATTTATATTTTAAGTCTGAAATTCAAATTTGAGTAGATGTCTTGTATTTTTGGGAAACCTATACGACAGTACAGCCCCACCAAATTCCAAAATAGCCAATTGCTAAAGTTATGATCACATAATCAAACTGTGTCCATGAAAACTTTATGGAAGAGGAAGAAAGACAGGAAAACTGTGTAACTAAAAGTCATCAAATCACTTTTCCTTATACTCTTTTCCTCTTAACAGTTAAAAGTGAGATTTTCTTTGTTTCTCTGAATAGGGTAATGTCACAAATAACCATTACGGTAATCCATGTCTTCCACTATGGCTCTTATTGTGGATGTAAAATTATCAATCAAGTTTTATTAGAAAGAAAGAAAGCAAAATTTCTGGAAAAGAGCTCTATGTAAATTGTAAACATCACCTTCTTGTCACCCTGGGAACACACACACACACACACACACTCACACACACACATTTTCCCAAAAGGCTGCCCGAGTAGTAACAAAACATAGGAAGAACCAACTTTGTCAATTCAATTCAATGGTTATAAAGCTAGGGATGAAAAAGGGAAGAAGACAAAAGAGAGAATACCAATAAAAGTTGAGCTGGGGTATCAGTATAATGGGATTTGGTGTGTGAGTGGGTCTAGCTATTAATTCCAAGAGCAGGTTCAATGAGGTATTTATATGTATGAAAGAGAATTGGTAGTTAAGGAACTGTGGAAGACAAGATAATGTTGCCATGCATTTGTTCATTTCTTAATCATTTCTACAATACTTTCTACTATATGTTAAAAATTATGAGGTATTTAAAGTTATTAGAGCTATTAGTCTCAGCCACCAATAACAATATCCAGTGCATTGTATTTCTCAGTTAAATCTCTTTTTCTAGCAACGTTGAAAAATGATTATAAATGAGGGTACATTCACTAGCACTCAGTTCTCAGGAAAGGATATTGCTGGCTTATCTGGGGGAATAGGCTTTATATTTCCAATAAAGTTATCTATGTTTCTCTTGCCAGAAGAAACTCCAACATATGGACAATGTATCACTGTTGCAAATTTTTTCAAGCACAGAAGTACGAGGGGGTGGATGAACATTCTTCTGGATTTAATTCAACATTGTGGTTCCTACAAAATGGACCATAAGTAAGAAACATGAAAAGTACTTGAAGCTGCAAAATTGAAAAAGAATTTGCTGAGCAATGGCTGTAGATACTGCTTATGCAACTGGCATCTGCTTGAAAAATTGAAGAAGGATAAAAGCTATAGAAGATTACAAAGTCTGAAGTTTATGCTGGTAAGGAATTGAACACATAGCCAACATCAGAATCATCATAAGAAATTAAAAAAAAAATATATAGGAGAACATCACCCCTCTGAATTCACAAATGCCTGAAACACTGGTAAAAGAAGGACAGCTATATCAAATTTTACTTTTTCCTTAACACATGTGGCATAGGGGATTTTAATATCAAAATGAATTTTGATATTTGTCCCCAGTGGAGTTGTTTCCTGGAATATGATTTCCAGCATTGACCCATAGCATATATGACTTGGAATAAATGATTCAAAGTCTCTGAGATTCTTGCCAGTGAAATGAAGATAAGCCTAGGATTATCATGAACATTAGATAAGATAATGAGTGAAAAATAGGTGACAAGTAGTGAGTTTTATTAAGTACTATTTCCTTCTAAGCCTATTCTTATTATGGCTGATACATCTTCTTTGGAATACTGTGCTCCATAACTAATATAGTCTCCCTATAGATTAGTATTTATTAATGTATATAACTAGCAATGCAATTTTAAATGCACTGCATTATTTTATGGACTCCTTAGATAATTTATGCACATTCAAAGAGATAATCTTATAGAATTTCCCGATATAGCATATTGTCTGTGATGCCCACACATTTTAAGATAGTAAGTATAGAAGTCCTTTTAGTTACATGTATTTTTATGGAAAATAAAACATTGATAAAATCAGAAGCTACCTATAAATTTAACAGATCAAATGCTTTTTTTGTCATCTTGGAAACTTATGGAAATCTTTTCCTTGAAAACGAGAACAAGAATGCGTCTGGTGTTGGTTTACTAAATTCACTGAGAAGTTAGAGAACATTTCTGATTTCTAATCATTTTATTTCTTTATTTTAATTTTTAGATTTTCTAAAGCTAGATTTCTTCAAAATTTCTTTTCCAATCTTCCACTGTAGTTGTAGGTCAGGAAACTGAGGCAAGAGTTGAACATGGATATACAATGAATAATTTAGATTGTTTTAGATCTTCTGGATCATGGTAAACAATGAGTTCCACTGAAATGTGCTGCCATTTCCTTTTCCCTTCTAAAAAGTCTGATATGCAATTATATTGTTTCCTCTTCATTATTTTTACCATTATTTTTGTTGTTTCTAGGGTTCATTTTAATGCAAAAATAATTTCTATGCTTCTTGTTGAGTTGGAGGTCTCCACATGACCTTTCTCCCATGGAAATACAAACACTCATGAGTACTATGATTATTTTTTAAGTGAAATCATGTTATCCTGTGTGTGTATTATCTTATTCAACTTCATTCTTTCCAAGGATTTTATTCGTAGGGCAATAAAGTGGCCTTGGGATATTTTATTCATAATCTCAAGAAGAATTTGAGAGCTGAAATTTTCCTTCAATTTCTCATTAATATGTTTGTCACTTATAAACTACGTTTTTAATTTCTGGTTCAACTAAATCTCAGTTTAAACAATTTTGGTAGAAAATAAATCACTTAACTCAGCAATTAGAATAACAGTTAAACACTCCTTTTAGTACTAAACTCAATCATTTATAAACTGGCAAACTTATTGTAAAATTTACATAAACTTTAAGTTCAAAAAGAGATTTCATATCATATTTTTTATCACTGTCTCTTGGGTTATGTACAGATATATCATCAACTCTGTGCAAGAGAAATTAGAGATTCAAATAGCCTTTGTACTTTAGTCTTTGCAGAAAATGTCCAGTGACGTGTGTGTGTGTGTGTGTGTGTGTGTGTGTGTGTATGTGTGTATGTGTGTGTGTGTGTCCTGGGGAGGGTAGGTCAGAAATCTATTGATCACCTTACCAGCTTAATTATCCTTAACCATTCCTCCTTTTTTTTTAATTCTTTGTCATGGGGTACTGTGTAGAGAAATAAAAGAAAATCTTCATTCATCATAACAAAGATATAGTCAATGACTCAAGCGGCGGTTACTTACATTACTCCTTCAATACCTGATTCAAAAAGAAATCTGTTGAATGAGTTTTAAAAATAAAAAGGAATGATTGATTTTGTTGTAGGATCTTTCATGTCAAAACAGGAAAGAGGTAATGACAGAATTTGGACTTGGACATTAATGTTCAGACTATATAGAGACATTTTCAATGAAAAGCAGAATTAAATCAAAACAGAGCTAGGCTTGCTTTTGATTTGAAACTTGTGAGAAAACAGAAGGTGTGACAAGTTGCTTGCTTGGGAAAATAAAATCCACAACTGTTTAGGGAATGGAAAACTATACTGATAAAATGGTTCTTTAACAGAGCTGACAGGAGCTAAACGTGTGACTATGGGAATGACAAATTGCTTGTAACTTGACACAGGAAATCGGGAACCAAAGTAACATTTTGGCAAAAAATCTCGCAGAAGAGGATTAGTCATCCATAGAGGAACACCCCCTCAAGCAGACAGTGTGGGAAACTGGACAAACATGCTCTGACTCAGATAGACCTACTTTTGAGCCCTAGATCTGTCAGTTGCTAAGTGGGTGAGATTAAACAAATCAAGTTCTCATTTCCAATGGAAAATGTAACATCCTTTTCACCAGGGTGGAGAAGATTCCATGTGACAAATCTCTCATATAGCTCCTGTCATATTGTCACTGTTGGCAGCCCATAAATGTTGGGTTTATTTTTTTAATTATTACTAACATCCCCCACCACTACCACCACCTCTGTCGTCCTCCTCTTCATCATCTTCAAGATCATTAATATGATGGAATATGTACCTCCTAATAAATTATGTTTATTAAACCTTTTTTTAAAAAGACCATACTTATACTATGTAGCCCCAAAAAGTTTTGTTTTGCTCTGAATTAATTTATTTAAATAATTATAATCATTTCCCTCTATGTTTTTTAAATTATATTTTTGTATAGGATTGAACCAAATTTCCCTTAGAGTTCATTCCACTTGTTGCTCATTGCTGTTTCTTTATACTTTGATCAGGTGCCTCTCTCTTTTCTTTGATGATCATTTTTCCCCCTTCAGTATTCCTGCAACATACATGCTAAACCCTGAGACATTCAAGACCCTGCTCTTACTTCGGAGGCACAGTGATGATGACACTGATCCTTGCCTCTGGCTAATTATGAGAGGAACTGGTTTGTAAAAATAAGTAAATGAGAAAATGTTCCATCACAGAGCAATGTTTTGCCAGTGCCCCAGGGTGTCTTGCCTCAGGATAGTTGAGAAAAGCTTTAAATATGAGCTGACCTTGAGTACAAAGATGCAAATACAATTTCAGGCCATTTGATGATCATCCTTTTCTTCCCCTTTTGTTCTGTTTCTTTTCTTTTTCTTTTTAATTTTAAAAATAAAGTTTATTTTATACTAATTGCAAAAGTACCAAGCACAGCAAATTAGAAAGCTGGTGCAAAGCATATAAAAATATAACCATAAAATTAACCAAATTTCTCCATATTTTTTTTTCCTCCTTTCCCCTTTGTCCTTCTGTAGTTCATTTTCCATTTTTCCCTCACTTTTCTTTTTTTTTCTTCATTTCATCTTACCTGGATTTCATCCTTTTCTTTGTCTTCCCTTTCTATAAAACCTTTTGGGTTTCTGTGTACATTAAGAATACTCAAGAGCAGGCGTTCTCAGTCACTTATCTATTGATCCTCGGTTAGATGCTTTTAATTTGAAAACTAATGAATTCAAGGAAATATTTTTATAGTATTACCAATTTTTCTTCTTCATATTTTTTAACATTAATATTACTGTTATTATTTTTCATGTGGATTCCCACTAGGACAGATATTAAAAACTCTTGTCTCTTTTCTACCTTTTCATTTAGGCCAAATAATTATTTTATTTAATTCTTCCTTGGGGACTCTTTGGCCCATTTATAGGATAGAAATGGGGAGGAAATAATTAAATTTTTAAAAAATATTTTCTTTTAGTATTTTTTGCATGGTGGTTTGTGTTTTCTTTGTAAATGTGCTAGTGTCTTGAATCAGTCTTAGTTTATTAATTATTTTTAAATTTATATGAGTATTAATATTTGTGAGTGGGGCTTAGTGGGGCACACCTATAATCTTAGCACTCTGGAGGTTGAGGCATGAGGATCACTGTGAGTTTGAGGCCAGTATGGGCATAAGCCCCAGACTCAATTTGTCAGTATAGAAATAAAGCACTCAGAGACCAAGAAATCTTGACAAGGCAAGTTTACTTCTGCAGAAGGGTATGCTACACCCCTAAGGTAAGGTAGCAAGCACACACAGAGGCAACAACAGGCTCCTTTTATATTCTAATGTGTGAGAAGCCAATGACCTTCTCCCTATTGGCTGGTTTAAAGGTTCACAATCTATCCCCATTGACTAGTTTAGATGGTGTGAGGGGAGGCCTTGAAAGATGGCACCATGACTGAGACATGAGTTTTGGTATTTCATTATTCAATCCAATGCCAATTAACTTCATTAATAAAATTAGAAATTAAAAAGTCTCTTGGGAATATTTAAAGAAATTTAAAGGAAGGAGAAAATAATATTCTAAATAGTTACAATACAGTATTGACTTGAAAGAATCATTTCCCATACCCTTAAATTCTTTGTTTTGATTTTGTCAATTTTTTGCAATGGTATTTTAGAACAGCATTTCTTTTTTACTACATAAAGTAAAATTAAGATCAACCTGGGAGATAAAAATAAATGATTTTCAATGTTTTTGTAATTTAATTTCCTAAATCACCAAGGTTGTTACTTCTCATTAACTCTACACATTTAGGTAATGTGAAACAGTTCAATGATTCGAGTTGTCCATAGAGAAGCTGTCCCCAACAGTGACTACTGTTGTGAAATGAGTAATCAGGACAACAAACATCTTTCTGACCACTGGACTGTAGCTCTTGATACCAAGAAGAATATAGTCATTATCAGAAACAGGAAAGATTACTCAGAATTTCCTCCCTTACACAGTCATTTCAAAAAAACTATGGCAGCATGGCTTTCATTTTGGAAGGCTGAAGTATTCACATAATTGTTTCAACTCTTCACATCTATGAATTTGAAATATTTCCTTGTAATTCTCACATTAATTTGTCTTATGGCTGAACTAACATTTAAATACTTCCTGAAGTAGAGGGTAGACAGTGTGGCATCAGCAGGAAAAATTAAAATGTAATTTAAAAAATAATAATTCTTATCCCGACAAGAGAAGCATAATGGAATGGCACCATATGAGAGCATTAATTTTTTAAAATAATTCTTTTAAGGGTCTCCTACTTCTCTAGGAGCCCTACTGCATTAGTCTTTACCACATTGCTAAACATTGCTTTAGCTTTCTACTTTAATAGTGGTAAACTCCATAGTCTGACATAAAATAGGCTATTTCATCTGACATGGTTTAAGCTGGTCTAAGGAGTGACAGGAGAATACAGCAAGGAGTCAGTGCTAATGACAGCATAGCATTTTTATAGACTAAAGGTCAAGCAATGAATTTCAATTATAGAGTGTCAGGATGCCCAAATGCAGGTACCTGATAACAAGTCAGAAGCTCACAGTTCCTGTAAGGCTTCTGTAGAATTTCAATAAAGCTCTTAGCCCTTAGCACAGCCTTTTTAATGCTTTTTTTCTTTGCCAGAAGCCAAGAGATGTAATCTTTTTTTGAGCAGCTCCATCTATAGGACCCTTCAGCCATCCTGTTGCAATAGCTAAATGAAGCATGCCTTCTAACATATGGGCCTCCCTTGTGGCTCATCATCCAATGTGTTTGCGAGTGACATAGAAAGTAGGTATAGATTTTCAATGGCATCATTTAAATGGAGTGTTTCAAAAATATATTATGAGCTCAGCAATAGCAAGGACTCCCGATGACCTGATAATACCATTTTCCTGCCAAATATTTAATACAGTGTGGAGAAAAAAGTAATTGTAAAGGACCACATACCTCACTTCAAACAGAACCTGAAGATTTATACTCAAAAAGTAGTAAATATCACTGATACTATTCACTTCTATTCACTGATTCACTTTCTATAATATTCAGGGGAATGGTTAGGAAAGACAAAATGACAGTAAAGTACTCTGTCTTTTTATGTTAAAATAAGAGATAAATGGGTTGAATTTATCATCTATTTCCATTATTTGTTTATTTTAAAACATGCTCAAAAGACGACTCCTGATTTTCTTTTTCATATTTGCTTTACCTTCAGTATTTCTCAACTAAGTCATTGACAGTTCTTTTCAGATGCTAAGGACAAAAAAAAAAAGGTTCTTTTTTGACTTACAGATTCCCCCAGACTACTCCACCAGAAATCCTGTTGACTCTGATTTCAAAAAGTAACCAGAATTTACCCCAATTTCTCTGTCATCATTACATTTCCAACTACTGAGCTGAGACGCTTGGATTTCTGCAACTAATCCCCACTCAGGGCTCTCTGCTTCTACAGACACATGTTCGCCAAGTTTGTTTTCAACATATCAAACTGGATAATTCTTCTAATATCGAATAAAATCATGCTGGACCTTTGACAAAAATCTAATAAATGCTTCCTATTTCACTTACATTAAAATTCATAATTTTCAACAAGGCTTACAAGGCTATACATAATCTGATCTCTTCTGTTACAACTCTGATCTCATCCTCTATTCTTAGCTGCCCACTCACTTTGCCCTGGATGCAAACGTCTGGGCTACTTCTCTCTCTGCACTGACTCTTCCCATTTACTAGATATCTTCATCATTTTGTTACCAGCCCTTTTCCTTTAAGTATTTCCCCAAACCCAAATGTTACCTCCTCCTTCATGAAGCCTACTGCTTACCATAGTATAGAGATATTTTAGTAAAAGTGGCAGCAAATCTTCTCCCTCAGTCCTATCAAGACCGAGTCTAAATTGTTTCTTCATTTTTCTTCTGATATTCATCAGATCCTACCCTACTACAAAATTCTCTTTTTTTGGCTTTTATTTTCTCATTAGCTCTTTTCCTTTGTTAAAATGCAAGCAACGCACTGTAGTGTTTTGTTTAATGATGTGTCTAAATTACTCAGAACAATTTCTATTATGAAGCTGTCAATCACATATTGTTCAATAAGTGAACTGGGCACCACTCTTCATTCCTGCCCACTTAACTAAGCAGAAAAAGGTCTATTCTTCAATATAGCTAAGATTTGTAATGTCATTGCAACTTCTGCACACACTGACCAATCTTATAAATTAATTCAGATTGCTTTCCTATGATCAGCTGCACTGAAGGGTTAACACTCTCATAAATGTTTTAATAGGTAGTTAGGGAAGATGATTAAAAAAACACTGTGAGACAAATTGGATTTTATGATTTTTGGAAAAGTTCTCTCATTATTTTCTATACTTCGGGAATAAGGTCTCTCATAGTGGGTAAGAAACACAATAGAGAATTTCTAGAACATTTCAGGCCTCAATTCTCATCCTTGCTGTAATGTTTAAGTTTGACTGTGGTAACTTAGTTGGGTTGGGACCTCCCCAAGAATTGGTGAGGCACACCTATGAATTGGTGAGGTACACTGATCAATTCTGCAGGTGTCTGGGGGCATGACCTTGGGCACTATATTTTGTCCTTGTCCCTTCCTCTCTGGTTTGAGTCCCCTGCTTTGTTTCCTGGCCACTCGGGCCCCTTTGCTACATCATGCCCTTCTACCATGTTGTTCTTGCCTTGAAGTCTTTCTGTCCTGTACTGGATTACTTGAGAACATGAGCTAAATTGACCCTCTCTCCCTTTCATTATGGACATCAGGTGTTATGTCCAAGTGATGGGAAAGGGGACTAACCCACTTGCCAATAGAGTAAATACACAAATATGTATACAAACCAAGGTGGTGTAAAGGGAGTTAATAGAGATGGATAAATTGAGTGCCAGACTTAAAGATTCAGTACTAATTACCATGTGACCTCATCATTAATTCTGACAGGTTGGCCCTGAGAACATCTTAAACAAGTAGGAATCTGGATCCAGTGCCAAGCATCGCGTATTTGCCTGAGAAAATGAAGACTTCAGGTACCTTGTATGTCATTTATTTGGTGAATGTGTTTATTTCTACACCAAGAAGGAAAATAGTTCTTATTCATGTATCCGAATTTCTCATTCAAAACTCTAGTGTGATCCAAACAGATCTGGGACTCTGAACATTTCAGAGAACATCACATTTATTGGTTTCCTTGGAAACAATATACCAGCAGGGCATTGTGCTCAGAAGGTTCTAGCTTGTGCTACAGAGGAAGGGAGATTACTTAAAATTAGATGTCAGGCATTATTATTTTTAGTGAAAAGTGACCTTTACAGTACCACCATGGATGTGCTGAAATTTCACCTGTTGTGCAAAAGGCCAATTATTGCACCTTACATCTTCCGTGATCAAGAAGAATGCACACACCTACTAGACTTCCTGGGACATTGATGGCCACACATGCACAAGCACTACTACTTTGGTGCATGTTTTGGGAAACATGGAAAATGTCCAATTTTGAATGGGGAGACCCAGCCTATAAACATGCTCTGATCAGGCCCAGGATGTAGAGCCAAGGGCTCTGTCTCTTGGACCATGCAGTCCATTAGAAACCATCGAGTTTCCATGTCAGAGCCAAGAAAGATGCAATGTGTTGTTAATGCAAAGCTCCACTGGGAAAATCACAATGCATGTCCCTAGGGTTTGGAGTAAGGTGCTGACATCTGTAGCAGTAAATTACGAACCTATTAAAAGTAATTCATAGACAGCTACCAAGCCTTCTAGGGATAAGACAGTTGACTATGGGATGCTAAGTTATCCTGCATTTCCATTCTGTGCTACACTGCAAATGGAAATGGGTACCAATAATTAATTATAAAGTAGAAATAGAACATTAGGAAAAGAAGAAACAAGTGAGTTTCATAAAAGCCAGTGCAATATAAGCATCTCTGCTTTAGATCATTTCTATGGCCAAAAGAGCAATGTTTTAGTTATTACTACAAAATTTCAGAGACTGGGTAATTTATAAAGAGAATAAATAACTTGTAAAAGTATTTAACTACTATTCTGGCGGCTGACACCAAGATCAGGGACCTACATGAGCAAGAGTCTTGTAATACCTCATAACAGGGTACAGAGCAGAAAGGCAAATAGGTGTATGCAGATGAAACAAAACACAAGTGATGGCTTCACTTTATAACAACTTACTCTTCAGGTAATTGATCCAGTCCTCGAGATTTGTAGTCATTTAACTACTTTGTAAAATTTCCAATTCCTCTCTACACTGCTACATTAGGAACAAAATTTCAACTTATGTTTGCAAGGGGGCAAACCATATTCCAATCATAGCAGTGACGGAGGAAGTTAGCAGTGCTCAACTAATGAAGAAAGGAAAATCCAAGTTTGATTTAGGCAAAGACAAGCTCAGTATATTATTTCAAACCCAAAATAGAAAATAACAACATTATAGCCAACTCAAGATACATCATGTGCAGGTACAAGCACCCAATGATAAATGAAAAGTATTGTATACCTAAAATGTATCAATAAAATAATTTTTTAAAAAAGAGTCCTCTTGCAAACAATGATGAAAGAGTGTCTTCACATTGAGTGAAGCATCAAGCAATTATATAAATCAACTTGATTATGCAATTTGTGTAGAAGTTAAAGTAGCTTGAGTTGAGAATATATTAGACTCATGGGCAGTGACAATGACTGAACACTCATGGACCTGAAACAAAAAGGCATTTTTTATATTTATTTAGTATTCCTAGTGAAAATGTACTTTAACCAGAATTTAATTCCTGATAGCTTTTGTGAATTGAAGTATATGTAACCATAAATAAGTATAAAAATGAATAATTTAATATCTGGAATTTCCAAACCACTTGAAAATTTTGTTATAGAAGTTGTTATTTAATTGTGGATGGCCAAATACAAATGACACCCATTATATGCAGCTCTGATGTTGTGCAGAAATGAAATACTCATCTGGGAATATTTTACTCAAAGTAATTATTAACTAGTAGCTATTGCCTTTTCCCCAGTTTCTGCCTGACTTGGTTATTAATATTCTCCTTTGCAATTTGTCTTGCTTTATAACCTCTGGAATGTGTTATTTTGTTTTTCTTTTTCATAATTTCAGTCTAGTTTGCAGATTTCCCTAAATGCAAGCTTATACTTTGTGTATACATATCTATGTTGAACCTTTCAGTGTGTTCATTATTAAATAATTTCAAAGGGACCGTATGTAACTATTTTTTTCCATATTATTCATTTAAATTATCTCAGGTGAAGTAGTCCTTAAAGATTTTCAGTGAAAAATCTCAAGCATAAGGAGTATTTGAATCTTTTTAAAATGTCAAATAATTCAAAGTTGTCAGTGTAGGCAGATACATCCTTTAAATGAACATTGTTAAGCTTGAATAAAAGTTGCAGTTTAAAAGACCTCACAGTTCTCCCCGAATTTTGACAAATAAGCTGAGAGCTATTATTTATATAGCTAATAGTACCTATAACTTGGATTTTGGAAATGTGCTTTTGTTTATTTTGTTCACAGCTTAGCAAAAATATTATGTAATAGCAGATGTGGTTCCCTAAATATTTGAAACATGTTTCCAGGAATATAAGACAATACATAAGCCTTCTAATTACAGAAGAACAGTATTTTCTCCCAGGTTTGAAAAATAATGTAACTTCTCCATACTTCTGGAGGCTGTAATCTGAAGAATTCATTCCTTCAATGTTTTCCTTTCTGTACCACACATGAATGTCCCTATGAGAGTATAGGGTTTTTATTTTGCCTTGGATTTGCTGCTTCTTTTAAAAATGAGGAGCTTTTCATCCCTTTATATCCTAACAACTGGAAGAGGATAACATTTTACGGAAGGAGATATTTAATAATATCTATTAGAAAGAGATTGTAGTGACATGTCTATTGGTTTTTCTGTTTTTGTTTTTTTAATTTTTCTTTGGTGAATGATACTTCATATACTTTCTTCATGTTTTGTTTTCACAATTCTAAACTTCAATCCATTTCTTACTTTTTAACTTGCCAAACAGGATATTCCTGGAAATAAATTTTTTTTCCCCATTAACTTTATTGGTACATTTTAGGTATAAAATACAGTTATATTCATCATTGGGATCTTGTACCTTTACATGAGTCTCTTGGTTCTTATTTTTTCCCCTTCCCTTGCCCTCCCTTCACCCCCTCCACCCTTCCCTATTTGCAAAGACTTTGTTTCCATTTTTTTCCTCTTCTCATATTTTTTCCTTTCCCTTTTTCCCTTCCCCTTCCCCTCCCAATTCCCCTGCTCTTTTAGACCTTCTTCTTCTGTTACACAATATCAGTTATACATTTTTGAAATTACAATATTAAGATCTAGGAGACATTACCACAGATTTTACAGAATTTAAAAGGATATAGAAAGCATATTACAAAAATCTTTTTTGAAATAAATTTGACAACTTCTAAGAAGTAACTTAGAAGACAAATTAATGAAACTAACTCTGGAGGAAACATAAAATTTGAATAGCACCTATTAAAGAAAGTATATTCCTAGCTTGAAAACCTACCTGTATGACAACAGCAGGCTCATAAACATTTTAACTGATAAATTATATCAAACATTTAAAGCAGAAAAAAGAAGGAACACTTCTCCCCTCATTTTAAGAACTCAACATTGTGCTAATCCTAAAACTGGATAAAAATAATAGAAGAAAAAAGTATGAACATAGATAGAAATTTGTTTAACAAAACAAACTCTTAGAAGTCAGATCTGGCAGTATGTAGAAAGTGGATTTATTATAGGGATGGCAGTGTTGGTTCAGCATTGGAAGATCCACCCCCAAAAGTCATCATTTTAACAGAGGAAGGGAAAAAGCCATATGATCCTGTCACTAGTTGGAGAAAGAGTATTGGACTACATTCTACAGCTGTTCATGGTAAAAGCTATCAGGAGACTAGAAGTAGAACAGAGCCTTCTCAACTGATCAAAGACATGTACTCCATACCTCCAACAAAAACTCCTTCTATGAATGGAGATGATACAATGCTTTCTCCCTAAAGTGGGGAACAAGGGCAGATATCCCTACTCTTTATCTGTCCATTAGACTTTGAAACATACATCTAAATCAAAATAGCCTGACCATAAAATGACACAACTAGGATAGGATTGGCACGGCAGAAGCAAAATCTTTATATGTAGATGAAATGATCATCTACAGAGAAAATACTAAGAAATCTCTAGGAGCCCCTAGAACTTGTACTTGAATTTAGCAGGATTAGAAAACACAAGGTATATATAAAAATTCAGGTCTGTGTATACTTGCTATAAATGAAGAACTGGATATTGAAATTTAAAAGTTATGTAGGAGTACAAAGGACCCAGAAAAGCCAAAAACAAAAACAAAAACAGTGTTGGAATATGTTTAGCACCCAATTTTAAGACTTCTTCTAAAGCTACAGTAATCAAGGAAGTGTTGGTGTAAGGAAAGACATATAGATCATTTGAATAAAACAGAGAATCTAGAAATAGAACCACACATATATGGTCCACTGAGTTTTGAAAGATTATTTAACATTAGCATTTTATAGAAAATAAACTCAATTCAAGAGCTGAGGAAGAGGTAGTGCTTAAAACAAAATTTTAATAAGGCTAAATGCTACTTGTTTTAAAAATTTTTAATAACTTACAAATACATTTCATGACTAAACTGAAAGACCTAATTTAATAAAATGACACATTTCTGAAATCAACCAGGTAAGGCATTTCAGTGGGAGATGTAAGATTTAAGTGGGAGATTCCATTAGATGTAAGCCATGTTAGTCAAATCAGCACAATTTAGTAACTTCACAATGTATTCTTGACCAGTAGTTATATCTCCTTTCCAAATGAGGTAATTATACAGCATAGAATATTGGTTAGCAGAATGATGATGAAGGTGACCAAGAGAACAAACTGCCTTCTGAATTATACTGTCAAGTTCTTGTAAATTCAAAAGAAATAATAAAACATGTTTTTACCTTCTACCAGGCATTAGAGTATTTTCTGGACTTAAATCTTGTTCTGAGGCCAACCCGCTTAAACGTGAACATTACAAATATATCCTGAAATTTCTTCTTTAATTTTCTTAGAATCATCTTGAAAAAGATCAAGAAAAAAAAACAATGAACTCCAGACAATAATGTTAAATGCTAAACTTGAAAGCTGCCTGTTAACTAAATCTGAGGTCATTTTCTGCCCACTATCAGGACAAGAAAGATTAAACAAAAAGCCAGCTTCCAACAGTAAAGTACTTCTCTCTACATTATATTAGATAACTCAATATTCAACCAAAATCAGAAGAGAAACAAAGTGAATTGGGTGAGACAAGTAGTTACTTATTGCCTAAGAACATGTAGTCACCATACACAAAACTTTGTGGGACAAGGGATTTATAGAAAATAGTTGAAATCTGAATTTTTATTTCTCTAATAATTTATACTCTGAATATACGGAGTGCCAGTCAGAGCGGGGCTGAACACCTCCCCCGCCATGTTCCCATAATCTAGCTGGGAAAAGAGGAAGCTGGATCCTTTGTCAATTGGCAGAACCTAGGAACATATAGGAAAAGATGTATCTCTTTTCATTTAACGGGAGTAAACAAAAAGAAAAAGGCTGGAGAACAAAATCTGAAAAAGAAACCAAAAAGAAATTGACCTTCAGAACGTGAATAAACTCTTGTAACAGATATACTGGGAGCTAAGAAATATTATGGAAATACACTTGTCACTTTTAGAAGAATACAAGGAAAGAACTTCAAAAAATTATCATGGAAAGTCATGAAGAAATAATAACCTGGATGCAAAGTGAGCAAAATATCTAGCAAAAAGGACAAGAGAATATTAGTTATTCCCAAACAATCTTTTCTCACCTTTCCCTTGTAATATTCGTGGAATACAACTGAATAAAACTGTAGCTGCTCCAGCAATGGAAATTAGAATATTAGCAGGTAACAGAGAGATTTTATAGAAAGCAAATTGTTAAAATATCCAGAGTCCCGAAGGAAAAATGATTAAGAGATTTACATTATCTGCACTGTGTACTTGAACCTAGAGACTTAATTAAAGTTCCGATTTGAAACTATGACCCAATTTGGAGAATTTTCTCTCCAGGAGAAACAAGCTTATTTTTATTTGAAGAAAAGGGAAGACTGAAAAGGAACTCCCCAAGACTGGTGCACTTGGGTTGTACAGTTTGAGTACCAGAATGGGGGTCACATTGCTCCTTATATGCAGTCAAAGGCAAGAGACTGTGTTTCCTTGAGAGGGGAAAGCTATGTTTTAAAGGTGACTACTTGATACCTAGAAAGTGCACTAACTTTTATGTATATGGAAACAGAAAGTTTATATGGCAGACCTAATATCACCAGAGAGAAACCCAGGCTGATCCACCCCTTCTATTTAGGCACTCAATAAAAAAGGATCTACTTAATTAAGGGCGAATAACAAGAAAGGAGATGACAAGGGAATCTTGGATATCACGAGATTTATATCCAGGTTCTGCAGTAGCAATGAAAAAGTCTGAAATCACAAAAGTTACACTTTTGATAAAAATTTACCATACAAAGAGGAATATGTCATGGAAAGTAAACTATTACCATAAAGCATGCAAATAGTATTGTAATACTGAAATATTAGTATTTACTAGAGACTACTGGAGCATGAATGCCTTGACTTTATCTGGAAAGAGCACTCAAACCAATTAAATATAAGTTCCTCCTAAACAATTTACATTTAGTAGAACCCCATTTTAAGCCAATTCATAGGCATTCTATTTTACTAAAATACTGCCACATGTAATTGGGCCTATAGATAGTAAAATAGTGACATTCAACATATGTTTAATGAATATTTTACTATATGTTAGACAGAGGTAGACTGCTCAATCTACAATGAAAAGAATACAGCACCTATAAGATACAGTTTGATACTGTTGTAAAACCTTGAAGGCAGAAACCTGCATTTACATTCTGTCTCTGCCATTTGGTCTGCCATTGTAACTACAGAAAATTTGTTTAATCTTTTTATACCTTAGTTCTTAAAATATAAAAAAATTATTTCTAATTTTATGATTTTTATTTATTTATATGGCATTTACTTATCCATCACTGCATATACCTATATATGTTTATTGTTATCCATAAGCATAATTGGACATTACTATAATTAATTACTCATTTATAAGATTATAGGATCACCTTTAAAATAGGGATCATTTTATACAGATGCATATCAACTATCTGTGCAAGCATGTGTGTATGTACTGTACTGTATGTATTTGCATGTTTTCTGGGTTTGTGAATATATGTACATGATAATATGTATGCACATATGTATATATTAATATGTATTGTGCATACACATATACATAGGAGCCAGCTTAGAAGGAGGATAATATAACAATCATTATCATCATTTAAAATATTTTATTAGCTTATATAATGTTGACATTATTTAATTACATATTTGTAATATAGAAACTGAATTTACTGGTATAGATTTCTGTAAGTTGTCAGAGGGTATCATTTTGTTGAAAAGTATGAGATAATTTTGTATTTGTTTAGACATTTTTAAAGGAAGGAGAAATAAAAATATTATTATTTAAAGAATGAGTATAGAAAATTCAAGAATGATGATGAGCTCAGTGTGATTCATAGAAAGACAGGAGTTAAATGCTGGACTTCAGTCTATGGTGGGATTTTGGCGACAAATTATACTAAATAGTATTATGCTCCTTTTGAAGCACTTAGAGGTTTTTAAATTCTTTTCTGCAGAGTGATTAGAGGATTTAATTGGTAAGTATCTTTAGCAGTTTATCATATTGTCACATTGATTTGATCTCAGTGTTCTTACCTGGAAACGAATGCATGACAATTTTAAAACATAGTTTTAACAACACTCCTTGCTCTTAAAACTGAGCTAAATTCTCCCACTTATTATACCAAATATCTCCATAATTAGTTGAAATCTTTCATGTAAAATATTATTCAATAAGGGTTTTTAAACACCAAGTGCTTAATGCCTTTAATTCATTCAGTAAAACTAAACTATGTTCTCTATCATTGAAGAAGCTACTGCTTAAGTACCTGTGTATGTATTTGATCTTTAAAGTTCTTTAGGAATATTAATTTTTTTGTTCTATCCAGTTTTAAAAATGTTTTGAAGAATTGAATCTGTCAAGTCTCAGTTCTTAGTGGTATATCTCATTTTCTTACCTGGAAACAGGATAAGTTAAAAAAAAAATAGACTAAACACTTCTCCTTACTCTTAAACCCTTTGACTTGGCAAACTTTTGAGTTAGATTGAAATTATTTAGTATACTTCTCCATAGTCTGTGCTTCATATAAGCATGAATGAATATAGAAGGATCAATAAAGATAAATAGGGATGCTCAGACCCTCCAAGAAGAAGTAATTCAACCACAAATATCTAGAACTGAAGGCTCTTAAATGGGGTAAATTCTAAATTTGTCCTTTGTCAATGGAAAATCTTTTACCATCTTTTCTAGCACTCATCTAAGTATGGGCTTTGAGTTCTTATTTCCTACATTTCCTACAGTTTTAATTTGATATTATATTTTCAGATTCCATAAAGCAATTTATTTTCTTCCTTACTTTATGTTCTCACAGCCAGATAGTAGATTATCCAGTTGTTTTGTTGTTTAAAGATAGTGCCTGATCTTACAGACTATCAAGCTATTGTGGTAGTCTATTGTAGTTTTCATTTGGGAAATCAATGGGCAGCAAAAAAATTGTCCACTGCTGTTGCCAGCAAACCAAGGTAGGCATCATGATAAATGGGAGGTGCTGAAGCAGTGTGTTCATATCACAAAGAGAAATGATTTGGGAGTTACCTCATGATTTACTAGTCACCATTCGTTTCCCGAACTCTCAAAATGTTATGTGAATTCATCATTTTTCTTTCCTCCATACATTGTCCTTTACTTGCTTTTACTACTGCTTGAATACAGGAGACATTTGTATATCCATGCCAAATATCAGAACTGTATTCAATCTGGGGAGTGATGATAAGTATGCTATCTATAATGGACTGGATGGGCACAAGCAGGAAAATAAATTTCTCTGTTGCTATGTGATAAATTCAGTAACAGATTGACTTTCACCTCCTGACCCTGCAAATCTGCACAGTTTTCTCAGAATCATATTTCCTAAGCTTCTTACTGAAGTACGACTATTACGTCATCCACTATATCTACATCCTGACACCTCTGTGTCTTGCCTAATTACCTACTATGCCATTTCATCACCTTTCCTAAATAAATAAATAAATGTAGTGATTGTTTTCTGTCACCATCAAGTAAGGAAACTATCTTTTATAGGTGTAGGACTCCATCGCTCCTTAATTTTAACACCTCATTTTATCTTATTATTGTCTGATGAGCAAAGTTACCCAGTGCTGAGATTGTAATACATGAAATCAATATATGGCTAAAGTATGAAATTTAATAGAAGACTTAGGGCATGAAATTCAGGATAATTTTTTGTTAACTATATGTTTGTCCTTGGGTAGATCAAATTGAGGATAATCCATGATTTCTCTCTCACTTCTAGGGACATTAGTTAAGAAAAGTTTATGAAAACATGACTTCACATTGAATCTCCAGGGTCTAACTTGATTATTGCTGTGTAAATGCTTAAAATATTTATGTTAAATGAATGAACACTTCAAAAGGTATAAAATGCTGTACAGTACACATATAATAATTCATTATTCAGTTATCTACAGCTTCTGTACTTAATGGGTGTTTGGATTAACTGGAATAATAGCTTCTTAGATCTTGCTTTTTAGGCTTTGATACTAAATCAGTTCAAGGGCAATCATGACATGCAATGAGGACTGAAGTGCTGGGATTTGGTATTCATGCACAGAGGCTCCCACAATAGCCAGGGGCATGGCACCCTCATGCATCAAAATAATGGAGCAACGCTGACAATAATGAAGATGAATATTGTGATTTTAGGCATTGATAGACTTGTATTTTCAACCATGAAAATATAGGTGATTCAAAGTGTCTGCCGAGGCAGCCTAAAAACTGCTTGATAATTACACATCCGGTTATATAGGAAAAACTGCATAGACTTATTTGGTTATAAGAAATGTGTTCCAAATATATTATAGCCATTACCATCACTTTGTGTAAAATCAATAAATTACTAAGCAAAACAATTTGGTGTTCACATATCCTTTCTGATTTGCTTTTGGGGAGGGAGCCTCTACAAAAATTAACCGTGGTCAGGCATACCCTGAAATAACTGGTTTTTATCATCAAATATTGGAAGATTAGAACAATTATCATCTCCTAGGTGTTTATAGTGGCATCTGATGTCTGCCTATTCTTTAAAGATACATTTTGGACCAACATGATTAATGTAGGGAGAATCCAAATGTCTGCAACGTAGTTTGAAACATTCTTTACATGTTGATTTCAGCTTGACTCTTCAGTTATATTATCTGAGTTAAACATTTGGAGACTCTGTGAGTGTTTCACACATCTACATATTTTACTTATATATCCCTAGTGACTAGAAGAGTTTTTGGCACTTAGTACATTCTCATTACATAACGGCTGAATACACGAGTGCTCTAACAAACAGCCTCATCGTTACCAAAACCAATGGAATCCTTACTGTTTTTACTTGAGTGCAGTGATAGATTCTTAAGGTGTGGTTTAAATCTCTTTATCCCTGTTGAAAACTCCTTATTCTTTCAAGAAAGCCTTATGTAGTGATTTCTCTTATATGAGAAACACAGAATATAAATAAAATGCAAAATAACAGATAGCTAATAGGAAATAGGGAGGTAGATCTTATGCAAATAGGAAGGCAACAAAAAGATGGAAAGAGGGTTGGGGGGGCAGGAAATAGATTAAAATGGAGCTGAGATGTGTTTTGTACATGTACCAACTCGCCAGGAGGAATGTCATCATTATGTACTACAAACATGTATTAATAAAAAATGAAAAATGAAAAAAAGAATTAGGGCTCATAGTGATGACTCAGCAGCTGTATCTATAGAGAAATCACATGCAAAGGAAAGTAGTTATTTTCTTCTTGTTCTAGACCGGTAGATAATAAATTATTAATAATTCTAAATAATTAATAAGGTATTCATTATACATGAGCATGGTGGGCCAAACCTATAATTTTAGCACTCTGGGTGTCAGAAGTACCGGAATCTCAAGCACAAGATTTGGCTTGTGAAAGAATGGGAAAGTCTCAATATCTTCTTTGTGCAAGTTGGAGATGCAGGAGAGCTGAAAATGGAACTCCAGTCTGAATCTGAAGACCTGAGAACCAGGAAACCCAATGGTACAAGTTCTAAACTGGGTGCGAAAGACTAATGTCTCAGCTCAGAAACAGGTAGAGAGAGTAAATTTCCCTTCCCTTTCCTTTTGTTCTGTTCAGGTTTCCAACAGATTGGAGTAGGTGTAGTCTTGTTGGAAAGGATGATCTTCTTTTATTTAGTCTATACATTATAGTGTTAATCTCTTCCAGAAACTCCCATAGAGACACAACCAGGATAATGTCTAATCAAATGCCTGAGCATCAATGGTCAATTCAAATTGACACATAATATAAACTATCACTAGTAGGTAGAAACATCCTTTCTTTTCATGAATTTTTATTTTTTATTAACACTATTGAATTTACATAAAAAGTTACTAATTTTTGGCATTGCCATGATCCAATAAAGAAGGGATGTATGACATTTACATTGAAAATGCTGAAATAAAAAATCTAATGATTTCATGTAGGCAGACAGTTGATTTATTTGAAGAAGGTTCTGAGACAAGACTGAAAAGTTGCTGTTGCAGATTTGTCTCTCATGTGACGTTGTGACTTTGAGCAGGTCACCAGCTGGTTTAAAATTTTTGCCTTTAGTGGGAAGGAGGGAAGGAAAGTAGCATAAATTAATAACTTCCTATTGTGTGTGTTACAAATTCTCCAAAGTGGTCTACATTATGGCATTTTATTTGGCATTATCCTTGCAACCCACTGAAATATAGCATTCTGGTCCTTTTCCACATAAGCAGACGCAACTAAAAGTAGCAAAGCTGTATAAGGCAGGAATGATAAAACTAGTTTATAGGTATTTGACCTCAAAATAGGTACATAAACTCTTTTATATATATTTGGAAATAATAGCACCTTTCTTACCTAGTTGTTGTGAAATTTGAGTGTTACTGCATTTGTGACAGCCATTAACAGTGCTTGGTTATTAGTGGATAATTAGTTCAGATTCAATGAGTAAAAAATGCATATTCAATAGAATTAGTTGTGTGTAATAAGTACAAATTGTCATAGCTCACACTTCTCATATCAAGGCTTTGTTTATCACAGAGACCTGCAAAGATAGATCAATTTCTTCCTCTGTAGTGCTCATAAAAACTAATTTACATCTTCCAGTAAGAACACTTGGCAAGAAGTCTGAATTACTGAATACATATGGGGTAATTGTGACAAAAACTTGCATATCTAAGACATTGTTTCACACAACTAGTAATTAAGATCTACTAGCTGTTGAGAAGCAGTAACCTTGAAATGCATTTTTTGGCTCTGTGTACCACAACAGCAAGGTTTTATGATTGTTCATAAAAACATGCATGGGCTTAGAAGTTCCAGTTATTAAATGAATAAATAATGTGGCAAGTGTGCAGAAAAAAGTAACAATTTATATAATAAACAAGAGTTGTTTGGGTATTTCAATTATTTATTTATAATGATAACATTTTAATTTAGATACTGGGATATTCATAATCATTGTACAAACTCTAGTTGAGCATTTTAACTCTACCGACTTAATATAATATACATTGTCAATCTAAGCTAATTTGTCCAATAAAATGATGAAAAAAATCTACCAGTTCAATGAGGCATCTTTATAAAGTCTACAATTTAAAGATATTACAGTATTAAGCAATCATTTCATGGTGTTTCCTGCCTGCATGTTGAGCAGTGTATCCACAAAACTAAAAATTCTGATGTTTTAGAAGAGTTCCAAAAACTTTAAAGTCAAATTGAAGTTTCTTTCATCCAAACAGAATACTCCCCAGGTACAAAAGTCAGAACAATACAAATGTCTAATTTGCATCACTCATGATCAGACATGCTTTCAAAAGTGCAATTAACCTGATGTTGAATCCAATCTGAACAGTTATGAGTTTGTTAATATGGTGAGATAGAGTTTTTTCTTTTAATTTTTTAATATAAAAACTTGAGTTATATTGTTTCACACTTTCTCCAATTCCAATTTACACCTAAGCCCAAGAAGTTTAATATTTGGACTTTTGTATCAGGTTTCTTTTTATGAATGTGGTAGCTTTCCATTACTGTAACAACTTTCTATAACTTGATGAGAGAGAAAAGTTTTAATTGACTTAAGGTTTCAGAGGCTTCAGTGAATGACTGGTTGGTCGGCTGCATGGGCTCCCGGTGGCACATGATGGAGGGTTTGGATGGTGGAGGAACACTGCTCACCTCATGCTTGTGAGGTAAAGAGAAAAAGGAACTGTAGTCAAAAAAATCCCTCTTGAGAGCCTATCATTACTTTAATAGCCTAAAGACCTTGAACTAGGCCTCATACCTTAAAGGTTTCACCATCTCCCTTTAGGCCCACAGCACAGGGACCGGGTTTATAACACATGGGCCTTTTGGAGACTTAAGATACAAATGACAACAGAATGTATTAGGCAGTGAGAGGAAATAATTTTGTCTTGGTGAGATTGATAGCACAAACAAAGGACTTGTCCCTGAGTATGGCTTACATTAGAAAAAAAGAAAATTTGTATTATCTCACTAGAAGTTTATTAGGAAATTGATGGAAAACATAGTAAATCTTTGTTCTCCAAGCCTGAAGTGATTGATAACTGCTATCTGCATTAGGCTAAGGCCACTGGGGTATGAGAGCATTTTTATAAATAAATAAATAAATGTTGGTGGATCCTTTTTTTTTTTTTTTTTTGTACCAGGATCGAACTCAGGACTTTGCACTTGGTAGGCAGGTGACAGAAATACTGAGCTAAATGCCCGGCCCTGTTGGTTCCTTTTGTATTCAAGATGTTTTCTCTAAAATGGCCAGTAAACTATGTGGGCAATGCAACTAAAATGAAATTGGAATCATGAAAAACTGAAGATTCAAGCACAGATAGAATGAAATTGAGTTCATTAAATTTTCCACACATAATTATATGTTACACATCAGCATAAGAAGCAAATGAATCACCACTTGTAATTATTTTCAAAATCATTTTAACTGGAGGTTTAGGTTTAGGAGGTAGGAGCAAGAGGAGTTAGTTAGCAATAAGATGATACAGCTCTGGGCACAAGGACTTTCCTCTCATTTTTTAGATGGAAAAATTCAAAGTAAGATTCATAGCAGCTTTCTCTAATAAAATTCAATTCAGAAAATGTTGAGCACTAGTTTGTCCTGGGAATATACCTTTGAAGGAGGCAATGTCCTTTCCATTAGAATGGCTGCAAAGTAACAAATGAGTCACAGAGGGCTGGAAGCCAACTGTCACACACCTTCCACTCAGCCCATTATTCGACTCACTATACTAATGTATCCAACAAACAAATCTAAGAAAGCCTGTTACGGTTTAGACCTAGATGTCACCCCAAAGCTCCATAGGATCATAGGTGAGGCTTTCAAGAGGTGATTAAATTATGAGGACATTATGGGTGAGTTAGGAGGAGGTGCCTGGTGGGAAAAGGTAGAGTGGGGCATGGGCTGGAAGGGCTTCTTTGCCATCCTCATTCCTCCTTCATTTCTCTGCTTCCTGTTTTCTATGTAGTAAGCAGCTATCTTCCGCCATGCCCATCTGCCATGCTGTTATACCATGGATCTACCCAACTATGGACTGACACCTCTACAAACTCTGATCCAAAATAAACCTTTCCTCTTTAAATTGTTGGTGTCAAGTATTTTTTTTCTTCAGTAACTAGGAAAATGATTAAAACAAAGCCACAGTAACATATCCAACTTTCTAAAAGCTCAAAGCAAGTTAGGCATGCTGGTACATCCTTATATTCCCAGCATTCAGCAGTGTTAGGGATAAAGATTGGATAAAGAAAATGTGGTATTAACATACAAAGAAGTCCTACTCTGCCATAAAGAGAAATTTGAGTCATTTATTAAGAGAGACGCATCTTGAGACTATAATATTAAGTAAAATAAATCAGACACATAACATTAAATCTCATGTGGTTTCCCTTATATGAGAAACTCAGAGTGAAAATGAAGAGGAAAATAAAAGGTAGATAACAAGAAGTGAGATAAATCTTTCTCAAATGGGAAAGGGGTTAAGAGACACAAGAGGGAAGGGGGAGGGAAAGAGAATGAAAGAGGGAAGTAAGATGTGTTATATACATGCACCAACTCCTCACAAGAAATGTGAACATTATGCACTGCAGACATGTATGAATAAAAGACAGAAATGTTCGTTCCAAGGCCAGCCCACTGGACTACATAGTTAGATCCCAGAGAGGAGAGACAGAGAGGGACAGAAAGAGGGAGGGAGGGAGGGGGGAGAGAGAGAAGGAGAGAGAGAAAGAAGGAGAGAGAGGGAGAGAGAGAGGGAGAGAGGGAGAGAGAGGGAGGGAGGGGGGAGAGAGAGAGAGGGAGAAAGAGGGAGAAAGAGGGAGAAAGAGGGAGAAAGAGGGAGGGAGAGAGAGGGAGAGAGAGGGAGGGAGAGAGGTTCAAAGCAGATAAAAAAGATATATTTTTAAAACACTCCCTATATAAATATGTCTCAGTGTATAGCTTGCAATAGTAGTGAGTGATAATTTTAGAGAAATGGTCTTCATGTGCAGATACCCAGTATAAATGTCAGAACAAATTTTAAAATATTTAAGTTCATGACCATTTTAAAAAATGGGTTGTGGAAGTTTATACAAAATGTGAATATATATTGAATGATGTAGAAAATTCATTTATTTACAAGTTATACATAAAAGTATACATACAAATTTGGATTGTTTATGTTAGTAATCTGTAAGCCAAACTCTGGAACAATAAATTCTGAAGGGAACATAATGTCTAGTTCATGATAGGGACTCAAATTTTAAAGAAAAAAATCAACAGCTGAATGGATGGATGTTCGGATGAGAATGATCCTATTGCTAAAAATAATCCAATATTTTATTAATCTTATTTTAGGACAGATGAACTAAGCTATTAATTATCACCATTACTGACAAAATTTTAGTACCTGATTTAGTACCTCTAACATCTACATTTACTAGGCAAAAATCAATTAAAAAGAAATATCACAATGAGGCAACTTGCTGCCATAACAAACTAACTCTTAATGATGACTCTTGCAAATGGATAGAATTTGATGCTGTTCCAGGGAAACTTAAATGAGAAGAGGTCATGGACTCATGGAATCTTGCCTTCTATGCCTGCTTGGCTCAGAAGATACTTCTCAGTTCTGTTTCCTCTTTCTTCTCACTCTACTCAAAAGGAAAAGTCAACAGAATCTCTCCCATTAGAACCCTTTGGCTGACAGCTTATGTGAAGGTCATTTCCTGTGAGTGTTTGGATAAATCTATGATTCGATAGCATTTCTTGCCTCAGTAGAATCTTCAATAGTACAAAAATGAATAAGAATACCTGGAACAACAGATAGACAATTGTAATACTCTATGCATTGTGGAAAACATTTCTCTATATTAAAATCTAACTCTAATCAATAGATGTGTAAGAAAATGAGAACTCTGCAATCATTTATATATTTAGTGTCCTTCAATGAAGCATCCAATCCATATCAGAAAGTTGAAATAATATTAGGCAGAGAACTAGAATGAGATTGGACAGATTTGAAAAGTGGCTGGAGATAATCAACAGGGGAGATAAGGCAACGTGAGAATATGAAGACACTAGAATATAAGAAAGCCTCTTGAGGGCATGTATCACAAATTCTAGAACAAGCCCGGACAAATGTTCTTTAGATATTGGCTCACTTAAGATGCCTCTCCTTGCAAAGGAATTCACTATATTATGCTACTTGCAAGTAGAACTCCCTGTATGAGTTTTACCTTGCTTTATTTGAAATTTTAATAAGTACTTATTCATATATTAACATGCAATGAGCTAAAATATAGCTCACTCTGCAGGGTCCAGTAACTTCTGAACTTATTTTTCAACTTTCATTAAACAAGCCATAAGAAAAATTCCTTCTTTGAAACTAAATCTTCTGAGAATCAAATGAAGAGGAATTTAAGAAAGAGTTAACAAATTAGTAAGAAAACACAAACTCTTTCTTTGATGAGCTTGACAACTAGAATTATTATTATTATTTAGGGGGACTTCACTGGGGTATTCCTAAAAGGTTTTGAAGTTATTCTTTTGATACCTAGAAAGAGCATTTCATTTCATGCTGTGATGGTTGAACAATTATGTAAAGTACTATACTATTGTTTGGCTGCAACACCACTAACATTTGTGAGAATCTCAAATTAGCCACTTAGAGCCAAGTCTATCAAATTAACTTTGTTGTCAAGCTAAAGTGCAGCCCCAATGTTGCATGAATACAAAACAGTGAGAGAGAATTTCTTATATCTCATAAACTGTGAAAGTAATATCCAGAGATGAGTGCCTACATATATTGAGTCATAGTTACATTGTTGAAGTATGTGTAATCTCTGCCAAGGGAATCACTCTGAGGGATTCTGCTCTTTATATACTCAGATTCTGGTATGAATATAAAAAAATATTTATTTCTGTCTTACAAAAATAATTTTCCTTCTTTTTTATTATATTTAGTACCAAATGAATTTAAAATTTATTGAACGTACCAAACAACTGCAAGAACAGATAATTGTAAGTGCCCTCTTTGTCCATTTTGTTTTCCTAAAATATAATTTTAGTGATTTACTTTTGTGCCTTGTAAAGATTGGCTCACGTGTGGTCTCTGGAGGCCTCTCCTGAACAGTTTAGTGGATGTTATCCTTCATTTTTAAGCTTCCATTCACTTTCATTCACCTTGCCTTACTTTGTATCTGAACAGCTTCTATACAGTGAGATTGGTTAACTTGGTAACTACGTTTGTTCCTCACTAGAATGGAAGCTTCATGAATGTAGAAACTTTGTCTGCATGAAAGGACTATTTCATCCTATTCCCAGATCCTCAAACAATATTTGGTGCATGGAATATTCATAATAAATATTTATTTATTGAATAGCTGAGTAAATAAAGTTTGTCAATGCAGCACTTTGCTTAACATTAAATCCTAATTTTACTGGGAATTATAGTATGATAATTATAAAATCAGAAATTCTCAATTTCATATCATTTAATTCTGGATAAAATCATTTCCAAAAGAAAGTCTACATCTACATAGAGGAGCAGAGATAATATTTATAAAAGGTGTATTCTCATAAATACAATAACAACATCTTACAGAAGTGACACAAAAATAGAAAGCCAAGCACCAATCTTTTTTTGAACATCAAGCAAAAAACAATCTGTTTACTCACTAAATCTGATAATAGAGTAATATACCATGGCCAATGAAAGTTTAATTCAAAACCATAAGAAAGATATTCTATTAGTAGAATCTATAATATAAGCATCTCAATAGAAATAAGAAGCCTTTTAATAAAATTCAAAGGTCAATACTCCTTCATGCTTAACTGTGAAATGTTGAAACGTTTCCATTGCAGTAAAAATAAAATGTGATTGTCCTTGATAGCTATGTGATTTGGACTATTTGGAAAGTAATAGATATTAAAGTAAAAAAAGAGAATCAAATAAGACTGTAAAATAGCAGGCATGTTTAGAATTATTTTGAAATTATACAAAGGCACTTTTCTATTAGCAGAAACATTTTTTAAATATAAATATAAGAAAATGAATTGATAATACTGGCAACTAAACAAATGATAAAGATCAATGATTTTCTTATATGTGAATTACAACTGTTTAGAAGTTATAAAAGAAGAAGTAGAACCCCTTGTAATAAATATCATTCTATAGTCACTAACTTATCAAGAAGAGTTGACTAGAGATCTTATAGAATGACTGACACACACAAAAAAGAATGTCTTGAAATCATAGAGATCTGTCATTTTTATAAGTATAGTCAAATTATCTATTCTTCCATTGTTAAGTAAATGGGAGAAGAGTTCATGAATAATTAAAAAGCCACTTTAGACAAAACAAATTTCAGAGTTCTTTTGAACAAAGAACAATTTATTAATTGGACAATAACCATAACCAGAAAAGATTCAGAGAGTTTTGCCCATCAACATAAGCAGTGAGTTCTTATCAGCTGAACAAAATGATAAAGTAAGAGATTACTTGATTGCTTTCCAGCTAAGCATTTGCCTTAGTTGGACAGGGCCTAAGGGAAAATCACTATCCTCATAATCAATTGGCTAGTTGGGTAAAACTCTTTTTTTGATTGCTCTTTCAAGTCAATTACAAGAAATATTTCTAAGTTCAGGAGTGTTTACTTAAAAGCTCAAAGTATAGAATCAACTCCATACTAACAGCCACCTTCTTATTTTGATTTAACAACATCGCAAAATACATATGGAGGAAAAATATGTAAAAAAAATTAATCTAAATCTAAAAATATAATGTAAAAGTCTAAGCTTTGGGATCTAAACAGAAAAAAAAACTAAAGAAGCATAACAAAAAAAACCAGTGCTTTAAAATATTTAAATAATCATAAATCTGTATCACATAAAACTTCATGATACACAAATAGACAGATCAATATACAATACTAAATTACAGAAAAACAACCAATAGTTGTGCCAACTTAGCATGTAAGAAAGTGGCAATATAAACAAGAGGAGTGAAATGTGGTTTATTTGATAAATAATTTTGGTAGACACATTGGCTTTCATGAGATTTAGATGTTTATGTCACTCTAATCAACTGAATTTCAGAGCTCATGTATATTTAAATAAACAAAGTGGTAAAAATCTTAGTTGATTATTGTGTTCCTTTTTATTATCACTGGGGATAAAGGTTATTTTTCTTTATTTGTTTCTTTGTTTGTAAATAATGGAACCAAAATGTGAATGCTAAACTTGATATGTGAAATTAAAACCATTTAAAAAGAACATAATAGGGCTGGCGGATTTAGCTCAGTGGTGCCGCTGCCTGCTTCATAAGTGCAAGGTCCTGAGTTTGATCCCCAGTATCAAAAAAAACCCACCAAAAATCTCCCCCAAAAAACATAATTCACATGGCTTTAAAAAAGCACCTAAAATAACGTACAGACAAAAAAAAACACACATGGCAAAAAATGTTTATTATTTTTTATGTAGAAAGTGTCACTTCAAGTACTTAAAATAATACTATGGAAGAAATGACTTGGTCAATATATTTAAAGGGTTTTTCTGGATTTATAGAATGTAAAATATCTTAAATTCATATTTTGAGCTTCTCATCAGCTACTTTGCACCAATTCCCATCCCAGAACTTAGAAAGTATATAAGATAAATTTGAGAACATATGAAAAAACAAAATAGTTTTCTTTTTTTTACAGAGCAGACTAGAACAGAAAGGCAACAAGTTAGGAAAAGCAATGAGGAAGGCAGAGTTAAAGCTGTGTCTTGCGTGGATTTCTGTTCATAAGCCATGGAATGGATTAGTATGGGATCCAATCAAGAAAAAGTTTATAAAATTACTACAGCTTACCAGGGTTGGAGCCAAACTTTTGACTTGAGAAAGACTGAAATCCCACATCTCTGCCCCTGAGCAGATGCTGAAAAGATGCAATTTATTCTGGGGAAAAGAGACAGAAGAGGTCCAGAGAAAAACTTTTGGGGATCACAAGAAGGAAGAAAAGAGTGAAAGGAGGAAGAGAAGAGGAGAGAGGGTAAAGAGTAGGAAAAAAGAGAGGAAAGTAAGAAAAGAGAGAAGAGCAAGGTGAGGGGAATGTGGAGAGGGAAAGAAAGATTTTCAGTATATATAAGCACACAAAGAATTGAAATCATACTACTACAAAGAATCGGAATTATTAAGTCAAAACACAAAAATTGGAACCACTGGGATATTATAAAATAAGTAAAAGCTAGTGAAGTTGCAGATGTTTGGAGAAATAAAGGATTTTAAAAATTGAGAACAGTAAATCATAAAAAATAGAATGTGTGAGGATTTGAAAAATACCCCAGTAAAAGCCAATTAATATTTAATGGGGTCATTGAAATAAAAAACAAAAATATTGTCAATATTTCACATTATTATGGTTAGAACTGGTGAACTGTAAAAAAAATTACAGACAGTTCGCTATGCAGGACTGAAACTGGGGACACATCTAGGAGAGATGGAGGTGTCACTACAGAATTCTATTCATCCAGAATAGAATAGCAGAAACTAAAAGTTGCAATATTTGAAAAGGTGATTTTTTTCAGAAGCAATGGATTAAACTGATGTGGAGCTATGACTATAAAGAAGATGAATATAATTTTCTATGCACCAAAAACATAGTAATAAAACTATACAATAAAAAGAAAAAGGTTAAATATAACAATTCCACAAGAAGAAGGTAAAATCAGGGTATTTCTGAGAGAGGGCAAGGTCTAGGGAGAGAGAGAAGAGAAAGAAGATGAAAACAAAAGTGAAGGAGAAGGAAGAGAAGAAAGAAACAAAATAGTTTTCCACCCATGAGACCTGATTTAAAAAGCACAATGACAAAAATAGACAATATTATTTGGCACATTTAATTAGCAATTAACTTCAATAATTGCAAATAATTGTTTTGTAAAATGGGACCATATAGTCCCATATATATATATAAATATATAAAACATATATAAAATATATATTATAAATAAATATATAATATAAATATATATTATAAATAAATATATAATATAAATATATATTATAAATATATATATTTCATATATATGAAAAATCATTATTACCAAGTTAGTATCACACAATCTATGGGTGTTATGGCTTAAATATAAAATGCCCTCCAAAAGTCACATGTTCGGGTACCGGTGATCAAACTCGGGTCCTTGCACTTGGGAGGCAGGTGGTGGAACCTCTGAGCAACATCCCCAGCCATAGTCATATGTTTGAAAGGTGAGTGGGTGCTACATTTATCAGTAGATTCATCCATTGGTAATTTCCATTCCTGAATGTGTTGTTTGGAGTTGGGGTCTTGTTGAAGGTGAGACACTGGGAACAGGAACTACAAGGGAATGTTTTAATATCCAGGTCCAATCTTTTCTCTCTGCTTCTTGGCTGCCATAGGATAAGTAAATTTCCTCTACCATGCCTTTCTATCCTGTGTTTCTGTCTTGGAGCCAGCCAACATTCGACTGAACCTAATGAAAACTACAAGCATAATAAGCCATTCCTTCTTCAAGTTGTGGGTATCACGTATTATGTCCCAGCAAACAAGGGGAACATAATTTAAGGTCCAGAGGAGTGGAGTCATTACTGTGATTGTGCCTGAGCATGTGGTTTACAAGTTTTTAGAACTGGTTTTGTGGGAAGAGTTTGGAAAGGTTGGGAGATGCTAGCTACAGAAGCACTAGATTATGTAGCCTGAGCCTAATGTAAGACTGTGGTTGGAGCTCTGCAGATTAGAATGCTGATAGGAATGCAGACAGTAAAGGTCAGCTTCAAGAGGAATAAAAGTTTCACTGGCAGTTTGATCAGTGGTCGTGTGCAGAAACACTTGTCTTTATTTTGTCCATGTTTTGAGACTTTGTAAGAGATTGAGATTAGGGGGATAGACTAATCTGGTAAAGGAAATATAACACAGTTCAATGTTCAGGCTGTCTGATGGGTACTACTAGCTTATTTTAGCCAGTCTACAATAAGAATCAGTAGCAAAAAGCAGATACCAAAAGTTTGCAGTTTCATCAGAAAAAAAGCACTTGCAAACTTAGGTCAAATGATAGCATGGTGGTTGAAAACATTAGCATTAAAAGAAGCAAAGTACTTTGTGTTAGAATAATAGGAAAAATGGTTTGAATGCATCTCAGGAAACAAATAGAACCTCACAGGCTTGACAACAGTGCCTGAAGAGGAAATGCCACCTTGGAAATTGGATCCAAGGATTCAGTTCAATATATTCAGCCATGCAGGCAACTCAGAAGCCTTTGCAGTTATGGTTCAAATGGATATGTCTACTGCTCAAGCTGGCAGCATACCTTGGCATCATCTATATGTTATAAGTTTTACATGCATAAAGAATGCAAGAATTAAAGGACAAGGTCAGCTTGCACTCAGATTTCAGAGTAAGGCCTTGGAGGTCAGGCAGTGTACTCCTAAGAAGACGATGCATGAAACTGATACAGTGAAGCCAAAAATATAGCAAAAAGCCCAGTAAGTTTGAGATACCAAGAATGTGGATCGTCTGCAGTGAGTGAGCCAGCCCAAGTGGGAGGCCAGTGGCCTGGAACCAGCAAGGTCATAGGGTCAAGGCTACTTAAGCCCTTGGGAACTAAGAGTAACAGCACACTAATACATGCCCTCAGTGCTGGACATGGACCTGTGGGATTTAATGTTTGTCCTGCTAGGTTTTATTCTTGCTTTGGTCTGATTCCTTTTTTTCCTCCTATTTCCGCCCTTCGGAATATAACATTTTGCACTCCACCATTTTAAATTGGAACTTTTTTTTTTTTTTAACTTTTACGTAGACTCACAACTAAGTATACTGTTAAATGGTTGGCAACTAACTCATGGAGATGGACTAAATGGATTTTGTGCAAAGTGATGGACATTAATCTTTTGGTGGCCAGGGATAGAATGTCATTGTTTAGATCCAAAATGTCTCCTAAAATCTCATGTTTAGAATGTAGTAGGATTGTGACGGTACTATATCAGTGAATTTACCCACTGATAAGTTCAGTAGCTGAGTATCCTACCAGGAGGTGGGGCCTGGTTGGAAGAGGGTCACTGTTGGTGTGAAATAAAACGATGTATTCTTGTTCTTTGCTCTTCCCTTCTCTCTCACTTTCTGGATGCCACAAAATGTGTAGCTTTATTCCTATGTGTCCTTCCACCATGTCCTTCTCCCTTGGAACCAGTCAACTTTGGACTGAACCCACTGGAAATAGTGAACCAAATAAGTCTGTCCTCCTTTATGTTGCAGAAGCCAGATATCGTGTCCCAGTGATGGGAAACTAAATAATACAATTGAAAAGGGCCAAGTTTTTCTGTAAATTATACAGAAATAAAATGACTATGCAGATAGAATTTTTTAAAAACTGAGATCTTTATTCCACTCATCAGCCTAAGTCATTTTGTAGTAGATTCAACACTTATCATTGAAAATCAAATCCTTAAAACTTTATTTAATGTTAATATGAGAGAATGTTTATATGACCTAACAGTACAGAATAATTCATTAAAACATATACACAGAATATATTCACTCACAGAAACATTAAATATAATGAAAAGAAATGGTAGACTATATGAACATGAAAATCTTCCAATTAGTAAATGATTGTATGGCCAAAGGAAAAAGACAAATCACACACAGAAATAAACTATTTGCAATGATTGAAGTTAAAAAAGGATTAGCAGAGAAATGACCCAGTATCATGACTGTATTTTAGAATCTGTAAGGAAACTACAACAGACTCATGGATGATATCAGTATATGCTATAAATATGGGTAAATATATTTTAGTATGAAAATTCACATATCATGAATATCAGTGGATAAATACAATTATCTAACACAAATAGCTTTGAAAATTTGACTTACAATACAATGAACTACTATTCTATTTAATTTTATTTTTGGAAGTCACAATCACAACAAAATTTCTTGGGAAAGAAAGTCGTTAGACAGCCAATACTGTTTTATAAGATCCAGAATATACAAAAATATATGACAGAAGGATCTTCTAACTCAATCCGTCTAGTGACTCTATTCTTTTCAGTTGCTGTGTTTCTTTGTAAATATTCTTCAGGCTTCTTCTTCTTCTTTAGAACAATTTTTAAAAGGTAGATCTGTTTTTTGAATTCTCAAACATTAAGTCAACATCCCAAAGTTATTTCTCTCAATGACCTTGATGATTTTGGCTTATGATATTAAATCAACTTTAATTAAGGATAGATATAATTTGTTTTGATTTAACTTCCACCATTTAAAAAAGCAATCTATGGAAGATGAAAATTAAACAGTAGTATATAAAAAAATACTCAACCCTTCTATCAGGAAAATATCTCATTAAAGCTACAAAAATGTGCAATCCTATATATTTCTATTTGAATTATTCAGTAACTAACAATTGCATATTTTAATTGATTATTTAAATTATCTGAAAGTATTGTGAAAAATATGTGCATATTATAACATAGGTGTAAAGGTATTCATATATTTTTGGCAACTTTTGATATGATTTTAATATAAAATAGAGTCATTTTTCTTAGAATAGTTTATATTTGTTCAATTTTAGTGATATTATAAGTAATACTTTATGTATACAAATACTGTTAAGTGAAAAATGAAACTTGCTAAAATATATATGATTTTTTTCCTTAAATTATTTTATTGGTACATTTTTAAGTATACAATACATTTACATTTATCATCGGGAATTTCTCCCTTTACGTGATGTATCTTGGTTCTTATTGTTTTCCCCATTCCCCTGCTCCCCCTTCAACCCTTCCACCCTTCCCTATTTACAAAGACTTTGTTTCCATTTTTTCTTTCCCTTCTTTCCTTTTCCCTACCCCTCACACTGCCCCTACCACTTTGGACCTTTTCTTCCTATTTCACATTATCAATTATTCATTTTAATCCTTATTTACACTTTCATTTTCTCACTCCAGAGAAACTATTCGGTATGTACACATGTGTGTGCTATTTATTGCACTTAAGAGTATGGCCTCAATGTGCATCCATTTAGCTATAAATGTCTCTAACTTATCATTCTTTATGGCTGAGTAGTACTCCCTTTGATAGAAAAACCACATCTTCCTTATCCAGTTTCCAGTTGATGGGCACATGGGGTGTTTCCAAGCTTTAGCTATTACGAACTGTGCTGCTGTAAACATGGGTGCACATATATCACAGTGGTATGATTCTTTTGGAAAGATATACAGCAGGGAAATACCTGGGTCAAATGGGACCTGTAGCCCTAGTTCTTTGAGGTATCTCCATACTGATTTCCGCAGTGTTTGCCCCAGTCTACACTCCCACCAACAATGGAGAAGGGTTCCTTTCTACACACAACCCCACCAACATTTGTTTTTGGTTGATTTCTTGATAGCAGCCATTCTTTATGGGGTGAGGTGGAATCTCAGTGTTGTTAAAATATATGTGATTTAAAAAATGACATTTTCACAGAAACACACACCTGAGGGAAAGACAGGAGAGAGAGACAGAGAGACAGAGATGTACTAAGTAAGTAAAGATGTACTAAGTAAGTAGAGACTGAAAGCCCTTAGAGGAGAAGCAGTCAAGTGTCATTTTAAGACCAAATGACAGGAGAATAATAAGACAAAATACAAAGATGAGTAGAGATGTAAGAGCAATGCATTAATTTACATATTTCCGTGAGGAATTCAGCTGCATTATCTTTATTTCTGCTTTCTACTTTTTATTTCAATAACTTTATACTAAACACTTGTGAAACAACATTAATTTTTTAAAATACAAATTTAATAAATGCACAAATAATCGTTCTATACATGCCAGTGTTACTTCTTAAGATATATACTGAAATCTTTGAGCACTTTCTATACCAGGATGAAGGAAGTAATTTTCAAACCCTATTAAGTTTTGTAATAAGCTAATAAATATCACAAGTAATGGATCTCTTGTCACCATTTTCTCTCTTTAGAATATATCATGAAATTCCCAAATACTTCCCACCCTTTGGGAATAAAATGACTATCACCTTTCACTTTATATTTTTAACTCTTTGTAAGCCTCTTTTCAAAAGAAAAATGAGGTGTATAAACCAAGTAAGTGATTTTTTTTTAGCACTGTGACTGATAAACTGTGAACAATTTTAGTCTAATTAACAATACTAGTTACTTTTTTTAACACATTTATACTTGGGTTAAAAGCAATCATTTATTTTTTCAGTTACTTACCTCTTCATAGTAAATAACCTGTTCATTGTAAACTATGAAGCTTAAGATGGCATTAGCTGACTGTTAATAATATACAAAATTGACCTTTCATTGTAATCTTCATCGAGCATAGAACACATACCATGAAGAACAACACTCAAATTTATTTATTTCCGCTAGAACTGGAAGTTTTATTTTTCAGCTGGTGGGGATAACTATACTTCATCTTAGCTGCAAATTGTTAACAAGTCCAATAATAATTTCCTTCAGTAATTGTAATTATTAGTAAATCACCTCAATGTGCTCAGTTTATGTTGATCTTTGGTACTCCACTTAACCATTCACTGTTTCTAGTATTCATGTACCCAATACACTCAGCCACATTCCCTGAGTTCCAATACTCTAGTGTTTAAGGACTAGAGAAGTTTCAGACATATTCTTCATTACCTAGTTTTCCTCCAGAAACCAAGCTTTTTGTTTCACCATAAATCAAAACCAGAGCTACTTTCTAAGACAGATGGATAGATGCAGACTTGCTTTCTCTTCCACAAGACATAGATATCTTAGCTGATGCTGGAGGTTCTGATAACCAAGAGAAGGAGGTTTTCCAATAATTGCATACTTGGTGATCATAAAAGTCCCAAGTGAAGAAAGAACTGTGACTTTACAAGAAATTTAACATTGTGTGTAAATGACCTGGTAGTGTTGGGGTCATTGGAGTTCTCTTAAGAAATTGGTCATCAAGGAAATCAACATTAGGTGAGTAAGCAAAACGTGTTCTGAAGCTAGGAAGCTTCTGATTTTCATTAAACTGAATTATTTATTAAAAGTTCTAAAACTTAATACAATATTAACGATGTGAATGTTGGTGTGGGGTGGGTAGGGCCGTCTCTCTTCACCTTTCTGAAATCCTTCTGAATGAAAGAGAAAACATTAAAAACCAGGCATTGTCCTTTCTAAACTTATGCATATGGAGATCTGATAGGCTGAGAAATAAGGAGACTTAACTAAGGGCAGAGAACTGTGATATTTTGTATAAACCACTGCATAAAAGATGTGAGAAAGATTATTTTTAAAAAACTTGATACATCCGAATCTTGAGTCATATAAGGAATACGTAGAGAAAAAAGTTTGATTTTTCTATAGGTTTAAGGTTTTTGAGACAGACTCTTATATATAAGGATATTTGGGGTAAAAGTAGAGAAAAATCATGCTACAATAAAATTTTAAATTAAATATCATTCCCAAAACATATTTTAAATAAAATTAGATAATGCAATTAAAGTGTATACATATCCTATTTTAATGATGTTAGTTCATTTTCTAAGAAGTGTACACATTTAACATTCTATGATTAGGATCCTATTAAAAAGTGTATAAAACTAAAATAAGATATTCTAGGAATCATTTTTTTACGACAGAAGCATATTTTAGACACAGCTAATTGAGAGCACAAATCATCCCATTTAAAACCATGTTAAGTATAATGAAATAGTAAATTAAATAGAGGATAGATTTGGGATTTTCTGATCATAATTCACCAAGAGATGAAATTACAGTTGGACGAGTGCTTAAGAGAATGTTTTGAGGGAATGAAAAGAAGACTCACATCCTTCTAGATTTTAAAACTTCATAGATGTGGCTTTCCTCGTGGGAAAATTATGTTGATATGAAGTCACTGGAAATTTGACAATGTTGTTTGAGTAGAAAAATTGGACAGGACAATGTATAAGGATTGAGTTTTTAAATAATCTGATTATTCAGTACTTTTCTATTCTCTGTGGTGCTCTAGAGAGAAACTCTGAAAAACACATGTTATGAGGTGGCAGTTCTTTCTGGAGAGAAGGGCTGGAATCATACTGTCTACCTGTACAGCTAAGAAAGAGGTAACCTTGATTTTGATGAATATCACTGCCAACTCCTCACACTTTGACAGTGCATGAGGAAAACAAAATAAAAAGAAGACTCTCCTTGAAAAAGGCTAATGACAAAGACTTTCTTTTTTCTATTTGACTTTTAAATTATTAAAGTCACCATAGATACTGGCCTGATCCTTACCCTCTCTTTCCCTATTCCTTCTGAGAAATCTTACCTAGTTGTATGTCTTCAAATGTCATTTATTGCAATAAAGTCTCAAATTTAGTTCAAACAGACTTTTATAATTATCTGGATTCTCAATAAAAAATATGCATCCTTCCCCTAAATCTAGCCCCCAGAAAAGATTCAGTATTTCAAAAAATAGCATTATTTCTCACCCAATTGCTTAGAACAAAAACTGGCTATTTACTCTTGTTTTCTTTACCTTCTTCATATATCATATCCACTAGCCTATCAGTTTTCAAGTCACTTATTAAATCTAACCAGTCTTCAACTCTCCCTCTATAATTTATCATCAGCTCTTGCTGAACTTTCAGCTGATATTGTTGTGTCTATTTTTGCCTCTTCTACAAAATATTCAGGAGGATCATGTGACTCATTAAAACTTCAAAATGTTTTCTCACTGCAAAATAGTTACCAAACAATCTAAACTGTTACTAAATGCTTTGGCTTGGGTCTAAATGTCACCCCTAAAGCCTCATTTGCTCAAAGGTAGGACTTTTAGGAGTTGGCTGGCTCTAGGGTGTGTGATGCTGGATTAGGGTGTGTGATATCAGGATTAAGGGCATGTGTGAATAACTGAAGGCCTCACCCTGAGTGTAGGTGGCAATAATCAATCGGCTTTTAGCCTACATGGATATAAAGGCACAGAAACAAGGCATGCTTGCTGCTGCTGCTTTGCAGTTTGCTGCCTTCTGCCTACCATGCCATGTACTGTTTTCCTATGTGATGCTTCTGTGCCATGAGGCCCTGCCTTGGGCCCAGCTGATTATGATTGAAATCTCTACACTGTGAGTTGAAATAAACCTTTCCTCCTTCAATTTTGCAAGTAAGATATGCTGTCTAAGCAACAAAAAATGTAACTAATAAACCAAGGTATAGGACCTTATTACATACTCATCAATCTCTTGTCCTCCTGAAAAGAGTTTTACTATAATTATATTTTACTTTCCTAACTATACTTGAGAATCAAGTAACAGTATAAAGCCATATTGATATTTTGATTGATATTTCCATGAATGAGTTTATGGTATTCATTTTGTAAAACCAGAGATCTGTATTATTCTTCTTCCTGTCCATATACACAGTATTTATTTATTCAGTTCTTTTAAAACATCTCCAACTGAAACTTTACATCTTTACCTATGGCAATTTTGTATCTTTTTAAAGATTTCCTGAGTATTTACTATTCTTTTGTACTTACACGCATTATCCTTAAAATTTTGTATTGCAATTATTTGTTACTCTTTGATAATATTCAGCCACTTGTGCTATATCAATATTATCCTCAACCACAATATGCAAATTTCTTTTTACTTTAGTAATTTGTCTTTATATTTCTGGGGGTCCCTAGACAAAAAAGTGGTCATATCTACTGCATATATTGATAAATCCTATCTTTTACAACATAACATGTCAAATTATTTCTTTTGTTGTTTATAAAAATATTAAATGTAAATGTTATAATGGGACTTTTGGCTCATTTCCAACTTTAAAGACAGTGCTCATTATACTTTCTTATGTAAGTGTATATTTAGTCTAGATATTTCTTTCCTTTGATGGAAAGGTAGTTCTACTCTTAATTTCCCAAGAGGTTTACCTCATCCTCATTGTCAATAATTAATGAATATTACCAGATAATTTTTGTCTGCATCATTTGAAAAATACATGATCATTAATTTTTAATGTGTTAATATTGTAAATTAATATGAGGATTCTAATATTAAATGTTCATTAGTGTTTAGAGATAAATTTGTTTGTACTAATTTCTTGAAATCTGAGGATTTCTTTATGACTTACAGTGTTGTGGTGGTTTTAAAATATGTTTATTAAACTTTTTGACACTGATTTAACTCTCCTGGAGATTAGAACATGAAGCCTTTGAGGTTTTCAAAGATAAGATCACAAAAGTTAATACAGGTTCTGACTATCTCTCTGTTTCATTAGAAAGACATTTAGATCTTGAGTTATCAGATAGAGTCTAGCTATTCTGAGCCTTCATGATGGAAATATAACACAGCAAGGTTGTGTGGAAATGTGGAATCAAATTATTCCAGCTCTTAGCTATTAAATCTTCCCAATTGAAATGCTAGAAATTCAAGTGAGGAAGCTTTTATATGAGTCCAGTCCTAGCTACAGTCTGAATAGCTAGGTAGCTACTTCAAATAATTTGAGAACCATTTCCTTGACTGGCGGTAACATATAGGACCATGAGAGAAAAGAAAATGGTTAGTTTAGCATCAAAGTTTGGATGATTTAATATGTAATACCAGTTAATTGGGAAAAACAAGTCATGTATTTGGTAAATATTCAAGAAAAACTTGAAAATTTGAAAACACATACATATATCCATATTATCAAACTTGTTATGTTGTTCAAATCACATTAAAATATTCATGTATCATATACTTGTATAAAAATTTATTTTATATATTAATAGACATATCATGCCTTCTCTAACTTGTCTGTCTTATTTATTTAGTAAATATTATGTGTCAGTAATTTTTCTACTATTTTCTCATTTAAATCCTGAGTTTAGTCCATTTACATTTACTGCATTATTTATAATATGAATACTATACTGCATATTTCAATATGTAAAATTTTTTATCTCTCATTTCATCTTATCATATTTAATCAATTGTCACATTCCCCTAGGATATGAAAATAATCTTAGTACAATCTAAGTTCTCATATTATGCTTGTATTCTTAGCTCCCTTCATAATATTATCATCTTTGAGATCAGAGACCAGGAAACTGATCTGCCAAAATTTGCCTGCTGAAATTTTTGTAGGTGAGCTCTTTTTAAAATAGCCATGCTTATTCACTTGAGAATTGTCCATGATTTATATGTTGCAACAATGGGATACTTGACTATTTTCCACAGAGACTATATGATTCTTTTTTAGATTATTTTAATTGATAAAACATATATTCTACATGGCTTATAAAGCTTAAAAATATTTCTTATTCTGGCTCTTCATAAAGAAAAATGTTCTAGACTTATTTATTGGTTATTACAGAGTTTCACTTTATAAAACAAGGATGTGAATATTAAGAGTTACCTTATAATTTTTTCCCCAAATGGACTGATGGAAAGAAAATCAGAAAAGACAAGCTGTAGGCCAAAAATAGCAAGACACACACACACACACACACACACACACACACACACACACACACCACATACACCAGTTCAAGACTGGGTTCCACCTAGTTCTTTCATGGATATTTTTTCTCTATGTTTCCTTTAGAATAAGAATTGTGGAGCCATATAGATCATACCACATATTCTCATTCTCTTTTTCTTTCCCTCTTTTTCTGCTTCATCATCATCCTTTTCTTCTTCATTGATGTCTTCCTTTTCCTTTCCTCTTCTTGAAACTGTTTTTTCTCCTGCTCCTCTTTACCTTTCTTCTTCCTCTTCTTCATTGTCTTAATTATCTTTTTCTTCTTCAAACATGACTTCCTTTTTCTATTTTTTTAAACTTGGTGCTTGCTTTTTTGCAATACAGTATAAACTGGTTTTTAAAGTGTTTTATTTGTATATGTTTGTTGTACATAATGATTACATCCATTAGTATATTTACCACTTAGTACATGTACATGACACATATTAATTCCTTTTTCATCCCCTCCCTCCCCCTCTGTCCAGCTGCTGGACCCCCTCCAAATATTTGTAGTATGTATTTGTAGTGTATAATGAATATATTCCTCATAGAAACTTGGTACATGTACACAACACATCACAAAGCCCCCTTTTCTTTTCATTTATTTCCCCTCCCTTCCCCACCTTCCATTTCTTGGTTTCCTTTCCCATATACTAAAGATCTATCATGCTATTTCTTATTGTCTACCTTTGATTTTGCTCTTTATTTATATTTAGAGTTTCTTGGAAACCATGTGATATTTAAATTTGTGTTTCTGACTTATTTCATTTAATATTATGGTCTCAAGGTACGTCCACTTTCCTACAAATGACTCAAGTGTATCTGTCTTTAAGGCAGAGTAGTACTCCAAACTGTTTCAAAAACTCTTAGTTCATGGGTGAACAAGCCAGACCCTGAGATGTTTTAACCCTGCAGCCTCATTTTCACAAAAAATTGCAGGGTCAATAAGAGTTCAGAATTTTTGAAAAACCAATTTTCTTTTCCACTGTACATGGAAAGATTATGTTTATCAGTCTATCTTTTTATTAGCTTGCCACATAATTGGGATCTACCCAGTGGAATTCAAGTAGCAGCAACATAATCACTTTCAGACCTGACCTCCAAAATATCTTGCGTTCCTACATTTTCTCTCTTATTTCCTTGGCTCTATGAATATGGTGATTTAATCAGGGATAGGAGGATCTAAAGAAAGAGTGGAGTGCAGTCTCTAGAGGAAAGGCAGCTATCCATCAGAGTTATCCTACTCACCTCAGAGTTCTGATATGAAGGAGAAATAGATCCATGTTGTACTAATTCAATGTGATTAAATTTATCTAACAAATCCTTAATGCTTTTTTGTAAAGACATATTCACAAACTTCAGTTTGCAGAAACCAGGCTTTACTGCATGCTATTTACTGTACCCCACGTTTGCAAATACACTGTGTTAGTCACTTCTGCATTACTGTATTGAAATGCCTTAGGAAAGCTACTTTCTGAACAAAACAGGTTAATTTAACTCATAATTGTGGAAGATGAAAGGGAGGTTGCAGGCATCAGCTCAGCTCTCACAAGGAATCTGTTCACCGTGTCATCTGAGAAGATGGTAATTGCAGGAGGCACACAGGAAAAAAAAGATCATATTTTATAAATTGGAATCCAGAGAATACTTAGGAATCAGGGCTCCTTTTTAAAAAAATGTGGTTCTGAAATTTGAAACCAGTTCCTTCTTACTGAATATTCTCAGTTCTTTGCTTACTTGATTGCTTATTTATTTATTTATTTATTTATTTATTTATTTATTATTTATTTATTCATAGATAGTATCTCACTAATTTGCCAAGTTTTCCAGGCTGGGCTTGAACTTGGAATCCTCTTGCTTCAGCTTCCCAGAGAGCTAGGATTAGAGGGGTGGGTCTTAGGCACCTTCTTATGACAGTTTACTCTCCTGAGACCACAGGGATCTCACAAGAGTGACTTAACCATACACACCTCCCTGGTGACTTAAGTACCTTCCCTTGTTTGCACTTCTTAAGGTTTTCATCATGTCTCACATTGCTACTTTGAGGATCGAGCTTCCTACACATGGACTTTGAGGTACACACACAAACTGTGACATCTGGAATACACCTTGAGCTTTGTAAATTATTTCCTCACACTGATAATGACACAGGGGCCATATTATTTCATTTACGAGCCTATGACCACAATTTTTTGGAACTGCTTTATAACATGAGGGCTTCTAAGATTTATTCTTATGGAATTCTCTTTCTGTCCCCCCCCCCCAGCCTTTTCTTTTTTGTTACTGTCTGCTTTAGGATTCAGGTTAGGTATGCAGTGTGCATAATGCTCATATTTAGTCAGAAATTGAACCACATGGTCTCACTTATACTAACTAGAACAAAGGAATAGAATATATGAAATCAGAAATTTAGCTGGAAATTCAGTGTGTGATTACCTTGGCTATGCATCATCTAAGATTAGGTTGGAAACATCTTTAAAAGCATTGAAGTAAAGCAGAATGCAAGGATGTTAGCTAATTTTGTCATCATCAGAAGGCAGCTGAGATGTGGCTTTCTGCCAACCTTGTCAGCGACAAGATGGAATGTCCATCATAATATCGGAATCAGAACCACTCAAGGCATGACTGAATAAAATGTTGTTTTGAAGATGAATAGAATATTCCTCAACCAAAAGACTGCTAAGTTTAGAATATGAAGAGAGATTCTAATTTGCAATTTACTTTGATGTCTCTTTTTTCCTGACTCTTAAATATTGATTATAAATTTATTTTCATTAATTTTCTCAACTTCCTTATGAATTCAACCTAAAGCCAATATGCTCATAGTATGCTGTAAGGGTAAAAGATCTAAAGATTAACACAAAATTTACATTAAGATTAGCAAAACAGGGCTACGGATTTACTTCAGTGGCACCATGCCTGCTTTCCAAGTGCAAGGTCCTGAGTTCAATCCCCAGTACCAAAAATAAGATTAGTAAAATGGACATGCAAGAATTCTGTCATTTTTTCAAATGAAATTAATTTTCATTTATATGAGACTATTATAATGAAAAACTAGAATTGTCAAGGGTTCTGGGTTAGTAATCTCCCAAATATTTTAACAAACATTCTAACTTCAGATAGTTGATCAGAAACCACAAATGAATATGAAATGTAATATTAGCTAATTACATAGTTTATGGTACAGATATATTGTGATTCATTAAATATTTGCATTGTAAAGGATCAAAAACAAAGGCTTACTTGACAAATGTGCATTCAAAAGCATATATTCTCAACAGTGTGAACTTTTTGAAGAGAACAGTATGCTAATTGTTTTTCTTTGTAGAACTTAAATTAGTTCAACAGCATTTTGAAACAAATGCCTTACAAAAAATCTGTGGTACCATGTCTAAATTATCTCATTCAAAAAATGTACCAAATATCCTTTTTTTCTGATGCAATTTGGTGACTAAGGATATCTTCCTCAAAGTGTTTTATGCACACAATAAGGAAAATAATGCCACATATTTATTTGTATTAAAAAGAAGACTAAATTGATACATGGGAAGCAATTACTGCAAAGCCTACAATATACTAAAAGCTTAATAAAATAACTGATGTTATCACTGTATTTTTCTAATAATGGATATACTATCCTCTAAAGTTGATTTTGTTCAAATTTCAGGCAATAAAATTCATTTTGATTAAAACATTTAGATATTCAGCCTTGTCAAACACTGTGGTGTGTGTGTGTGTGTGTGTGTGTGTGTGTGTATGTGTGTGTATGCACATATGCTTCAAATATAGATGGAAAGAAATTGATTAATTAAATTAAAAAGTCCATATTTGACACAAAATAATAGGTTGGGTTTAAAATAAAATACTTCAAACAGTAACATTCACTAGGTTGAGTGAACAAGAACTTTTGAGAACAAAGGCAAATTTCTAAGCAGGGTAAAGGAAAAAAAAAAAAGAATAGCACAAGGCCCAGCATCAGTGATACAAAGATATGGAAGGCTCTCAAAAGTTTCTGGGAAGGGTAATAGTATAAGTAAAAATATTATAAGGTACATTATAAACCCATCAAATTGGCTTCCCTGAGGATACACATTGATAGGAACTTGCAGGGAAGTTATGTGGAAGAATGAAATAAATAAGATTGAGAAGAGTGAAAATCCATCTACAGTACAGTTGCAACAAAAGATACAGCCATTCCCATAGTGGGTATAACCCTTCAGAGTTGGTTCCTGTTCAGAAGAGCAGGGACCTAGGTGTGAGGGCGCCCACCTATATCCCAGCAGTCCTGAGGATGGGGCAATATGGTCACAAGTTTGAGCCCAGCCTGGGCAACTTGGGGACTTAATGGCACCCTGTCTCAGAATAAAAGACAAACTAAAAAGGCCTGGAGAAGTAGCTCGATGTGAAAACCCTAATTTCAATCCTCGTTACTAAAAAAGAAAAAAGAAACAGAAGCAGGAGAAGTCTTCATGCTACCTCATTATGCACTAGTCACTGGAGCTGAATGCCCACCAGCAGGGCCTATCTTAGATGAAGCAGTATCTTTATCTGAAGGCATTTTTAGGAGAAGCATCAACGCAGCAATGGAGGAGTGAGCACCTAACATGTGAGGAGGACAAGGATGTGCATATAATAGTATCTACCACTGCACCATTAAGCCAAACCTTAAAGCAGCAGGTCCAAGGTTTATTGGCCTGAAGCTTTGATGAAAAAAAGAAATTGAACAAGAATGTGGAAAGATTGTTAGAAGATCAAATGAACTCTCACTCTCCACATGTCTTTTACAGGTTTATTTAAGAGAGTAAAGATGGGCAGATGATCTGGAAATAACCAAAGTTCAGAAAGCCCCATTTTATGCTATAGAATCACACAATAATATCAGAACTTTGAGTAGAATTTGTCAATGAAATATATTAATTAAACTGCTTTGAATTATATTTCTCATGTGCACAGCTGTTTCCAATTACATGATTATAGCTTACAAAGCCAACAATTAAAGTCATGGTTTTTTTTTAACCATCCATGGGAGAAAGCAGCATATTTTATAACTATATAAATAGGCCTTCACTATGCAAGAGCATGCAAAGCAGAGGAGGACTATACAGACTCTAGCCGTGCAAGGGAATTATGCAGAAACATGCCCTCTGGCATCAGGCATATACTAATTGACATGACCTGTGCCCAGTCTTCTTCCACACAGCAGATCAGCAGATATTAATAAAGAGTCAGCTTCAGAAGCATTCGGGGGGAGTAGCTAACACAGAGATGTGTTTCCTAATTATAATTGTTCACAGCTTTTGAAGGAAGTGTCCCAAGACCACTAGTTAGGCCACATAAAGAAGTCAGAAGGGATATGTTGACCAGGCTTTCAGCCTTCCTTTCTACATCTATGGATTTGAGCTAAAGAAAATAACTCCTGGCCCTTGGACCTGGAAGAGCTTCACAGATTTACCCTTTAAGCACTCTGCTCACATGGACCAGAGTTGGAATCTGTTTTCCCACTTTGTCAGCCTGATTTTTAACCACTTAGTTAATAGAAGAAGATAACATGTATCAAAATGGGTCATTGTGCCAACATATTTCAGATAAATCACTTAGCAGAGATGCTATTTCAGCCTATTAACTGATTGGCAAGCTATTACTTATTGAAAACTTCCTATGTACCCTAACTTACTATTTTTATGTATTTATTAATGAAATCCTCAAGTCAACCTCATGTCCCCCATATTATTATTATTCTCACTATAGATTTAGAACTAAGGCCTAAAGGGACAGTGTGACAGCTAATAAATGGAACAGCCAGTATCATCAACTAGTGATATTTAATCATAACTACTAGTAATGGCAATCCATAAATGTTAGGTGCTATTGTCACTAGTTCTATAGTGTTACAAATATGACTTCTACTCTTGCTGTTCTTATTGGTACTACATAGTACTGAAGTACTCAGAGAGAGTAAAATCTAGTGATAGAATTTTATCATGTCTACTTCTGCTGGACACCTTGGCTCTTTATGATGACATTTACCTGAAAATCATAACGTTGAGTTTGTGATTTTCCCCAATTAGAAGTTATTTTTTTACTTGCCTTCTAACTTTTACTGTAAAATCTTCAATATACTGCTTATAGGACATTTTAATCTGTCCACTATAGATATGGAAAAGGCTGAAGCATAATAACAAGGAAATAAATAGGCAGGTCCTCAAATTTGGATAGTGAAAGGACTGAAATTTGAATTTAATCTATAGTATTTTGTCCACACAGTTTATTAATGGAGAAAAAAAATAAAAATCCACAAACTTGATTTAATCCCCTTCCAATTCTTTTTGAATCAAATGAGTAAATGTTTCACTCCATTTGTGCAATATATCAACATATACAGGATAGAATAACATGTGATACCCGCCATCCATAGTAAATGTTTCATTTTAAGGGTCCTGGAGTGCTACCTCAGCATTAAGTTGTCATATGCTTGACCAGCTGAAACTGAAGCAGTATCTGTATGATTGACGATGTACAATCTTGAAAGAAAATTCAGGACCACTTATGTAATCTAATGTAAGCCACAAGACCAGCCTCTTCAGAAAGCATGCACAGTCCAGGGATTTAGCTCAGTGGTTCTGCCGCCTGCCTCGCAAGTGCAAGGTCCCGAGTTTGAAACCTGGTACAAAAAGAAAAAGAAAACATGCACAGACTGGCTGTAGCCTGTTCCTCACACAGCTAACTCTAGGAAATGGACTCCAAGATGACTAGCAAGGGCGATCAATAATAATAATTAAAGAATCTCTCAAACAAAGATAGACGAGAATGTGCACATTTCATTAGTTACTCTAGATCAGTTTAAAAGTTGATTTTCTGATCCCGGATCAACTTAGTTTGGCTATGGATATAAAACAATTTCATTTTCAGATAGAGGGAAGTAGGAGATAAGGAAAACATTTTTGGAAATTTAGCCTAATCTCATAGATAAATCTCCAGAAATAAAAACTGAACTTCCTAATTGAATTTTGTCACCAAAGCTCAATGTCTTACACCTTATCAGTCAAATTACTTCAATCACCTAGCACATTTTCATATTTAAACTGAATAGTATGGCTTTTGCAATGTATGGGTCTTTCCAGAAATGAATTCCAAAGAGATATTTAAATTAATACTTTTGTTGTCCTCCATGTCCTATATAAGAGTAATCCAGTCATTCAGAGTTTCCCAAGCCTCAATCATTCACACATTAACATATTGATGTTGCACTTTCACCTAAACTATTTCTTACTTTTGAAAAAATATTGGCTCATAATTATATTTACATTTCATTAAAATTAAATCAAAAATTTAAATAGAATAAAATCAACTTTGACTTTCACAAAAATGGACACACTATAGTCCAATGATTCTGTCACAAAAATTAATCTTCTTATTAAATTTATCAACATGATAATACTATAATTAATAATATGGTATTAATATTATGATCATCATTAATATTAGGTATAAAACATTCTGATGGCCATTTTCTCATGTGATATTTCTTGTTGATACTACTCCTTTGCATGCATTATACCAACTTAAAATATCAAAAAACACTCTCAAGATTTTTCATATTACTATTAGCATTAATTAAAAACTATAAAATACAAAAAGAACAAAAAAATCTGACAGACCTTATCATTTAACTCACATTCCTCTGCAGCAATGTACATAGTAGGATATTACGGAAACTCTGTTGAAGATTCTTCAAGAAATTCTAGGACCAAACTCAGGTACCTTATTCAGGAAGACAGAGGAATGGATCTGTTATCAGAGAAAGCAGGTCCTTATTTTAGCAAATGCCACTTGAATTAATTTTTTTACTCTGTTCTCTAGTCTATGGGCTAAGATTTACTTTTCAACGTGTTGGAGGTCATTATATAAAAATGACCTCTAAATGCAAGAATACCAACATAGTTAAAAAGTTCACGCTTTGGACAATTCAGCATTAATGTAGACTGGAGAAGTAATTTGGCAATTTCCCCTCCTCTAGGTAGGTTGATGAATGACCATTTCCTTTATTCTGTCTTCTGAAGTTTTATGGGCCATAGAGAATGCAAGGTCAGAGCTATTTGTGCCTGAAATCCAATCACACTTAATTGAATGTAGTAAAATACCTGATCAAAGCATTTCCGAATACTAAAAATTCCAATTTTCAGAGGAATTTTTATAGTGTTTGCAAATAAGCAAAACAAAACTATCTTTCTGGTTTCAAAGAGAGGTCAAAGCTGCCAGCATTACAAATTATTTTAAGAGTCAATATTCACTTAGAGCTCACTCAAAGTAAAGTAAGGAGTACGTAATACTGATTTAAAGGAGCTCTACTAATTGGAAAATTTTCAAGGTATTTATAAGGATAAGATTATCATTAATTTGGATAAAGTAAATGAAAATTTCACTCCAGTTTTCTGTCAGGATGATTCAGTTGAGATGGAGAAAGCCAAAGATCCTAAAGCCTGTCTGATATTTAAATTTTCTGTTCATCATATTCTAGATATTCAGGAACAGTTTTTTCATAAACATATTTTCATCATTAGCTCACAAATACTGAAAATAGATTCATTATCTTAATATTAAAATTTTAACAACCTTCTTATTTATGACTTCCCACTAAAAGTTAGTACCTTGACTCTTTGCTCCTTATATTTGTCTTGGAAACACATGCATGTGTTTTGTCACATCTATCATGCTTTCCTCTTTCCAACAGCTCTATTCCACAAAAATGTTTTTTCTTCAGATTTCATACATGAATACTCTTGACTTTGCTTCCTAAGTTTCTTTTGAATGTACAAATTTCATTTTATTTTAAATGCCATTTCTTCCTATCTGTGGGTTATGTCCTGACTTTCATCCACATAATTTCTCTAAATCATTTCTGGCATTATTTTTCCTTTTCAAAGAATAACAAAGATTATTCATTCTAATCTAAAATGCAAACTGACCCAATGATTTCTCCAATCATCTTTCTAATTGTCAGTACATGCTCCAAGCTTCAATCTTATCTTGTAAGACCTTCCTGATTTAGACACTGCTTTGTTCTCCAGCCACTCAACCCTTCTTTTGCTCCAATTCTTCCAACCCTACTGAACTTCTATCCTGTCCACTAACTCCTGTCCCCTTCTCTTTTGAACCTGAATAATCAAATACTCAATTCTGTTTTCTGTTGCCTTCTAATTTATCTGAACAAAAGGTACTCATTCTCTGACTCTACATTGCTCATGTACCTTCTTTCCTATGTGTTCTCAGCACACCATCCCATGGTGAAACATTCCTCCCACTACCAATGCATTGAACAGCCCAGTTTTGTAGCTGTCTTCCAATAGATTTTGAAGACCACCTGTGCTAGCTTCATCATTGTAAATTAAAATTGTATCACAGGTTCTGGACACTGAAGTAGCTTAGTAAATATTTATGGAAGAAAAGCAAAAATTTTTCCTATAAGGGACAATTATAGAGAATGAGGTTTAGACCAATTTCACACCATTGTCATTCCCGACCCACCCTTTCCAGCCTCCTATCACTGCTGCTTCTTAAAATCACTGAAGTGTACATACCTTGTTCACTTCCTCTTTTCCATACTAGCAGTTGTACTAATGCACTATCTCCTATGCAAATGGAATAAAAAGAGAGAAAGAGGGTCAGGGATTTAGCTCAGTGGTTCTGGCGCCTGCCTCCCAAGTGCAAGGTCCTGAGTTTGAACACTGGTACCAAAAAAAAGAAAAAAAAAGGAGAGGAAGAAAAAAAAGAGAATACTGACCAGTTGACCAGTAGATTACACTCAGGAAGTACTTCTTATATACTAGAAGGAACTCTACAAAGATTTCAGCAGCATCTGTCACTATATCTTTGCATCAGCAGCACAGGAGAGGTATAGTTGTCATTCCTATTTATAGGAAAGTAAACTGAGGCACAATAAGAATCAGAGTCTGGAACTGAACCTGAGCCTATCTACCTGGTTCCCAGGAACAAACTCTCTTCAAAGCCACCCGATTTCCCTCACTGTACATTAGACCACTGCTCAGATTTTGGTTCCTTGACTCCATAAAGACAGAACTCGAGTATCCCCACAAATACATATTCAATGATGTTGGAGATAATTAAGACAAGTCTTTCTTTGACTTATCCATGCATTTCCTCCCTCTATGCTAATATTTTCTTCCATGATCATCCTGCCCAGAAGCAGCACAATGACATGAAAATGTAAAAACCAAACCAAAACTAAACAAAAATTTTGTATTGGAGCACATCCCAACCTCGCCTAAGGCCAGAGCAGAAATCTGTTTCCATGAAGCACATTTTGTTCCAAGGGTTTCTTTGGTACATGTCTCCTGAGTTGACTTCTCTCATACTTAATGTTTCCCAAGGGTCTTGAGTGTCTCTTCTTGTCACAGTCAATTATAGTGCCAGTTACTTAGAGATGAAAGCTGTTGTTAATGCACCTGCTACCACACCTCTCCGTGAACTGAACTCAATTTAGTTTCTGAATGTAACTTCTATGTCAGATATGTGGGGTAGGAAAGTGTCATTTCTGGGATATTTGAATCAGTCTTTGTTCTTCTGATTAGTGGAATGCACATTACAGGTATGTGATAAGTGTTAGATACTCATTGAATTAGTGTGAGAATCTATGAATCTCTCTATGAGTATGTAGAAAGGAAAAAATGGTCATGCTTCCTCAGGATTCTCTATTGCACTGACCACTCTGTTCCTTACATTTACTTAACTGTCTACACAGAGATATGTATTTCTTTTCCTTTTGAGTTAATCAGCTTGATTTATATTGTGAGATTTGGCTTAGAACATTGCCTGTTCCATGATGTCAGACTAAGTTCACAAATCTTTTTCTGCTATAATTCTGTTCTCACAGGGCTGTGATGGCCTATTTACTCATGTGTATATAGTGTCTCCAAAATTAAGCTGTTTTGTTTTAAAATCAAGGGCTACAGTATTTCCATCTCCAGTATCTGGAGCGAAGACACGATATATTTTGTTAAATGAATTAATGCATATTCTAATATTTTACTAAATGCAAGAGAAGCATATCAATTCAATCACCTGAAATCTAGTAGTTTACACAAGGTTACCTGGAACATTTAGTTGCATACTGTCTGCTCAGGGTCTAAGTGATGCTCAGGAACAGAGGAACGTCTTTGGAAGTGTGGCACATTTATTCATTGTCTTCTACGACTGTTTTGGGGAGGGTGTTGTGTACCTCTCATCCCAGCTACTCAGCACACCAAGGCAAAAGTGTTCTTTTTGTTTACAAGTTCAAGAGCAGCCTGAGAAACAGGATGACTCCATCTCAAAAACAAATAAATAAAAACAAGAAAAAAGGACAACAATAAAACAGGTGCCTTGCTCATAATAGAGAAAAAGGTTAAGGGGCTTTTTTCCCTCCTCCTCCTCCTTCTTCTTCTCTTTTTCTTTTTCTCTTTATTCTATCTTTTAGCACCACAAAGAGTAGATGGTGCTGGGATTTGATATTTAAAACTATGAAAGACACCCTTGATTTTTCTATTTTTAAGTACTGGAAACCCACTTTGTAAAATTATAGTGTTCAAATACAGCTGTTTCTCAAAATTTTCAGTGAGCTTTTAAAAGGTTTATCTATCTTAGCATAGAGGCTTTGGGACTCTGTGAGAAATGTCTCCCCTGCTGTTTCATATGATTAGTGCTGTTTCCTAGCAAATGTTGTCCCCTAGCAACTATGTTTTGGACCAGAGCCTTTAACCTTGAATACAACTGACTGAACCAAAGAAGACCTATTACTTAATGGAGTCATCTTGTAGACCTCTTGGTAATTTATCTCATGAATACATTGTTTGTCCTATTTGATAGTAGCAAAGATCAGGTTGAAAATATCCTGAGTCTACCACTTAGGGGATGTGTTATCTTAGAGAAGCCATTTAACCACTTCTATCTTCATTTTAAGAGGAGATAGACTTACAAAGGTGCTATTTCATCAATTGTAAAATAATGATAACAACAGAAATCAACTCACAGTCTTCCAAAACATAAGAAGAAGCAGAGAATTCTAGATTTTGGGTAGTTTTCATCATAACATTCATGAAATTATTGCACGGGGTTTTTGTTGTTGTTGTTAATTATTATTTTTCCTAACAATCGATTGTGTACTTTCTCATTTCCTATCATATCCTAGAATGTCCATTATAATTCCATTTACAAAATCTCTGTCTACTCAAATATCCTTAAGGCAAAAATTCCCCGTACATCTACTGTATGTGAGCACATACTGATACTCTGCCTATAATGACATTCTATGTCTTGGGACTTTCTACCATGTTCTCATCTTCTATTTCTTTCAGAAATCAACTGTGTTGCTAGACCTTCACCAACTTCTGCCCCTGGATGGGGGGTTCAGCTTGTAAGCTCCTCCTCCCCAATGACATTCTTTCTGGGCTGGGATTTTCAGGGCACATTGGCATCTGTTGTTTTCATGAAACAGACAGGGATGATACATACAGCTACAGAACTTGTGCCCCAAATGGAATATTAGGACAAGTGGGAAATGTTCAAGTACACCCCTGGTTACTGGGTAGTGCTCCTTGGCACAAGACTGGATCTAATAAGCTCAGTAAGATGACACATGGTCAACAATTTATCTGCATGAGGAGGTTCCATTTTATAATTAACTGGAAGCCACAGCAGCACCCTTTTTCATTTCTCACAACTGGCCATGGTAACCCAGACCATGTCCTCATCAGCATGTGTGTTTCTTGATACTTGGACTCATATTCATCTCAGAATGCATTTATTTTACATTCATTCTTTCAAGCATCAGCAAGTATTTACTGAGAACTGCATTCGTACCAGTCCTTTTCTTAGATTAGGAATCCCTATCCTTTGCTCCTCACACATGAATAATACAAATAGACTGCAATTTCTACATGGGTTTGTTGTCATTTTGTTTTTATGAATAATTGTCTGGATGGGTTTGAATAAGTAGAAGACTTGACAAAAATATTTTATTAGCTCAACTTTTGTTTTCCTGCCACTCACTAAAACTTTGATATCAATGTCCTTTACACGTGGTGTTAAATGATAATAAATTAAGCTAGCTCATTAAGATACTGCTAAAAATAAATATATTTATTGTATACATTCATTCATGCATTCATTATTAATATTTATGTGCAACTAATACATGCCTGGCTGGAGGCTAAGACTTAGGGATATGCAGGCGATTGATTTAGGGTATATGATCTCTGTAAAATTCAAAATTTAGCATTTCAAAGTACATAAACAATATAGTTTTAAAGAAATGAACTTAAACTCTAATAAGCAATGGTGATGAGAAATCAAAGAAAAACAACAATTTATACTATTATAAGTTGAATCTTCTCTGAGATCAGTTTGAAAGGAAAGACAAGTTTATGCTAGAATTATGAATACCAGTCCTTTGATGAAACACCTATAGGAAAGGAGAGAATTAACAAAAATTGTGTCTGGAGAAAAAGTCATATTTTGATGACAGGCGTATCTTTGCTGACTTCAGAGGGCCGCAAAATCTCAAATATTTGACATCATTTATTAGATAGAAGCTAGAAACAGATTTAATTGAAGGGAAGTGATGGAAAAAAGTGACTCAGATAAGGTATGCTCTGTCAAAAGAAAGCGGTCTTTAACCTAAGTCATACTGGAATTGTATTTCAAGACTAGCTTTAGATCTGTTGTTTCTTGTGAAAAATATATTTAAAATGTTCAGAGCACATATATTTTTTAAATATGTAGGTGAAAATAACCATATCTTGAACTACAAATTTATAACTCTATGATAAAATTTTTGCTGATTTCTATCCTAAAAGGTGCTTAGATAGGTTGGGTGCAGCTGGATGGAGTAAGTAGAAAGATTAAGATCAGTTTTCATTTTAAGCGCAATTAATTCCTACCCAACTGGAACTATTGCTTGTAACATGGACCCTGGGAATCTTGCCTTGTAGTCCTATGAAACGATTGCTGAAAAATGCTTTCCCTGGGGTAGGTACTGTAGCACAATGGTAAGGTGCTTGCTTTGCATCTGTGAGGCCTGGGGTTCAATCCTCAGTACAGATAAACAAACAAAAATCCTTCTTTTAGAGCCACCCGTAGAATTTGGAAACAGAGTAGCTTGAGAGTGCACTGGACAGACTGAGTTTTCATGAGAGAAGAGTTCACAAACACAAAGATCTTGACAGCACATCATCTCCTCATCAGAAGAGATGACTGAATTTGTGCTGCATAATGAAACAAATTGTTCTTTGCACCTGCTGTAAATGTGAAGTACATCTCTCCTTATGGAGAGGAAGGCCATTGAAAATATTACAGACACTACTTAGTGACAGTGTCACTGATTTGTAGATTAGGGATTTTCTTATCAATATAATACTTATTTAATAATCACTCTCTATCACACCGGATATACAAGATATACAAATACCTACTGACTAATGTTTTATTCTCCCGGGAGTTGATGCCTTTACCATTCAGTTTGGATCAGTGTGAGTTTTCAGCATGCACAATGGAACAATCTCCACATTCTTAAAAAAAATATGATTCTCATTAAAATTAGTGACTTTTATGTTTACCTACAGAAGGGAGACACTATCACTCACTATGCACAGCAAAGTTTATAAGATAATTTTGATTTGCTATATTAAAACGTATGCACTTACTTTCCCATTTATAAAGTTAATAGTGTTACCAAATCCTAATTTAAAAGTGTTTTATTGTCACTCCTGGAACATTCCTATTTTATGTATTTTATCTTTTAACTCTATGTACTAGGAAAAATTACATCATAGAAATATAATGACAATCACCAAAACATGTAAAATAGTTTTACAGAATCCTAAAGTCTCAGAAACTTTACATTGGCCACTATGGGTTAAATATTCCTTTTTGATCAATGAAATATTAATTATCATTATTACTAAATGAAAGCTGGCTTCAGTAATGGTAAGGCTGAGAGACATTGTCTTAGTCAAGACTACACCACCTGGGAAGTTGCACACTGGGAACCAGGATGACAAAATCTTGGTTATATGCATTTCAAATCCTGTACTTTTCCACTAAGTGAAGTATACATAGAGCAAATTTTATAAAACATATCAAACACCAAGAAAGTCTCTTGCAAAAGGAAAAGTGTTTCATCATGCAAAGTAGAAAAGAATATATTCTCCAGTGTCAAAGAAGCATTTTGACTCAACAGTGTTAACTTAGACACAAATGCCTGAAGTTTCTTTAAAATGAGAAAATAGTGACTTAATTTAGAAATGGTGCCATTTTAAAAGCATTTCCCTATGGACAAAAGTCATATGAAAAGTCTCTCAAGCTGAAAAATTAAAGAAAACCTACAGTAGACCTAACACGTTGTTAGAGAGTTAAAGCTGTACTTATATTTTGACCATGATGATCATGTATGTCTTTCCACACTGGAAACCCATTCCTAACCTAAGTAAGTCTCGTGAGTGATATAGACTCGATAGCAGGAATGGTGATACAAAGGATAACACTAACACACAAAATCAATTTAATTTCTTCTTTCAATATTACTACAACACTTTGTAAACCATTTATAAATGTTCTTAAAAATAAAATCAAACAACATTTAGGATTTTTTACTCTGTCATATCTTAACTATAGGCCAAGAATTTAAAATAAATTCTAAACAGAACCTTTTATGATGCTGGAATTTTAAAATCCAACTAAAGAGCTAAAAGTATGCACACTTTGCAAAACATGATGATATACATTTTTTTAAGCATCAAAAATTTTATCTTTGTTGTAGATTGCATTTTTGATGTGTCTCAAAAAAGAAGAAAAAAATCAGAATAAAACTTTGCATTGTTCATTCATTCATTCATAATTCATTGATTGCCACCCATTATATCATAGGCTTCATCAAGAACTGGAATAATAGATGTGAGTAAACACTTCTGAGGTCCTCATGGAGCGCATGGCCTATTAGAAATGACTGACAAGGTCATTCATACTCCCTGTAGCATACGTAACTTCTACTTGCATTGAAAGGACTGGATAAAATATGCTTCTGTTCAGTTCTCATACAAGAACTTCAATGAACACTCAGGAGGTTGTATGGAAAGTTTAGCTTACATGACATATAAATGTTCTAGAAATAATTGGACAACCTTGTTGTATAGATTCACTCTATATATTTGACACAAACAAACAAATCTTGCCTTTCTAGTTCTGTCATCAGTGTAATATTATAGCTCATGTTTAAATCACTTCATGTTCATTATCCTGCTTATTCTTATTTATTCTACTAGACGAGGGTACTATCTATGTACAAGTAACACAAATGTTCTGGGAATTTCAGATGCATTATGTTGAAATACATAGCACAATTCAAGCACTACTGCTAAGTGTATATTATAAATGATAAAAGGGATTTAGTAAAACTGAGTGCCTTTCCTAAAATAATTCACATATTGAGTGATCATGCCAAGATTCAAATATAAAATGGAGATACTTCTGGCATTTGATTTAACTATTCTTTTGTTTATACAATATTTGTTTTAAAAAGTGCTATATGCTTTTGACTGCATACACAGAAATTGGTTCACTGTATTATTTTGAAGATGCTTTTAAAGTTTTGAGCCATATCAACACAGTGACTACAGTGCCACATTATTCACAACAGTTAAGATATAGAGTCAATGGAAATGTCTGCACATAGATGAATGGTTTAAAAATGTGAGATTCACACAAATACACACATAGACACACACACACACACACTAGAATATTAATCTTAAAAACAAGCAAATCAGTCATTTTCAACAAGAGGGATTGCTATTTATATGCCAGTCACAGAAAGACAGATATTGCATGATTCCACTTATACAAAATATCTGGCCTAGATAGTCATAGAAGAAGAAACTAGAATGGTGATTGCCAAAGGCTGGAAGAAGAGATAAGTGGAAAATTATTTTTATTAGGTATAAAGTTTCCTTCTTATATGATTAGTAAGTACCAGAGATGTGCTGTACTCCATAGTACTTACCGCTACCAATACAATACAACACACTTCAAAATATGTTCAGAGTATAAGTCTCATTTTAAGAGTTCTTACCTGTTATGATATAGGTATAAAATATTCCACCAAAGTCTCATGCGTTGAGGTGGGGTTGTGGGAAGGATATTGGATGACGAGAGTGGTATACTCATCAGTGGATCAATCCACTGATAATAAGTTCATAGCTGAGTGTGTTGTTAACAGGTGGGACCCACTTGGAGGAAATGGGTCACTGGGGTATGACCCAGAGGGCATATTCTTATCCCAGGCTCTTCCCTTCTTCCTCTCAATCTGTTTCCTGGCTATCATGGGCTGAGCAGCTTTCATGAACTAAGCTCTTCCACCATGCACTTTCTTCCTTGAAGCCAGCCAACCGTGGACAAAACCCACTGAAAACATGAGCCAAACTAAAATCTTTTTCAAGTTGTCTGTGTCAGGTGTTTTTGTGCCAACAAGGTGAAAATGACTAACAGTGAAAATTAGTGTCAGAAAAATGGGGTTGTCATGACTATACATGACTATGAGGTTCAGAGCCTTTGGAACTGGACTGTGGGAGGGGTGGGGAGAGGTCTGGAGACATGGACCAGAAAATCCTAGAATGCTGTACACTAAGACTGATGGGTGATTGTGCTTGGAATTCTGAAAATGAGATGCTGAATGCAAATATTGAAGTCCAGGCTCATAAAACTTGAATTGGGAAAGCAGACAATATTAGAAACTTGACTAGAGTTGATAAGGGTTGTATTTTGGCAACAAATTTGCCTGTATTTTGTCCCTGTCATAATGTTGTTGGTATGATTATTCATAGCTCCTAGTTTTTAATTAGGGACATGAAAGAAATTAAAGACAGCAATCCTAAATTGGCCCTTTTTGAGACTTATTTTGTTTTACACTGTGTTCAGGCAGTGCTGGTGAGGGGGACATAGCTGATTCCAGACAGGTACCTTCTGAGCACTACTTGAGTGAACTATCTTGAACTCATTTGCATGGACTAAAATAATAGTACCAAGTGACCATGTGAAAAGGGCTGTTGGATACTCCCAACTGTGTACCGCGTAGGCACTTAATAAACATTATTTCCTGATTTAGCAGATGATCTGGATTGAGAACGCAAATGATTCCAAGAAGTTTCATTTTTACTCATGGGTTAAAATAATACCTTGTCAGAATGAGAAATGCAAACTTTGAGTCACAGGATTATAAAAATGTCCTCTGGATCGCTGTGTCTTTTCTGTTCTTACACAGCTATATAATCGCCCTCCATATGCTTTCAGGCAAATTCATTTACAATTACCTGTTGATTGTTATAGGCTAAGCAAAACATTTTTAACCTATTTTTTCTTTATTCTGTGTCATTTTCTTGAATAACAAACAAGAAAACAATCCAAAATATAGAAGGTAGCATCTGGAAGATGTTCTTTGCAAATGTATCACATCGCTCTTATGTTGTGGCAATCTCTCTTGTGCATTGCTAGAATGGATTTAGATAGTTTATGCTCTTTATCCACAAAAGTGAGAGTTTTTCTTTCCCTGTCTTCTTCAAGGAGAAGATGGTAAAATCGTAGTTCAGGAAAGTGAAGTCAGGGGGGCGGGGGGGAAAGAAGAGAGGAGCATGAAAAAAGCTCTGATCTGACAAAGGCTCTCTTCCCGTTTGCCTCTTTGTCATCCTTAATAAAACTAATACACCTGGTCAGTGAGGCAAACCACTTCAGCCTCTCCATAGATGATCCAGTTCAGAGAATAAGGTGAGGTGTTTTTTTTTTTTTTTTTTTCTGAAGAGATGACGGTGGAAGAAGGCCCATTTTAAACTGCATTTGACAGGCAATAGAAATACTAACTCATTGGGGTGAAGACACTTTGTTGACAAGTAACACCAAGTAGTTTTATTTTAGAGCATCAATATTGCAAATGCCCACTCTACATTTAAAACTAGCTCATGTATGCTTAATTCATTTGAAAGACACTGCAGACTATTGATTTTTTTTCTCCTTCAAGGAAATGAAAGAGGTGTACCAGTGTGTCCTTGAGCAACTGACGTAACTTACAAGTGCCACCCTGTCCCTATCTGAATCAGGCACAGATCTATAAACTCATGGCATGATTCATTCATGTAGCATTCTTATTGGCAATGCATAGTATTTATCTAATCAGAAGTGAAGAAATAGCATGAGGAAGGACAAGAAGACATAGAAAGAACAGAGTGAGTGAGGCAGCACAGGTCAGATGTTTAGTCTCAAAAGCAAACCGTCTACTGAACACATAATGAAAAGAAAAGATCTGTAAATATTACCAGACAGTCATGTAGTAGGCAGTGGCCCAGCAGAGAAATTAGTAAGTAACCTCACTTGAGAGTCTCAGAGAAGTCACAGCAAGTATGATGATTGAGTTATTGACCAGGAGCTCATGGACACATGTTGTGCAAAAGGAGTAAGGTTGAGTGCTTTTTAGAAGACAATAAGCATTTTTGAAAGGGTGCTGCAAAATAAAACTTTCTAGACCTTGTATCACATGTCTGGGAAGTATTATAACATCATGATTTTTGTAGTGCAAGTGAAATGTGTGGGAAAAAAAGTCAAAGTATTAATAGTAATTACTGATGCATGTTAAGAGTACAAGCTAATTTTATACTTCATAGTATTTGGTACTTTCCAAATAGTTTATGCTGAGCAACTTTTTTCTACTCTTTTATTGCTGTTGCTAATATATATATATATATATATATATATATATTTGAATTTAGAATATACTTAAAACAGATAAAAACAAAAACGTACATATTCATGTGATATTTTGATACATGTAGAGATTGTATGATGTTTCCAACAGATTAAAATAACCACTTTTTGCAACATTTATCATTTCCTTATGGTGAATACTTTAAAAATTCTTTATTCTGGCTTTTTTATACAAAGGGTGATCAAAACATACAGTGAATGTTAAATTTAAAACATTTATCAGAGTGAAAAACATATTGCCATTGGTCCCCTTTGAGACTCCCCCCCCTTACTTGGCACACACTTATTCCATTGTTCTTGCTGCTTTCTGAGTCTTTCATGAGAGTCTTTATAAGGTATATTAAAAAAATGGTAAATACTGCTGCCAAGTGCCATCTAACAGAAAAACAGGCTCATAAAAATATTATGGTGTGTCTTCACCTACCTTATTCTCTCGGTCTGGTACCATGAAACTTCTGCAGTTTCCCCCAAATGAAAATGAACACGAAAGGTAAACATTTTGAATCAATTCAGGGCATTGAGGCAGCCACAAAAGTGCTTGTGTGTGCACTACATCATTACTATCTATAATTGTAAGTATGGTTTTTAAAATGCTATAATATATTATATCTATCATGCAGGGTAGTGTTGCAAACTGAATGGGACTATGCATTCATTTCACCTAAGGGATATTTGCATACCTATTATGTGTCATACACTGTTCATTTTACGGCGTAGAAAGAGAAAGGATTTGGTCTATTCTCTTGCATCTCAGTTTGTTTTTTTTTAATAGAAAACAATTGGTTTTAAGAATGAAATTAGGTTACCTGGAAATACCAAAGAGGGTCTTTCATTCCAGAAGAGAGTTTCAGTGGAAATGTAACAGAGAAGCAGATACATGACCAAGGCTATCCTTTCAACAACAGCTGAGAAAGGGAGATGCAGAAGGAGAATATGGAAAGTACAGAGGCAGTGTTGAGAAATAATGTTGGGGGAAAGCAAAGGCCATTCTCTGTTGTAACACAAAATGAAATTTATGAGCAGCCAACATTAATGGGAATTATATGGAGTCAGGGTCCAGCTCAAGGGATAGCCTAGTTTTTATTTAAAACTGGAATTCCTGAACAAGCAGCCTTTGAAAATGTTGAGAAAAGAAGAGTTAGTTTACCAGAGAACAGGGTTCTAAATAGCATGGAAGAGGGAAGGTTAGGGAGAAATTATTATATAAGGGGTGACAACTGGAGAAATGAGAACATGAGCCCAAGGTCCAGAGTGAGAAAGTGAAGCTGATTCTGCAGCTGGTTAGGGTTTTCACTTCTAAGCTGAAAGTAATACATAATGACCATCTGCTACTTTTATTTTTGGCCTGAAATTTTTCCCTTTAGAAATTCCTTTCAGTGAATCCATGTGAATCTATTGTGGCAGCTAGTCATGTAACTCAACTGACAATGGTAGAGGCATTGACTGGATTGGCCAATCAGAAAATATTCCCTCAAACAAAATGATTCATGGTGGCTAGACATGATCAAATATTACAACCAGGGCAAAGGTTAACCCTTTAAAGAGTGTTTGAGAACACAAAAGAATAAGAGGTTATTCTAAAGATGAAGGAAACTTTGATTTGGTGGAAACATCTTTGAGCTACATGGGAAATCTTTTCTTGAAAATGAAGCAAGTGGAGAAAAAGGTAAAATTATGTTGGGAAAGTCAAAAAAAGACAGGGTAGGGAAAATAAAGAGTTGCAAAACAGAGGAGGAGAGTAGGTGGGAGAAGAGGTGGAAGACACAGAATGAAGAAGTGTGACAACATAGATTAATTACCTGGCACTGTGTGTGTCTGGCACCGCTTTGCCTATTGGATCTTTCCATGGAAAGAATCGATATTTTCATTTTTAAGGCAAAACATAGATTAGGGATATCATAGATAGGGAATATCATGTGAAGAAAGTAGTTATGCCAGGGCAAGGTGAGAACCAGAGAAATAGAATATAGAGAAAAGAAATATAGAGCAAAGAAAAAAGAGCTCAATCCATTGTGATAAAGCAAGAAAGGCAGGAATACAGCAAATCATGGAATGGAGTTAGGTGAAATGTGACTTGTCACAGTGAGTTGCATCAAAATAGGATTATCTGGGAAAATTCCAGTGGTGTGGATACCTGGTCCAGATCCTCAATGGACAGGTAAGAAATCTCAGCCTAGAAGTCAAAGGCTAATCTCTGTTATAAGACAATTTTCTTGGCCCTGTGGTTCTCCTCCCAGGAGCCTTCTATTTTTCCAAGAGCTTTCACTGCTATATCTAGAGAACATTATCTTCTTATTTTTATGCTAAAGAAAATTGCTTATCATTATATCTAATTATATTTCTGGTATTGGTCAGTTTTTTCATAGCTGGGACAAAATACCCAAAATAAACAACTTTAAAAAAAACAAGAGTTTTCTTTTGTTCATAGTTTCAGGGGATTCAGTCCATAGTTGGCTGGCCTGCCTGGCTCCAAAGCAGAAACAACATGACAGAAGGTGTTGTAGAGCAATATTGCTTAGTGCATAACAGGTGGAAAGCAGAGCAGCAGAATAATTCCAGAAAGGAAGGGGCCAGGGACCACATAAAGTATCCAAAGTCATGCTTCTATGACCCACCCAGACAAATCCAGAAATGTGCTTTGCTGTTCCCCCATGCAGTTCTCAAACCACCCAAGTTGACAGTCCAATTTAACTGTCATTCTGATATATGATTTGCGGAAATGAGCCTAAACATAGAGACTTAATAAAAAAAGTGTATGGAACTGCTATTATATAGCTTATAATTGAGGCTATTTGTTCTTTGCATTATGTATTGCTACATAACAAATTCAGAAGTTTCTATGAGTAAAGAGCTATAGTTAACCTGGATCTTCTCTTTCAGAATTTCTCACCAGACTGCAATCAAGGTCTCATCTCCAGCTCAGATATAAACTAAAAGCTCAATTGGGGAAGTATATGCATACAAGTTCATGTGATTGTTTGCAGGATTAGTTCCTTGTGTGCTGTCAGGGATCTCCATTCCGTCCTGTCATCTAGAGCTCACACTCAATTTCATGGAGCGTGGGCCTCTCCTATGGGAGCTCATACCAAGGCAGTTTGATCTTCCAAATGCAATTGGGAGAATCTGCAGGTAGAGGGTGCTCGTAAGATGAGGGTTGCAATAACATGTACCATAATTATGTACCATAATCACAGAGTGATCAACAGCTACTTTGTAATTCTCTTTTGGTTAGAAGAAATTAAAAATAAAGAGTGTCATAACACAAGAGGAAGGGATCATTGGCAGCCTGTTTAGTGTCCCCTGGGTCTTCAGATTTAGTAAGCAGAAAATCTCTTTAGTCTTTTCGAGAATATCTCAATTTCTAAGTAGGTGCAATGAACACTGCAAAGTATACACAAAAATTAAATGAACCAAGTGGGTGACGTCTCAGTTTTGGTTCAATAACTTTATTCATAATTGTAATTTGTATATATTTATGTTAAACCATGAATTATTCTACTAGAATTGTAGAAAGAAGAGAAAAAGGGAGTTGTGCAACTACCTTGAATCAAATATCTATTTCCTCATCAATTTTCCATGACATCGATAGAGTTACTCCATTTTATTCAGAATTATGCAGGTTTGGGATTAAGAGAAAAATTACTCATAACTGGTAAAAGTTAATCTGGAGTGTGGAGTAAATTTAACATATGCATTAATTACTGTTAGGAAATTTGCTAATACCTTTTTTATTTCAGCAATGCTCCTATATGGTTGGGACAATATCATCTTACATTATTTTTGTGATGATACACTGAGAAAAGGGGGCAGAAAGCAGTTAGCATAGAATTTCACACCTTGTAAAAACGTAATAAAATTAACTTTCATTATTATTAACCTCAATCCATATGTTAGCAAGAGAGCTATTCAAATATCGAAGCTCTTTCTATCTTACTATGATCTATTACATGCATTCCTAATAATCCTAGGATATGATTTAGTTTATCTATAAGTTAGAAGTAAAAAAAAAATGGAAAGGGATGAAAACTAAACTGACATCTATAATCATAATGCAGGACACTGTTGTTCAACTCGAGAGCTCATCACAATCACTCTACTTACCCAGTTAAAACAACTTGCTGAAGCCCACTCACAAAGTTTCTGAAAGTTTCGGTAGGCTCGTTGTAGGATCTGAGAATTTGCATTTTTAAGAAGTTTTCCGGTGGGGTTGAGGTACTGCTGCTTGTCTAAGTACTGGGCTTTGTAACCTCTTTTCTAAGATACTGAAGTCATACTATATGTTCCACTCCCTGAGCATATGTGAAATGGCACCCGTTTCAGGTTTTTTGCTAAAGCTCTGAGCAGATATGGCTTGTTGGTGAATTGCATATGACTCTTTCAAAGATAGGCTCCTGAGTTGAGCTACTTTTGTCCTCAAACATGAATTATTTCAGGCTGGGAGTGTCAAATCAGCTTTCAGTTCAAATAGAGGCAGATTGTGCCCTCGTGTAAACCTGTGTGAACTCAGTAAATTCTTATTGAAGGTGTGCATCACTGTCTCTGATTTCCCTTAAACAAGTACTGACCAATAAAAATTACCTAAGTGAAAGCTACCTATGATCAGCCTTAACTTGCTTACATAGAGGGAGTCAATAGAAATTGAATCTAGTTTACAGAGAAATTAATTTCCTAGCTCTCTCTAGAATGCAGGCCAGATGTACTTTATTAGATTTGGCTTTTACTCAACATATTGCTGTGAAAATTCCAACTTTTTTCTCTAACACCCAACAGTTATTTAAGATTGTCCTTGGATCCATAGTTACATGTCACATACACAAAATACCTGCACCCAATGAACATTTTATAGATTCATTTTTCACTAGCATATGCTTATTTTTCTTATGCTATAAGCCTTCTCTGGCAATAGTTTCCAAAGGCTATGGTCCTCCGAGGGAAGTAATTCCTATTTAACATTAAAAAATATTTACTTTGTATATGTAATTTCTAACCCAAAGAATCATTTTCTTTGTTTTATTTCTTGATGCTTCAGGTCTAAGTCATATATCCTGATGACCAGTTATCCAGCCAGAATCTATTTCTGAAGAGAATACTTTCTAGAATTTTGAACAATTATGAAGCATTTCTCTTTATGAATTAATTACCTTTACTTTTAGAAAGAAACATACAAGTTGCCAGAAAGGGTCATAGAGATGTAAGTTTAGTAGGATTTATACTATTCTATTTTTAATATATATATGCTTATTTTTTTATAGGAAAAAAGAATTAAATATAATATAAATAGGATTATTTTTATAAAGTGTATTTATTTCTGCTTTGTTTACTATTGTAGACTTGGATCTCAGTAAATGCTCAAAATTTTGCAAGATTAGAGAATATATTTCAGAAAAAATGAAGGAATAAGTGACATCTCAAAATTCATTGAGATGATCAATTAAATTGAGACATTTTGAAAAAGAGTGTATATTCTGTTGAGACTTTTAAGATATTTTCCTCCTCATACTTTTTTCTTGTAATAGCTATTACTCTGCTCTATACTTAAAATCATGCTGGGTACTAAGGTCGTAGCAATGAGCACCAGGGTCCTGGCCTTCACTGCGCTGGCATCTGAGTGGGAGAGACAAATACAAATCCAGGTCATCACCAAATACACTGCCTACACCAAAGTGAGCACTCAGACAGTGCTGAGGTGCAGATTTAGACATGTAAAACTGAGGTGGCATTCCTGAACAGTCTATTGTGGGCAGAGTAAGAGTTAAGTAAGCGACAAAGAGAGAAAAATCTTTGCAGACAGAGTAAGAGCTTTGAAAATTTAATGGTACAGTGAATACAATCCTTCAAGGACAGATACAACTTTCTTTTCCAATTTGATATAAAGATAACTATATGATAACACAGAATGCCGCTTGGACATTTATGTTTATTAATTTTATAAATCACACAGCATAAGAATTTTTTCCACTGTGTCATAGGGCACCATTATCCTTGCTAAGATAGGAGTCATACCTTGATTAGATGTAAAGGTGACTCACAGCTGCACTGGTCTAGTTCTTTCATTGTCAGTTGTTGATTAAACTAGTAGATTATACCGGCATCCGTGTTTGAAAGTTAAACTCTTAATCTTATCCTTCTACATGAGAAACACTCTCCTGCTATCTCACACACCACCTCCAACTTTCAGCAGCTTGATTTATGTTCTCTGCTAAGAAACTAGTGGAGAAGAAATTGCTAATGACAGCATATAGGTAAAAGTCCACAAGGTACTTATACTGGTCAGCATGCAGACCTCCAGACCACCGTTATTGACCTGATCATAGTCATGTCTACCACTGGGAGGCTGTGCTCACACCTCTACTCCATAAATTTAGCAGATCAAGAAATTTATTACTACCCTGAGACAAGCTGATGATGGAATGGCTGGTTGAGTTAGTGCCACAGTTTTTTTGATCTATTTCCAATCACTGTTGGAGGAACCACGGCCGTGTAATGTATCTATTTTTATTCAGTCCGTGTTACTAAGGCCATATAATAATGCTTCTGGAAGAGAGTGTGCTGGACTTTTAGCAGACTCTCAAAGGGCTGGTAGGATTGGTCTGTGGACCAGGGTATGGAACATAGGCATTAACTCAAGATTCTTTCAGAGAGATGCAGACTAATCAGTAGGTTTGGTACACTGACAGCTGGTGAAATCGTGGTTGAATATTTTAGATTCTATTGCAGGTATTTTAAACACAAATTTCAGTGTTACAAATCGTTGAAGATTTAGTAGTTTAAGTAACTTAATTTAAGCCAGGTAATCTTACATTCGGAAAAGCTAGGGATAGTATATTTGTGTTTGATACTATAGTTCATAACCTAAAATTTGATTTCAGTGTATTTGTCTCTGTCTACAAGAAAAGAAAACAACTAGAATGTGGAAGTGTAGAGAAGTGATTTAAAGTGTATCTTCTGCTTAGAATCTGTCTCTGTCTAAGACTCCCATGCACAGAGGGAAGGTTTTATGTAGATATTCAATTTCTGTATTTATAAAATAAGGATAATAGCATCACATACCTCAAAACATGGCCCTGGGGACAGAGAAAATATTATATATAAAGTACTTAGTAGAATTTCTAACACAATTCTCAGCAGTATTCATCTTCTTCATTAAGATGAAATTTGACTTGTTCCATTAATACCGAGAGCTCTCTGCAACAGTGTCACAAACCACTGATCTTTGGGAGTAAGAGGAAAGAATGAGCAGAGTTGCCCTCACACTAGAATCTCCTGGCTTATTTATGCTATACAATACAAACCGTCCCAGTATCCCACTGTATACATTGGCCTGCATAAAATGATGTATTCAGTACTACTCATTTTACAAAGGAGTTAGTGAAGGATGTTAGTTGAGGGAGAGACAGGTTTCAGTTTTTTATTGCAGAAAGATTGGTGTGATAGCACAAGGAACAAGGCTGATCTAATTTTACAGAGCCAAGATTCTATTATATCAATTGATGTGAGAATATAATCCAAGGTAGTGATATTTGTGATGGGAGGAGAGAAAGTTTTTTTAATGTTTTTTTATTCATTAATTTTATTGATACACTTTAGGTATACAGTATGATAACAGTCATCAATGGGAATTTATATCTTTACATGATATATATTGGTTCTTATTTTTTTTCCTATTTTCTTGCCCTCCCTTTAATGCCCCAACCCTCCCTATTTACAAAGACTTTGTTTTCATTTTTCCTTTTCTCATATTTATTCCTTTTCTTTCTATCCTTTCCCCTACCCCTCCAACTTTCCCTTCCCCTTTAGACTTTTTCTTCCTATTTCACATTATCTATTATATATTTTGATTTTTATTTACACTTTCAGTTTCTCACACCAGAGAGACTATTCAGTATTTACACGTGTGTCCTATTTATTTCACTTTAGAGTATGGCCTCAATGTACATCCATTTAGCTATAAATGTCTCTAATTTCCCATGATTTATGGCTGAATAGTACTCCATTTTATATATATAAAAAAACCATTTTCTTTATCCAGTTTCCAGTTGATGGGCAATTGGGCTGTTTCCAAGCTTTTGCTGTTACAAACTCTGCCACTATGACCATGGGTGCACATATATCACTGTGGTATGATTCCTTTAATTCTTTTGGGAAGATACACAGCAGAGGAATAGCTGGGTCAAACTGTACCTCTAATCTTTGTTTTTAAGTCAACTTTCCATTGTTGTGGTAAAATACCTGACATGAACAACTTACAAGGAGGAAAGATTTATTTTGGCTTATATTTAGGAAGATGTGGGTCCACAGGCAGCTAGCTCCATTGATATTAGGGCCATGGCAAGACAGAATACTATGACAGGGAGTTCACTTTAGAACAGAGTTGGTCATTTTATGGTGGTTGGTGGTCAGAAAGCAGAGAGAGAGAGAGAGAGAGAGAGAGACTGAAGTCCCAAGGGAAAGCCTCCAGTGACCCACCACTGATTCCAAGGAAGCACCACCTCCTGATGTTTCTACCACCTCCCAGTGGTGCCACCAGCTGGTGACCAAGCCTTCAACACAGGAACTTTGGAGACATTTAAGATCCAAAACATAATACTAAATTTTAGAGAATAATTGTTATGATATTCCATGTTTAATTTTCATTTCTTTATGGTTTTGTCCTTCCATATACCCTTCTTATCTTATATACCCATGCTGGAACTGATCTCTTGTTGTATGCTCAGTGCCACATTGGAGGGATTTCCAGAGTGATAAAGACTATGTGAAAAGAGTAGAGAGATGGGAAGAAGGGGGGGGGGCACTAAATGGCAGGTTAAGAGGACTGAATGAGGAAGATGTGTACGATAGAATGATGTATTGCTCAGAATACACCCACCACAAAATAACATACCTGGTCGAGGATCTTGGACATTCTTTCCAATCTTGGGAATTTAAATAAACTAGTAGAATAGTACACCTTTGGAGGATATACCAATTGCCTGAGGATGGAAAGCCTGGGTTCCAGGTTATCTACTTGAGTGAAGATGGTCACATTAAACTTGACTCAAGAAACACATCAGTTCTATTGAGAACTGAAAGCATAACATTGGTACATTTAAAGAGGGGTGAGCATTTTTTACAAAGTTTACAAAGGTGAAAATACTTAGTATAATCTACAAGGGGTGACCACTGGCTAGCACTAATTCACCCTCCATTGATGACCTGCTGCCATCTTGCCCTGCACCTCTGCTACATGCTGCCATTCTGGACCCTTTGAGGAAGCACTTTCCTATTCTTTCATTTGAAAGCTTCTCTTCATTTTGCATTTCTCACTTTGGCTTAAGCCAAAGGGATCTATTCTGGCACCTCATAGAGGTCAGAAACTCTTTTCTTAGAAACTGTTCTCTGAGCACAGAAATATTCTTTATTCTGGTAAAATATATTTCCTTTTTCTATAATATGTTTTTAGTTTTAAGTGAGCAGTATTTGATTGATTCATTTTTTTTTCAACTAGACTATACACTACACAAGAACAGGCTCTGGGCTTGTTGTTACTTGCCACTAATTCCCCTCTGCCACACAAAATGCCTGGGATCTTCTAAATGCTGACTCTACTCGATAAAAGAATGAATGGATAAGTTGGCATTGTAACATTTAATTTTCCCATCTTATTCATAAAGCTAGTGTTATTGTCATCTCTATATATGAGGAAAGGGGGCCCCAGAGAGATTACATTAAACTTGCTGAGATGAAATATTGGATTTGCCTCATATACATGATATAACCTGAGCTCTTTTCTGTGTCTGTGTTTTATTTTCCATATAAATAAGGTGGATTCTACATGTGATACACACAAAATTCACATGGAAGGCTCTCATATCCATGATATCTATATTCTCAAATCACTGACAATTTATTTCTGAAAGTCACATGAACCAGATAATGTTGAAACAAAGATCAAATGCCACAAGGAAAGAAACAGAAATTAAAGTGTGAATCCCTATAGTGGTATCTGATTAGTGTTTTCTGAGAAAAATTGACAACTGCAAAAAACCTATGACCCCACCCCTAAAACTTTCTTTTCTCATAGCCTTTAAGTAGTTCAGAAGGACCAAAGTCAGTGAGACTTATCAAACTTTCTTTAAAGAAGCACTCCGTAAGCTGACAAACAAAAATAATGAATAGGTAGAGAAAAAAAAGACAAGAGTTTTGTACACTTTTTTGGAAAATAGGAGTATACAGCTGTAACTGCAAAGAAATGTATATTAATGGTGTTTCATCTTTAATTTGCTCATATTTTGAATATTTATTCTTGGTGTATGCATATTTATTCAATGTAAATTTCTGAGTGCTTGTCATATATTAACCCCTTCTGGAATTATGGGAAAACAAATATGGATAAGGGAAGGTTGCTATCCATAGGTTTTGCTAGACTGATGGGAGGAATGCTTAGAGACATGTTATATTAGGTGATCATGACCATGATACCAGTGCATTATCAGTATTCCAGAACTGCATAGGAAATTGCTATAGGGTCCATCAGCTATAATGTCTTACTCTTTTTCTCTTTTCACACACAAGAAAAAGTTACTATCAATGTCAAGAATGTAAGATTTATTACTTTTTTATTTTCCACCCAAATCAGATTCATTGACATGGTTTAAAATGGGACATGTTTATAACCTGATTTTCAGCTTTGAAACCAATTTCAGATTAAGGGAAACCTGTAGGTAAAGTCAGTGAAAAGCCACTCTTTGTTATGTTGTCTTGTTTAAGACCTCAGGAGTGACTCCCTAGGATATTCCCATTTCGCCAGGTGTGGCATACACTTTATTCTACCATATTCACAGAGCAAAGTCATATCAGACACATGAGGTACACAGGGTTTTCGTGAGACAATCAGCTCATAGCCATGGAGACTCAGCAGGTGGAAGCTGCCGGATCACATCAAGGGTTAAGTGTGATGTTCCCAGAAATAGAGAAATGAAGATCTGTTTCTGAGGGCACGGAGGAGCTGGCCTGGTCGTTCAGGGAATGAGAAAATGAAGACTCTATTTAGTTGGCACATCAGTCTTCAGGAGCACAGGTCAGTGAAGATGGAATAGAATAAAACAAGGTAGAGGCATTGGTGGATTTCTCCCGCTATTTCACGAGTGACCTCATTTGACTCTCTTCCCTGCTGCTGACACGTCCTTTCCTGTAAAATTACACATAGTGCTAAACAAATGGGTCTCTTCAGAGTCACTTAGGAGAACTAATCAGCACACCAGCCCGTATTCAAAATGAAGGGGCCATTCCATGGTGGAGGAGGGTGATTACTTTCATTTCCTCCATCAGAGTTGGGGTCCCCTGGAACTCGGAAGGAATTGGTGTTCTGTGCCTTCATTCAAGACAAGAAATTGTACCCCTGTCACACTGAAATCTCGTTCTTCCACCTTAAAACTCATTTCCTTTCATAAAGCAATGCTTTCCTTTCAGACATTTTATACACCTGCTAGAAATTGTTTCCAGCCCCCATGCACATAAAAAGTTAACATTGTCTCTACAGCTGCCAGGGGTAGTGTTTCTTGTGGAGGGTAAATTGCTTAGTGGTGAGAAGCCAGGTAGCAGGAAACTCACACTTTAATAAACCTTCGTTTGATAATTGAATCTCATTTCTAATCAATGGAAGAATAAAGACACTCAGCTCTCCACCCACAGTAATTAGGGCTCATAAGCTAGTGCTGATGGTTCAGGCATGGGCTGGAAAAGGAAAGGCAGTGAAAAAAAATAGTTGTCACTTTGGTTTGCAAACATTACATTTTGCCAATTAAAAGAAGATCTCTATAGTAAATCTTCCTTTTTAAATACCCATTAGAGAGGCTCTCTAATATTATTTTTTGATGTCTAACTCCCAAGCATTACACTGTACCAGGAAGCAGATGGGCTACAGCTAATCAGATTTCTTCCCAATTATTTTTGAGTCTCATTTTACAACCTGACTGGAAGGTGTGATCATATTTTATACCCACACATCCTGAGGGTTTAGAAGCATTATTTCCATTTTACAGGTGATGAGACTGAGGCTCAGAAGGAGTAAATGGCCTTTTGCCCTAAGGGAAAGCATGATCAATCTCAAAATTAAGTATAGGTAAAAGATTTTCTGGCTTCAAGCCATTTGGGTCAACTGATAGTAATTCTCTGACATTTGTTTATTATATAAATATTGAATCTGCTGAATTTTAGTGATGAAAGGAAGTCTCTGGAAGAAACTTTGATATTCTTATGTGTAGGAAGAAGGCGATAACAACAGCTTAGGCCCCATCCACATATTCTTTTAAAAGACAGAGAAAGCATAGACTGATGATAAGACCTTCTTCTCCTTATTGTTGCTTACTAATATTGTGAAGTGTCTTTATTATAAAGACATGTAGGCATTAGTGTTTTCATACTTAAACTAGGAGATTATACATATACATACATATATATATATATATATGGTTCCAAATGACTTACCATAGTGAAAATTTTAACTGCATTTTGAGCATGAATGCAGATTAATGTCTTAACACCGTTCATCTGTGAGAATTACACGCCAGTCTCTGATTAGATTTTTATGAGGCAGTTTTCAAATCAGACCCTGTCCATGCTTCTGACAGAGTAGCTAGTTGTGCAAGAATAAGGATGATTTCATAGGGGCACAGAGTCCTACACTAATTGCTCAGACTTCTTTAAAGAGCCACTGAAATAAAGTAAGTCAAGCCCTATAAAGGACAAGGTAACAATGTGACCTTTAAAATCAATAAATAATTTTTTTAAAAAAGCACCAATAAAAATCCAAGCACTATGTATTTAGTGCAACAAGTGAAAAATAAAGCATGTTCATTAAAGAATATCAATTTCCTTGGCAATTGTGTCATCAAGGATTTATAAACCTAATGGAATATATATATATATATATATATATATATAAATCTAACAGCAGCCACTTCCACTGAAATTTTGTTCCTGTAGGGATTGTCACAGTCTTCTGTAGGCAAACAAGTGCTCTAAAATATTTGCTTTGTAATGCTGAATGGTAAATTCAGTGGCTGAAGATTCTTGGCTTGGAAGGGTAATGAAACACATCAATGAAGTAAAGTCGATTCATTTCCTAGAATCTTGTAAGCATCTGATTCAAGCAACAGGGAAAATTTTAAGTTCCAATTTTGCAGAATATATGGGTCATGTGAGTTTATTGGATGAATAACATTTTACATATGTTACTACAGCTTTAGAATGAATAATGAGGTGTGTATGAATATGCCCAATGGACTCATTTTTTAATTTCTGGATGCAATTGATATGTAGTTATTTATCTGGAGGTGAAGATGATTTAATGGAAATTTTCTGAAGCTTTCTCCCAAGATATACCTTCATAGGAAGAGAAAAATCGTTCTCTATTATTTTTTCTATTTTGTATTGTTTCACTTTTTAACATTTGCAATGAAGCTGTCATAAAGGCTTTCAAAGATGAAGGATGAATTTTATGGGGAGAAAACAACAATGGAACTTTCACTTGGGACTTTTTTATTATCTGCAAGATAAACACTTTTATGACTCTACAAGCTATGATTATGTAAGTGAAAGCAGAGAAAGTCTTGTTGCTTGTGTGTTCATAAAAATAAATAAGTACATATTCATGATAGAAGTTTGGGAACTATAGAGAAGAAAAAATGCAAAATAAACTACTTATAATTTCACAAATCCTTGAAAACTGTTCATGCTATTTTGGAGATTTCTTTTCTATATCTAAGCTTTAGTATATTTTTATTATTAGCCATATTTATTTTTAAAATTCATCATAATTCATTAACCATTGCATCAGTCAGTTTTTCTATCCCTGGGATAAAGATACCTAATACTAGCAACTTCAGGAGGAGAGTTTTGTTTTGGTTTGGACGTTCAGCTAGCTCAGCCAATAGTGGGCCAGATGCTAGGCAAAAATGTATTGGTGGAAGGGCACAGTGGAAGAAAGTTGTTCAACCCATGCCATCCAGGAAGCAGAGGGAGCAGGAAGAGTCAGGAGGGAGCGAGGGAGGAGGAAGGGAGAGACAGGGGGCGAGGGGACTCAGCAATCCAAGTCCTCAAACTGGGCCCCATGTAACAGTACATTAGCTTAGGAGTCCAGTTATTCAAATACAGGATGACCAAAAATTGCGTATCTCTTTGTTAATTTTTATAAGATAATACAACAGGAAATATAAAAATGGCAATTTTATCAAATTTATTCAAAACAAGAAACGACTGGTTGAAATGACACCTGCCCAAGCAATGCTCAGGATAGTCAGTAGGTAAACAGATGTGCTGCCCAAGTGATGCTTGGAGTAAACTGATAAGTGGTTAAAATATGAACTCATTAATAGATTATTCATAGGTTAGTATAGCTCTGCAGGATCCAATCACCATCCAAAACCTACATTTCTGAATATATGAGATGGGGGGGGGCATTTTAGACTTAAAACATTACAACCTGAAGTCATTATTTTTGAACATTTCAAGTAATTTCAATGTTTCATTTATATATATATATTAATGATTAAATGAATATCCTTTAACACACATATTTTCTGGGGTTCTTTTTGATAAATTACTAGAGGAGAATTTCTGAATGAGTCTTAATTTTTAAAGCCATGAATACATATCAAATAAATTTGTGAATTGAATATGACTTTTTCATTCATAGAATTTCCCCTCTCTCTCTCCCTTGCCCTGTCCTTCCTTCCACCAGAATGAGCTAAGGTCATTGTTTCCCCATGAAATCACTATCGCCTTAGGATAGGCATATAACCATTCTGAAATATAACGCTACCACTAACTTTTAAGTGTATAATTGATATACACTGCCATTGTAACAGGAAGTATAATTTTTAAACTGCTTTAATCTGGAGTTGCCTTGAAATTCTATAGCAGGACTTTCTGATTTCAGCATACGTTTCATTTAAAAATTCTGTTCATGGTATAGTGCTATCTCTTCTCATTATTCTTCAATTATTCAGAGGCCCAGCTTACCAAAATACAATAGTTTAACTTGTTTATGCTCTGTGATGGGTATTACATTTAGGGCTGCACATGCATGATCTCATTTAATCTAGCTAACAGTATTATGAGAAAGGCACTACTATTTTGTTCTCATTTTACAGATGAGAAGATAAAATATCTGAAAGTTTAAACAATTGACTTGGGTATTGCAATTAATAGATAGTTGTATTATTCAGCTTGGGCCACCAAAATAAAATACCATAGATTTGGTGGTTTGAGCAACAGAATTTTATATTTCATCATTGGGAAATTTGGAGATGACCACATTTTGGTATGTCTTCACATGGTCATTCCTTCGTGTATGTGCTCAGAAAGGGAGAGAAAGAGAGAGAGAGCACTAATATCTCTTCTTATACTGACACTAATTTTATTAGATCAAAGCCTCACACTTACAACACTCTTAAAGAACTTATTTGACCTTATATAATCGCTAAAATGCCAGTTTCTCATTATAGTCACATCAGTGCTTAGTGTTGGAATTATAATCCAACAACAGAGATATCCATTGTCTTTTTTTTCTTATGAAACTTAGATCTAGTTGGATATTTCTAAAGTATACTTGGTGGTACGATGGCAGACTCTATGTGGTGAGGGCGTCATTACAATACCAATGTTCACAAACCTAAAAACATGAAAGGCTTTGTAGTATTTTCTTCACATTAACCTGTTTGTATTAATGAATGAGATTTTGCTATAACTTCTTTGTGTTTCTATCATTTATCTAGCCTATTACTTTTGCATGAATATTTTGCTAGCTCCCTAAAGTGAATTTGATAGCTTTCCACTGAAAATTTGCTTTGAGTAGATTCTTTAAATACATTAAATTGACACCTTAATTTAGGTCACTATTTTACTGATCACAAATTGCTTTAGTCAGAAGGTCAATTAGTAGAACAATAGAATTTTTAAAAATATTTAAATATACAACTAATGAATTAAAGAATATGAGTTTAGAAACAGAAGCAATATCTTTTGCATATAAACATTTTGACAAGAAAGGAAAGTTTGTATATTTGTTATTGCCTTTCTAAGAAGAGAAAAAATGCTGTTCAGTTCTGAAGGGACTTTGGCCACAAAAGCCTAATTTGAAGAGACAGCAAGTTATAACAAACACCAGCTGAATACAAATACCCTATTTACCATGTATATCAGAAATTAGCAGCATTTAGAATTTTCAAGATAATAGTATAACTGGCTTGCGCTTAATGAAACTAAGGGGAAAGAATTAAAACAAAGCCCAAATTTACTCACTCAGCAAACATTTAGAGAGTGACTATTAAGAGGTCAGGAACAAAGCTAGGCATCAATTCATATGCATGAAAAAAACAGATAATTATCAGATCTTTAATAAAATAATATAAATAGATTCTGAGTTCTCACAAATGCAGTGACTCCTAATGCTCATCAAGATAGAGATGACTTCACTTATGTACACAAACGTTCAAAAGAAAACTGTTTGATCAGATTCAGATGTGCCTCTGCCTCCCATCTCTACTTCCATGCTTGTCAGTCAAGAGAAAAACAGAAAGAATCAGTGTGAGAGAGAGATGGACAGAGACAAAGACAGAGACAGATGGAGACAGAGATCGAAACAGACAGACATAGGAGAGATAAGAAAATGTCAAGTTCAAAGTGTTACCTTGCATTATTGTTGTACACCTAAAATCTTACTTATTTCACAGTAACAATTTACCATGTTTAGTAAATGAGGGACTAATGACCAACATGGTATCAAACATGCCAACTTTGTGTAATTTGCTAATACCATTTTCTATTCTTTGAAATTCTACACATGCTTCAAAATCAGATTCAAATGTCCACCTACCTTACTGGAAGGCTTCTGAAAAAGCAATTACAGCTAGCAATTGTTGGTCACCTACTATATGCTCACTGCTATACTAATTTAATTAAAAATGACACCTATTAGAATCCACAGAATATTTCTTTCCTTGAAATATTGTCTCTTGTTATGTAGTCCAGGAAACAGGTGAGCCTATCATATTGCTCAAAGTCATCAACTATTAAACAGCATAACCTGAATTTAAAGCTTCATTTTATTGTGTAAAGCATCCACTTATTCCACTCTAAAAAGCAGTAATTCCTCCAAAAGTCCATTCCATTGTGCCAAATGATCCAATGACTCCATGCCAAAAAGTCCTTGACACAGGCTGGGTATTTTACATAACATAGGACTTGGCACTTGGCAAGCTCTATTAGATTTGATGCAGATGTATTTGTATAACTAACTGGAAATCAGGTATATGTCACAGTCAGCAAATGGTAAGAGAAAAGGGCATCATTGAATTTCTTTCTGTCAGACAGAGGGAATACGATTAGAGAAATAAATAAAATGTGCCTGTTTCAGAAGTATTTTTATAAGTAAGAGAATGCAATTTTCCTTTGCAATATTTTCTAGTTCTTGGCTATCTTTGGAGGCCTCATTTTCCTTTAAAGGCTTAATTTGAAAAATTCTCTCAGAAAAAAAGTTACTGCTGGCAAGACAGGACACTTGTGTATGAATGTGCCTCTCACCTTTCAGTTAGTGATGGGCTATTCTATTAATCACTAGCAGAGATATTTACTAAAGCATGTGGCTCATATAGGGCAACAGAACCAATTTAGGCCTCTCTTACAGGAAAAAATCTCCACATTAAGCACCCAAAGCAACCCCAAGAGATGACAATTACAAGCTAATAGGGCCATTTATTTTGAGTTTTTATTTTCATCTGAAAAAAATGCATTAACCACAAAGGAAGACTTCAAGAGAGAATGTATAGGAGCTAGAAGGACAGTTTCTTTTTATCATTTTGCAAACCAGGTCATTAACCAAACGAAAAGTGTGACCCCCGTGTAACTACACCAAGGTAAATACAGGGGAGGTGAGTATCTTAGTAAGAACCTATTTAGAAAGAGTGACTCCGAATTTAAGATTAATTGGAAATACCATAAAAGAGCTTTCAAGGCTTTTTGTTATCAGTTCAGAAATTAGCAAATGATAGCCAGGCACGTGGCATGCCTCTTATTCCAGTACCCAGGAGGCTGAGGCAAAAAGATTGAGGTGAGTTCGAGGACAGCCTTGGCTACATAGCGGATCTAAGGCCAGTCTGAACTACAGAGTGGCACTTTGTCTCAAACAACAACAAAAAGGGAAGAAATTAGCAAATATTCACTGAAAACAAATGCACTGCATCAAGGCAGGCACCAAGGATCTCTTGAAAATTAAGTCAATCTTCAGCTCCAGAACTGACAACTGAGTACTTTCATTTATTTCAGCACATTCACAACAGCCATGAAATGGAATCAGCCTAAATGTCCACCATGGGTGAATGGATAAGAACATTATAATATATTAATATAAAATAATAAATGTCATATGCATAATGGGTTATTATTTAGCCCTAATGAAGAAGGAAATCCCATTATTTGTAAGTTGGATGATGGTATATTAAGTGAAATTAAACAGTTGAAGAATGACAAATTTTACAAAATATCACTTATGTACGAAATCTCAAATAGTTGAACTTAGAGAAGCAGAATGTAGAACAGTAGTTGCTAGGAGGTAGATGTGGGAGAAATGGGAAGATATTAATCAAAGAGTATACACTTTCAGTAATAAGTGTTAAAGATTTAACATATAACACACTAATTATATTTAATAACTCTGTTATATATTGAAATTTCCTAGGGGGATAGATCTTAAGTGTTCTCAACACATATACAAACAAAAACAAATACTAAGTATGTCAGGTAAGTGGTATATTAATTAGTTTGATTGTAGAATCATTATACAAAGCATGATTATGTTGAAATATCATGTAGTACAATTTAAATATGTACAAAATCTATTTGGAAACCATGCCTCAATTTTAGAAAGCACATTAGCTGAATCTTTGTTACGCATGAATTAAAGTCAAACAAAATTTTATAGTAAAAATAATAAAATGGACAAATAAGAAAAGTGTTATGAGGGGAGTAATAGTTTACAAACATATTCTGGGCAGTAACATTTCAATGGGCATTAAAATAGCATAAGGATTAAGAACATGGATTTCAGAGACAGACCAAAACACAAGGCTGGCTGCATAACTTGGTAGCTACCTGGGAATACCATGCTTCATTGTCCCATTTGTAAAATGTAATTAATACTACTTGTATCATAGACAGTTTTATCTATCTAAAGTTCTAAAGTTAATAATATTTTATATCATTTATCACAGTGCTTGAGACATAAAATATAATAAATATTTTAGTACTCATTTTCATTGTTATTTATGTAGCAGAATAGATTGTCATGAGGCTGTCCTTGAGAAAGCGTAACAACAGAAGTACAGAAAAATACTTTCTAGAGTAGAATTGAAATGCAAGAGTATGAAAGGATGAAGAAAGTTTCTGTAAATCTAAAATTATCAAATGCAGAAAGTACAAAAATAAACCCCCAACATCCTAGATACCTGTTTTCCCTGTGAATTTTATGTTTGTGTCTATAAAATTATTTAGAAAAGATCTCTCATCATGGAAAATGATTGGAGAATTGGATCCTGTATATACATAGGGAGTATGAAGGATTTTTCAACTTTGTGTGTCTCTGTTCACGTCTCCATTCCTTGTTCCCTTATATCACAGGCTTCTTCACAAATGGTCCAATAATAAAATTCCCTCAACGGCTGTTTGGATGGGGCATCATTTTTTCTGTGAGATTAGAATAGTTGAAATAGCAAACACTATCTCCCAAGTTAGCTAGCAGTAACAGAATACTATATTGCCTTTCTAGGTTTTTTGTTTTTTTGACATTGTTGTTTTCACTGCTTATTTGCACCTTCCTCTCAACATAATGGACCATATTGAGTAACTATGAACTGCCGACTTAATTAAATATAAAAGTTGACTTCATAAGTAGGTGGAAATTCTTTGGGTAACATATTTGGAGATGTCATGAGTGAAAAATTGCTGGTATTTCTTTGAATTTGGAGTCTATCACTGAAATCACATTTAACTAGTAGGTACTGGTGAAGATTACCACTCCAGAGAATTGAAAGTACCTAGAGTTACTCAAAGACTCCGAGATATTTTTCAGCATTTTTCTTACATGAGCCTCCCACTAAATTTAACTTATATTTGTGAAAATATTGAGTTGTTTTTGCTGCCAAAGTTATTTTCATCCTCCAACATCTTCATACCTAAATCCATACTTCAATGTTATATTTGACAAAATGCTAAAGAACTTAAGCAAAAGTGGTCCAAGAGTGGCATTGGACACGTTAGTATGGTGAGGAATAACATAGAAGACTGCTTTGAGAGAATCCTACCAGATGGATGAAGAACCAGGGAAGAACAGAATTCTCCAGTTTTCTTGTGAGCAGAATCATTGCATTGTGTACACCAAGCATGGGGCACAAGTCTCCATCCTTTCTCTGCAAACTCCATGCACCAAGAACAAGTACAGCATTGAAAGGTATGTTTAAAAACTGAGGGAATGGTCAGATGACAATTCTGCTCCTACAGTGGAAGTTGAAGGGAGCATGAAGGCATACTTCCTGGTGGAAAAACTCACACATCTGTAGGTAGTGACTAAAGTACCAACAGTAACAAATGCTTGAGTTAGAAAAACTTGGTTTTGAGTTTTGATTCTTTATTACAGAGTATCTAGTGATCTTGAGAAATATATACATATATACTAGTGTACATAAAATATGTGCAGCATCTGTATCACTTATACTACACACACACACACACACACACACAGACAAATACTGTATTATTCAGCTTCTGTATTGATGGAACAAAGTACCTGTCACCCATAAATTAAAGAGGAGAGATTTTATTGGCTTCACCCTTCAGTGAGTTCCGTCCATGGTCAGCTGGCTACAGAGCAGAAATGGCATGGTGGAAGCTACTCAATCCATGGCAGCTTCAGAACAGAGACAATGGAAGGGGCAGAGCAAGAAAGATACTTTGAAATGGCAAGCTTTCTTGCAATGAGGTATCTCCTCCAAATGGACCCTACCTCCTAACACCACATTCAATACACTACTCAATGGATTAATTCACTGGTGAGTATGGTGTGTCCAAGATCCAAACATCTTCCTAGAATTCCATCTTTGAGCATATGAGACCTGTAGGGAACATTTGAGATTTAAACCATAACACACACATAAACACACACACACACACACACACACACAGTATAAAAAGTTCTTAGAGTTTCATTTAAAGATGATAAAACAATCACTAGAAGCTGTTATTATCTTCACAATATTTTTGAAAGACTAAAACATATGTATTTGGTCAGTAGACAACATTTTACCCTTTCACTTATGTTATATAAGCCTAAACTACTGCTTCATAAATCTTAAATGTCATTTTCCTTCCAAAATATTGCTATGTGAGAGAGAAAAATCTTTAAATCGTTTCTCCTAGGCAATGCCTATTGTTTTTGTATATCTATATTACATCACTTTAATATTATAAGAAGTTTGGCAAACAGGAAAGTATAAATAAGTGCAGCACTTAATACATGGACTTAGAAATCTGCTTAACTAGAAAATATTTTATCATGATCTTATTTTGGTCCTGCGTGGATCCTGAGGAGGAAAGCACTAGACATTTGCAATAAATAAATTTATCATGTAGTCCATTCAAATCATATTAGTGTCTAACTGAGCCAGTAATACTGGATGACGGTAATTGGTGCCATCACTCAAAATGTTTGAAGAGGATGCACAATTTCAATTTCTATTTTGAGAGACTTAGTATATTCCACATATTCCATTGAAGCTCCACACTCAGGCATGAAAAAATAAAGCGTATTTGAATGAAAACTTGAAACAATCTACAAGATATTTTCCATAACTCTGTAAGTGAAGTTAATAAAGGAGAAAAATATGAAGGAAAAGTACTGCATTTTACAATAGTTAAAATAAATGAAGATAGGTACAATAAATACATTATACTTATGCCCTTATCATTGATAGCATGTTTACATTTAATAGAAAAGACATTGAAATATTTTTTACTGGCATGTACTCTCTTGAAAGATATCTGCAAAACCTATAATCAGTCTTGACTTTTGCTTCTGAAATACTATAACGAATCTATCTTATTTGTATCTCAATAATACAGATTTGGTTAATCTGGAATCACATTTGTGTTTTCCATGTTACAGTGATTTTGCTGCTGTCAATCAGATCTAGGATCCAAGTCTTCTTCAATGAAGAAAATCACAGGACATTTTCCATTAGTCTGATGGAATGAGATAGTCCATGCCTTGAGAGTGATACATTCACTTCATCTAAAAATTCTTCTTGATGAATCATTTAACATATATAAACTTTAAAAAATATTTGAGGTCTTCTCATCCTTACAACAAAAGAGAGCCATTCACCTAGGAGTCACAAGTGTGGAATGTATTCACCAGCAATTGGCCATGTACACAGCCTACCTTCCTGTTCCATATTTAACCTACAGAGGAAGTCTGCCCCATGGAGGGAGTAAATTGGGTCCTGGCTGTATTTATTCCTTTACTCCCAAAGATACAAAAATATGAGACATAAGATTTTAATAAAATGACTGTATCTTTCTTTTCTTAAGAAACTAGGTATGCAATTACTCTTTTATAATAGGTCTAGATTTAAGGGGTTGTTTCTGAAGTTTTATATCATAATGGTAAATATGAATCATCAAGTACATCTTTAACTCTTAATAAATAAGAAATGGAAGAGGATATCAGGTTTGAGATTCTACTAAAGATTTTGACAAATGCCTCTTAGAATTTATCTCAAAAACTTTTTGCATTAGCTTCATGAATAGAAATTATTATATTTAGTTTATAAGCATAGGTAGTTGAAATTTAAACACTTTCTCCAAACTTCTCTAAATCTTTACTACAAGAAAATGGGTGCTCCCATATGGAAACCAGAGCCAAGAATTATTTTTAGAATGAATCTTCACAGAGTAGGATAAATAGTATATCGAAAATCATCTGTGTGCTTTCACATGGAATTAATTTTATTTAGAATAATAGTGGGCAAGCATATGTAATAAAATTTAAATTGCATGTTAACTGTTCATAGAAACAATATAATGAAGTGGAATTTTATAAATTGTTTGTAGCCTATAAGTGACTCATTTGGTGTCACTGAAAAATAAGTATTGCTAAATAAATGCAATAAGAAATACTAAGAAGGATGAAATCTTTTTAAAAATACAGCTATCAGGCTGGGGATTTAGCTCAGTGGTTCCACCACCTGCCTTGCAAGCACAAGATTCCGAGTTCTATCCCTGGTAAAAAAAATACAGTTACCAAAGTAAAAATATGGCACAGAATTTTCCCAGCCTACAGTTCTATTTTCTATATCTAATAGGTGTTTATGGATTGTCCTGTCACTGTATAAGTTAAACCCATCATGTGGTACATGAGAATCAAAAATATAATGTTTAAGCCACAACTGCACTGATGCACAGACAGAAGAAATCCATTATCATGAAAAGAGAAAGAAAACTATGTGCTTTTCATACTGTCCAAGACAATATTAATTTAAAATTAGAAACAATGAACCATCTTTTTTTCCATTAAGATAATTGGTACGTTTTAGGTATACAATACAGCTGCATTCATCATTGGGAACTTGTACCTTTACAGGATGTATTTTGGTTCTTATTTTTTCCCATTCCCCTGCCCTCCCTTCACCTCCTCTATCCTTCCCTATTTACAAAGATTTATTTCCTTTTTTCTCTTTTCTTATATTTTTTCTTTTTCCTTCTTTCCTTTTCCCTATCTCTCCCACTTTCCTTACTCCTTTAGACCTTTTCTTTCTATTTCACAATCACAATGAACCATCTTTATAACATTTTCCATAAAAGTCTCATTATTCAGAGATTCTGATTGCGGAAGGAAACTGAATCATGGAGTGGTTACACTCAGTAGTAGATTAAGCCACTGATGAATTCATTGATGACTATGTTGTTAGGAAGCATTGCTTTGTTCAAAGAAGCAGGTCTCTCTGGGTACAGCATGGAAGAGTGTGCTCTTGTCCCTGTTTCACCCTATTTTTGTATCTCTGCTTCTTGGTGGCCATGGGTTGAGTGGCTGTCCTCTGACATGTCCTTCTCCATGTTTTTTTTTCTGTTTTGGAGCAAACCAATCATGGACTGAACCCTCTGAAACCTTGAACTAAAATAAACATTTCCTCTTTTAAGTTGTGCATGTCAACTATTTTGTACTAGTGACAGGATAGTTAAGTAATACAAAAATCGATACAGAGAAACAGGGTTATTTCTGTGACTATTCATGACTGTGTGGTTCAGAAGCCTTTGGAACTTGTTAGTGGGAAGAGTTTAGAAAATTTAGGAGATGCAGTTTAGAGAAGCCCTACAATATTGTGAGCAGATTGATAGGAGCTCGCAAGACCATCAACAGAATATAGATAGTAAAAACTTAAGCACATCTCAGAAAATGGCTAGATCCCACCTGTCCCAGGATCAAGGGTGTGGAAATTGTAATTTCTTTGAATGACTTTACTTTGAGAAGAGAGCCCCAGAGTGCTCCGATCATTCAGGGTCACCTTTGAATGTTGCTCAAAGATCAGCCATCCAGGCCCTTAGAGGCCACTGCAGCTATATTCCATGGAGCCTGGCTACTGCTCAAGCTAGTGTCAAACATTGGCATCATCATTGGTGCTGGTTTTGTAGGTATTTAGAACTCAAGTGTTATAGGTTTAGAGAGGTTTCCACCAAGATTCCAAAGGAAGGCCTGGGAAGACAGACAATAAGCCTATGACTGGGTGAAGCATGAATCTATAAAAATAAGGCAAAAGGAAATTGAAAATGCCAGGACTGATGGACATCTTTTGAGGAAGATTATGGCAGTGAGGGGAGACAAGTCTGCAACTGGCAATGTCTAGGAGTAGTGCTGCTGAAGTAGCCTGTGTGGCTCACACCTGGCCATCACATGCCCTGCGAGTTACAGGATTTAATGTTTGTCCTGCTGGATTGTGGTCTTGCTTTGGTTCTTTTCCATCTTATTGCCTATTCCTCCATTTAGAATAGGAATATTAATCCTATATCATTGTATGTTGTAAGTACTTAACTTTTGTTTTGAGTTTTACATTTCACAGATGAGAGAATGCCTGGAAAATCAGACTGGATTTTACCTTCTGAGTAATATTGGAACTGTTAAGTCTTTGGTGAATCTTAATCATACACTAAATGCATTTTACACAATGATATAGACATCAGCCTTTGGAAGCACAGTGTAGGAATGTTATGGTTCAGATCTAAAACGTTTCCCAAAAGTCTCAGGTGTTTAGAGGTGGGCCTTTTGGAAGGTTATTGAATTTCAGGGGTGCTATACTAATGAATGGATCAATCCACCATGATTTAGAGATGAGTATGCTATTAGGATATTAGATCATGTTTGAGAGAGAGGCATCAGTGGAGCCATGACCACAAAAGGTTTATTTCTTTCCTGGGCTCCTACCTTTATCACGCTCTCTGCTTCCTGTTCACCATGGATTGAGCAGCTTTGCTCCACCAGTCTTTCTACCATGCTATTTCCGCCTTGGATCTAGCTGACCATCTGCTGAACCTACTGAAACTGTAAACCAAATAAACCTGTCCTCCTTTAAAGGACAGATGTCAGGTGTTTTTTTCCTAGAGATTAGTAAGTCACTAATATAGATTGATACCTAGGGAGAAAAAAGCCTCTATCCTTAAAAGTGTAAGAAACACATGGGCTTTTTCCCATGATCCAGAACATTCTTGGGCATCTTGAAAAATGTGTACTTATACTTAATGATGTATGTTAAAGGTCTAAAAATTAATTTACTTCTAACAATTAGGATTTTTTATGTGATCTGAAAACAAAGAAAATAATCTCAAGAAAACATTCATATTTCAGAAAAGGTTAGTAGTAGCCCTTTGCACCATGGGAGAAAAATTCCGCTATGTAGGATACACTAAAAACACAAGAATCAGAAGCCAGGGAAAATGGTTACTTTTCCGCATTCCTTTTATTTGGATAATAAATAGGAAAGTTGACTTTTTCATTCCAGGACAAAAAAGTACATGTTTCATTATTTACAATAGGAAGATAGAAATTACATACTGGCTCTATTTCCAACATCCCTCCACATAAGAACAAGTGACCATCGTCAGTTCCATAGAAGACTATATTTCTTCCCCTTGGAAAAATGTTGCTCTTAGGTACATCACTCCTTTTTCCAGAATGAAAAGTCCGAAACTAAGTAAATTATAATGGAGTAGTACCAACTCATTATCTTCATGAACCTATGGAAATAGAGGATCTGAATGTCCTATGATTCCTACAGCACATCACTGAGACTATCAGAGAGATCACTTCTGAATTTTTTTAACTATCTGAATAAGAAGAATAAGTTTTGTTAAATCTTAAATGCTTGAAGTAATTAGTAGATGATGTATGAATATTTTTACCTCCCCTGCTTATCCTTTTTAAATATCATTTACATTTTGGATAATTTACCATATTTCCCCCCAAATAAGAGAGAAACTTACATTAATTTGTGCTTTGAAAGACACAATAGGGCTTATTTTCAGGGGATGTCTTATTTTTCAGTGTACATTTATTCATGTTCAACAATCTACATTTATTCATTTATTCAGGTAAAAAAATCTACTTTTATTCCAATACAATCAGTTCATCTTCTGAGACATCCTCATGATTCAACATGTCCCTCACATATTGCAGTGGGATACTAAATGTGTCCATATGGCTGACAACCTTAACTAGGGCTTAATTTTATGCTAGGGCTTACATTTCCAGCATCCTGAAAAATCATAGTAGAACCTATTTACCAATTAGGTTTTATTTTCTGGAAAATAGAGTAAATTACTATAGAAAAGACACATATTGGTTTGATCACAGAAAAATCAAATATATATATATATATATATATATATATATTTGGTACCAGGGATCGAACTCGGGTCCTTGCGCATGCGCAGCAGGCGGCGAAACAACTGAGCTAAATAACCGGCCTGAAAAATCAAATATTGAATTCATCTTAACCTCTGTAGTACGTAGGTATCCTGGGGAAAGCTTCACTGTGTCACAAGTCCAGCCTAGTAAGGTATACACAAGGTTTGTATATAAGATCTACTGGTGTATAATTAATATAAACAAAATTCACATACATTAAAGGAAGTATGCTAAACAAAAATCACTCACATGCCAAAGTTTATCCATCTTTATTAGTAAGTATTCATGAATAAATAATGCATCTTCTTTGTGCCGCACTGACCTAGGTGCAGGCATGGATACAGAGGTATAGATGTTTTTATAGATTTGAATTGCTAATACTTGATTCATGGTTTACAACTTGATTTCTTCAGGTAGTGACTTGTGATTTTTCTTGTCTTGTCTTTGTTAGACTTTTGGTTGAAAGCTCGTTCTGGCCTTATAAAAATGGATAGAAATGTCCACTGCATTGCTCCTTTATGAAAAATGTTTGAGTAAATTGTACTATTTCTTCCTTCTTTGTTTGAAGCATTCAAATATATTCATATTTCATTGTGTGTAATTTTGTTAAAACAAGATGCTTGATTTATGTAATGAATTTAAGATAGTCAGTGTTTTTATTTTTGTTGGTTTTGTTTGTCTGTTTTTTGTTTTCTTTCATTTTGATCGGGTTGGGTTTGGGTTTTTTGGAATGAACCCAGAGCCTTGGGACTGCGCTACATATAACCCAACCCTCTGTTTCTTCTTTCATTTATTAATTTATTTGTTTGTTTGGGTCTAAGTTGTTAAATTGCTTAGGTAGAGCTTGAAATAAAATTCTTCTGTCTGTGCCTCCCAGAGTGTTGGGATTATAGTATACACCTCCATTTTCAGCCAAGTCTTTCATTTATTTTATCATGTTTTTAAAGAATTGCTTTCTTGTGCCTTGCAAAATTTGTTATCATGAAATGATTTATAGTGTTTCTTTATTATTCTTTAATGCTGCAGGCTTGGTAATGCTATGGTCACTTTCATTCCTATTTTTAATTTATTCATTTTTTTTGCTAGAGGCTAATTATGAAGATCTCTTCCAGAGATCTGGTTTCTACCATTCCTAATTTACTTATTATCTATTCTTTCAATCACATTCATTTTTGCTCAAAATTATTCCTTTTGTTTTATTATTTTGAAGTTTGCTTTATGTTGTTTTTATTGTATGAGGTGAAAGCACAGGTCATTGTTTTTATCCATTTCTTCCTTTTTTATTTGGTCATTTAAAGTTATTATTTTGCTTCTAAACATTTCTATAGGCACAGATCACAGATTTTAGTATTTTTAATTTATATTTAATTCAACATATTTTCACCTTTAAATACAATTGTTTGACTCACTGGTCATTTAGAAACTTATTTCATTTGGAAATATCTGAAGATTTTGTGGCTACTTCAGCATTATTGAATTCTAAGTTAAATGGTTAGAGAGTGTTGTTTATGAGATTTGAAACTTTGGAAATCTATTGAAAAAATTTTTATGTCCAAGAATATGGTACATCTTGAAGAGCATTCAATAGGCATTTGAAATTTTATTTCCTCTATAGATTTTGATTAGGATGTTCTGTACATGCCAATTAGGCCAAGCAGGTTGATACTCTGGTTTAATTCTTTTATATATTCACTTTAATTCACTAACTAGTTCTATTAATTATTAAAACAAGGTTTCAACTTATCCAGCTATCTTTGATGATTTATCTATTTGCCTCTTAGCTCTAACAACCTGCTTAGTGAATTCTGATTACCTTTTATCAAATGAAACTGTATTCAGAACTGTCTTGTTTTTCCGATGAATTTCTTCCGGCATCATTATGAAATTTTTTCTTTTTTTTCTCTTACTACTTTTTGTTATGAAGTCTATTTTGTCTAGTAGTAATTTAGCTGTATAAAGTTTTGAGTTTTTTATTCTTGCTGTATTCAAGATTGTTTTTCAATTCATTTATTTGAAATTCACCTTAGTATTTAAATATGAAACATCGCTCCTATAGAAAGAAATAGGATCCCCTTCCTTTTCACAGCATAACAAACTTGGCATTTTATTTAAGGCATTTTTTAGTTCAACTGCTTTTAATGAAATCACTGATGTATCTGAGTATAAATGAAATAATGTTTTCAATTTGTCACTTCTGATTTTGTTCTCCTGTTGCTTGTATAATGATTTATTTGCATTCATTAAAACTTTTAGTGATTATATTATTTCTTCTATTGGCTTCTTAGCTAGGACTAGCAATAATGTATTTTTAACTCATTAGAATCTATTACAACTTTGGATGTTTTGTCTCTCTTGACATTTCCTATTTCCTGCCTCAAGCTTAACAAATGTCACAGTGTTGCCACAGGATAATTTAATGTACCCATTCAACACTACTTTTTTCTTCTCACAATGCATTCACATTATAAGCTCTAATTTATATTACTATGCATCTTACTTGGAGGGATAAATTTTCTTTTAAATGAAGAGAAGAAAGAAAGCATCGCATGTTATATTTGCCCATTTTCTTACAATTCCCAGATAAAATAAAAATAAGGAAAATCTTTTTTAAAAAGTGTAAGCCTTAGGAGACTGTTATATATCTGACTGATAGGGGCTTATAATCATTGAACATCTGGTATTTGAGAGCAGAGGAAAAATAAGTTGATTTAAGAGATGTATAATTATACGCCTGCTCCAAGAGAATTAACATTATACAATTTTTATTTACATTTGTGTGGTACCAAAAATTCTCTTCAAGAATGTGGAAGAAAATAATGAATATAGAAAAATAGAGAATTATAAATGTTGACAAAGTTCTCAAAGTTATAAATTAAACAAAAGCACAAAACTGATTTTAAGCACTTGAAAATATTTTAAAGCTTACTACACTAGAGTTTTGTGTAGATGAGAAGAAAAACAATATCACGACATTAAATATATAGATGATTTTAAAGATTATTAAGAGCTTTATATATACTTTATGGTATGTTAAAATATCATACAATTCCATCTTATAACAATTTTGTAAGGTAGGTGTATTTATCAACATAGAAAATGGTAGAAAAGTATAGAACATTCATCCAAGGTGTAATTAGCTAAATTTGGATCAAAATACATTTCTGATTCCAAAGACTTCTTGGTTAAGACCAAGTTGATTTCCCCACAGTTACTCAATGTGCATAGGAGGAAGTCCAAATATTTAATTAAATATTGATTTTGAAAGTTAACTAATTTTGAATTATTTTTTAAAAATCCTGACTTATTTTTAATGATAACCACCAATAATAATTAAATTAAAATGTGTACATGAAATTCAAGCTATTGAAGATTTTGATAAATGGCAACAAAAGAGAGCAAACAGCAAATATACAAAATTAGTTGAAAAAATTAAAATATTCTATGAGAAACATAACTAAATGAAAAATGACAAAATACAGGTATATCAAGTATAACATTTTAAAAATCTACATAAGTCACTTCAATTTCAAAGTACTTAGATGTCATTAAAATTTTTACTCAAGGTTACTTGTCATAGACTCAAGAAAAGTATAAGAGGTCTTAAAAGTTGTAGAAAATATTTTAGGTGAATAAAACAATAATGCTGCAGAACTTATTTTTATAAAATGTTATCAAATGTGATTAAGCAACATCATTTGTAAAATTTGGAGAAACCTAGTAACAAATAATAGCTATAAAAGTTTGTGTACCTAATAATAGAATCCTAGCTTTTAAAATTGAATTATTTAATATATATAATAAGATAATCATTATATATTTTAATAACTATATAATATATACTATAATCATTGTCCATTTAATATATAATAACTACTCCTACTATAAATTTAATGAATACTTATTTGATCAAAAATTTATGAGTTAATTAAAATTTTAGAAATAGAAGTTCTTAATTTTGGAAAAAATTTATGAGTGACATTTACAAAGTTTTAAATAAATAATAGAATGAAGTGAAATCTTATCAATTGTACATATTTTTTTAGATACTGCTTTTTCTTTCAAACGGGCTTCTACATTTGCTTAACAGTAAAAATTTGAGATCTTCTCATTATAGTTTTTATATTAAAATAAAAAGTCAAATATCTTAAATAACAATAAAAATGTAAAGGCAGAAAGCCAAGTATGGTGGCACAGGCATGTAAACACAGCATTCTAGCAAGAGGATTATAAATTTAAACTGAGCCTGGATAATTTAGCAGTTTAGCTGTCTCAAAAAAAATTTTTTTTTTAAAGAGTTAAGGTTGTAGCTAGTACAAAGGTCCTAGGTCCAATCTCCAGTTGTGCAACCACTGTGGAAATCAGTATGGAAATACCTCAAAGAACTAGGACTGGAAGTCCCATTTGACTCAGCTATTCCCCTGCATGGTATCTTCTCAAAAGAATTAAAGAAATCATACCACAGTGAAATATGTGTATCCATTTTCATAGCAGCACAATTTGTAATAGCTGAAACTTGGAAACGGCTCAAATGTCCATCGACTGGGACTGGATAAAGAAAATGTGGTTTTTTAATAAAATGGAGTACTACTCAGCCATAAATAATGAGAAATTAGAGACATTTTAGCTAAATGGATGCACATTGAGGTGATACTTTTAAATGAAATAAATAGGACAAACATGTGTAAATACAGAATAGTTTCTCTAGTGTGAGAAACTGAAAGTGTAAATAAGGACTAAAAGATATAATAGATAATGTGAAATAGGAAGAAAAGGGGCAAAAGGGAAAGGGAAGTGGGAGGGGTAGGAGAAAGGAAAGAGGGAAATGGAATTAATATGAGAAAATGAAAAATGGAAACAAAGCCTTTGTAAATAGGGAGGGGTGGAGGGGTTGAAGGAAGGGCAAGGGAAGGGGGAAAAATAAGAACCAAGAGAGATTTTGTAAAGGTGCAAATTTCCAATGATAAATGTCATTATATTGTATACCTAAAATATACCAATAAAATAAAAATTTTAAAAACCCACAAACACAAAGCAGATATTGTTTATTTTTAGGAAATAGCTATTTCCAACCTAAATGACCACTTGTGAAAATGTGCATTGTTTATATTTATGGTGGGAAAAAATACTGTAGTACATTATAAAGAGAAGGAAATTCTAAGTGTCATCATATTTTTCATTGTTGATAAAGGATCTGTGTCTTGCCTGTCACCAGAATAATGAGATTTACTTAAATTTTTAAACATAATCTCATACAGGATAATTGAGGACAAAATTATAAAGAAGGCAATCTAAAAGTATCTGGGGTTATAAATATCACCAGTTCCTTGAAATAATGTCTTTTCATATTTTGTCCTTGACAGAAAGAAAAGCAAACTTATTATTTTCACTGGTGGTCTAAGGAAACTGGTAGAACATGGTTGTTCTGTTTGTCTTATACATATTAATAGAAATAGATATCATTTCTGTGTTTCAAAAGCAATGTAAGAAGTTGTAGCTGGGGATTTAGCTCAGTGGTTACACTGGTTGCCTCACAAGCTCAAGGTCCCAAGTTTGATCCCTGGTACCCCCCCAAAAAACTTGTAGACTTATTGGGTAATGAAATTTTTGCTTTTAAATGTAACTAAGAATATTTATAAACTTTCAGAATTGTTATTTTAGAGGAATCAAAAATTTAAGTGTATGTCATTTTTATTTAAATTCAAGCTTCATTCCTAATTGCCAATTTATTATTATTATGATGGATTTTGATGTGTTGTATACTAATTCTAACTTTGACAACTTATTGGAATGCTAACTAATGAAGGAAAGTTTTACAATTCATATATAGTTACCTCCCCTACAAGCAGTAGTCTTTTACAAATTACAAGTTATTCATATTTAATTAGTTCAAAGGATGAAAAACTATATAACAATTTCTGATATATTTAAAAGGATTCTGTCATCATTCCTTTGTGTTAGAAATGACCAAGGTAACATATTTTTTTATGTCATTGTGGCTTGTTGTGTTCAGTGCATTTCATAATGTTGAAGAGAGCCTATTTTTACTATACAAATACTCTTCCAGGCTTTACCAGACATTATAAGTAACCTGTTTATATATCTCATTAGACTGTTGGGAGCTTAAAGTGTAGGGGAGAATTTCTTAATAGCCAGTGTTGAAGGAAAAATCTTAGACAAATTAAATCCAGCAGTTTAGTTGAGCAAAGAAGCATTTATTTATCAGGCAGGACCCTGAATAGGAACTTCTGAGAATGCCACAGAAGTAGATGGACAAGCGACATTTATAAACAGAAAAAGAAAAGGATTTTCAGAAACAGCGGGATTGTTTGCAGCTTGCTATTTGCCTTATGTGAATCTGATCTGATCAACTGGTAGTATGTGATTGGCTTTGCCTCTGCTCTGTTACAAGAATGCGCTGTTAATTTGAAGATTGTTTACCTCCCTTGTTGCAGTTTGCTATATTCAGAGACAGCTTTAGGACAGATTTCACACCAGCCTACTACAAGGCTATGGGCCTCACAATTTGATGGGTTTAGTATGAGAATATCGGGTGAACCAAAAGAAGGTGTTGTAATTATGGAACTGATGCTGAAAGAGATGATAGGGTATGGTTTGACATGTCATAGCAAGTTAAAATTGGTTTATTACAGGTTAACTTCAAGAGTCTTTTTCAAATTTCTGTTCTTAGACACTCCTGTCCTTTACATTGTACCTTGGTCATAGACTCCTTCTTTAACACAACCAATTGTATTATAAAGTGGGCACCATTGGCCCACCTAAGTTAGAGGATGCCTCAACCATACTGAAAACTGAAAAACACAGGAATTTCTAAATACTGTGTATTACAATAATCATTCTCAATGAAAAAAATCTCTACAGCTGCTCAAACTTTTCCTGTTCCTTGCTCAGTCCTCTAATAGTCTCAGTAAACATTTGCTTAACTTTCCATTCATATTATAATTTTAAATTATGAAAAGTGTGGTGAAAGAAAATTCAATAATCAACACTTCATGGGCTGGGGATTTAGCTCAGTGGTTCCAGCGCCTGCCTCGCAAGCGCAAGGTCCCGAGTACGATCCCCGGTACCAAAAAAAAAAAATAATAATAATAATAATCAATACTTCATGTTCTGATAGATTTTTTTGGAATTTTTAGAAAAGTGTTGTAAGTTTTCGGATAGGTAACTGTAGAAATGTATATATAAATATGAGCATATGTGTGTATATCTACATATTATATATGTAGGCATATATTTATAAATATATATACGTATCTGTATACCTATAAGTATATATGCAGGTACATATACAGGCATATCTCTCTCTATATATAGTGATGACTCAACTTACAAACTTAATTTGTTTTACAGTTTTGGGGAAGATGACTCCATTTGTCTTTCTGTGGGGAAGATGGCCGTGGTCATGTTTGTCAGCTGATGCAGAGTTCGAGAATGGCATGCTTTTGTTTGGGAACTGAATTGTTTGCTAACAGAAGTGTTCTTGACTCTAGGTATTATAACTATACATATATACATATATAGAATATATGCACTAGCTATGCCTATACTAACTATATATATTTATACTAACTATAGGTACAGATCAGAAGAAGGCCATGAATAGTAGTAGGAGCTTAAATAATGGTGGTGAAGGTATATTAATAATTAACATATTTGAGTTTATTCTGTGCTGGATTCTGTGATAAGAACTTAGAAAACTTTGATTTATTTTTTCATTAACTTTTTGAAGTATGTAGTTTCCAATAAGTTTAACAAAGGAGGGAAGCAAAGTAGAGAAACGCTAACAGTAAATTTTCCAAGTAGCTAAATTTCAGAAAGTGTATGAATCTGGTCTGTGTGATTCCATGGCCTGTTGTTCCAATCTACCTGCAACACCACTCCTATAATGTTTTTCCTTATCCACTAAAAAGGATGAGGCAAGAAAAGTGAAAAAAACATCTATATCTGACATGGCATCTAGATTGACTACTCAGGTACATTTTTGCAATCTGCAAAATCCAATGGGAAAATGTTTCTCTACCTTGTCTCCAACTTCAGGAAAAAAAACCTGACCTTGTCACACACCCCTACTCTGATTAAACTGGTCCTCTGTTTTTCCTTCTTTTTCTGTCTCCCCAATCCCTATTTGATGCTGTATCTCCTTATTATTCACTTCTGTGCACCAACCTCTCAAACTGACCAGATAATTTTAACACTGCGACCCACGGTCTCACACCCTCTGCTGAGAGAGCCTTGCAGCACGCCTCTAATAAGTGACCTTACTGGCCAGGAAGATTCTCCTTTTGTCCTCTACATGATGTTACTAATATGTAAGATCATTGGATGGCTTTGGGAAATGTAAAAACAGCACTATTTTTCTATCCTATTGTTTTTATTTTTTTATAAGAAGCATATAAATATTCTGAAATATTTAAAATAGAACTACATTCAGAGAGCAAATCCAACTTGGCTTGACATGAGAATAAATGAAAGATGTGCCACACATCTTACAAGAAGAAAACCTGTCACTGCTCTAATCGTGCTTAGACTCCATGGATCAAATGACCTCTTTAAGATTTCCCAAAGCTAAATGCTCCCCTGGGAGAGCAGGCACCAAATCTCCCAAAGTGACATCTCCATAGATCCGCCAATGTGTGAGGGTGACAAGTGACTTAATTACTGAATCGACAGATTCTCCTTCCCTAAGGTCCCTTTGTAAAATTGTAGGAAACAATTCTCTTCAAATTTATTCCTGAAATGTGTCATCACTGAACATCTTTTCATTATTTTCACATAAGCAGAGAGACGGATTCTTCTCCAAATGTATTTATTTGGCTAAGATCTTGGCAGCTTAAAAAAAGAAATTATTATCAACTTTCGTGTTAGTTTCACTTTGGGGAAGAAAAAAAAAACAATTTCACAATCATCTCTAGAACCAAACTTAGCTGTTTGTGAAAATTTGTGCTTATTCTTCCTAAATGAATATGAATCTATTTTCTAATACATTTTAATACTCTAGATTTATCTTTGCTCTTTCCCTTTCTCTATCACCATTGCTCATGTTTATAATATATATAATATAATATATTACATGTATTCTGTTTCAACAATGAGCTCTAAGTATTTTACACATACTAGTATAACTAATTTACACAGCCACCATACAAGGTCAATATGATTCCAGATTTAAATATAAGAAATTTGAATGAGAAGGTAAATAAATATTCTAAGTTCACACAGCTGGTAAGTGACACAGTAAGGTAAGGATATTCACTTGCAGAGACTATACTATGAAACATTGGGCTTTTATTATTATATAGTAATAGTCAAGGAGTAATCCCAATCTCCCTGAATTAGATGATTTCTTCTCATGAATGAAAGAAAATAATTTATAAGTATTGAAATTTATTCTTTTTTTGTTTTTGTTTGTTTTTTGGTACTGGGGATTGAACTCAGTACCTTGCATTGTGAGGCAGGTGCAGTGCCTTTGAGCTAAATCCTCAGCCTTGAACTCTATTCTTTAACAGGCCAATAAAAGTAGCATCCATTTTGTAAATGTTAAAATGCTTAGGGTGCAGAAATAAATAACATTAGAGCTGCCTCTTTCTCAGTCACTTAAAAATCAAGACCATATTGCTTTGTATAGTCTGTATCTCTAGGTTGATGTTGTCTCATTACTGAAAATATCCTAAATTATTTAAGTATTCACAGTCTTCAAGAACACCCTAGTAGCCTCCTTCTTTCAAGTATTTTAAGAAATGTATGGGAATGGATTACATCTTCTTAAACACACATCCTAACAAAGCCATGCATTCCTTCAATATAACCTGCTCAGGAGAAGACTGAAAGAGTAGAATCTTATGTCTCTTTTAAAAGGGGAAGCGCATTGAACCTATATAGCAGTTTTGGAAGTATGCCCATTTTCACTATATTGGTCCTTCCTACACAGGAGCAAGGGATGTCTTTCCATTTTCTGATATCCTCTTTGATCTCTGTTTTCAAGGTGGTATAGTTTTCAGAATAGAGGTCTTTGATTTCTTTCATTAGGTTGATTCCTAGGTATTTCATTTTTTTGATGCTATTGTGAAGGGAGTTGTTTCTCCAGTTCCTTTCAGTGAGTTTGTTGTTCATGTACAGGAAAGATACTGATTTTTGTGTGTTGAACTTGTATCCAGCTACTCTTCTGAATTTGGTTATTAAGCCTAGAAGACTTTTGGTGAAGTTCTTGGGGTCTTCTATATAGAGTATCATGTTGTCTGCAAATAATTGACAGTTTGACTCCTCTGTTTCCTATTTTTATTCCTTTTCTTTCTTTCCCTTGTCTAATTGCTATGGCTAATGTTTCCAAAACTATATTGAACACGAGTGGTGATAGTGGACATCTTTGTTTTGTTGAGGTAGAGACCATCTATTGCAAATTTTATAGGGTTTTTATCATGAATACATGTTGAATTTTGTTGAGTTCTTTTTCTACATCTATTGAGATGATCAGATGATTTTGTCCTGGGCTCTATTAATATTGTGTATTACATTTATTGATTTTCGTATGTTGAACTATCCCTGCATCCTTGGGATGAGTTCCACCTGGTCAGGGTGTATGATCTTCTTGATGATCTTCTGTATTCTATTTGCCAGTATCTTATTAAGGATTTTTGCTTCTATGTTCATTAGTGAGATTGGCCTACAGTTCTCTTTTTCAGTTGGGTCGTTCTCTGCTTTGGTGATCAAGGTGATGATTGCTTCTAGGAATGAATTTGGGAGTATCGCTTCCCTTTCAATTTCACTGAAGAGTTTAAACAGTAGTGGCAATAGTTCCTCTCTAAATGTCTTGTACAGTTCAGCAGTGAAGCCATCAGGACCTGGGGCTTTCTTAGTTGGTAAGTTTTTTATTATATTTTCAATTTTGTTGATTGATATTGAGTGTTTAGGATTTTTAGATCTTCTTCTTTCAACTTTGGTAATTCATATGTATCTAGGAATCTGTCCATTTCTTCTGTGTTTTCCATCCTTTTAGCTCTCAAAGTAGATTCTCAAAGTATGTATTGATGATCCTCTGGATTTCTGCTGGATCTGTTGTAATTTCACCCTTTTCATTCCTAATTGCATGATTTGGGCCTTTTCTTTCCTTTTTTGGTTAAGGTTGTCTAAGGGTTTGTCAATTTTGTGTATTCTTTTGAAGAACCAACTCTTTGCTTCATTGATTTTTTTTTGTATCATTCTTTTAGTCTACATTGCATTGATTTCTGCTCTAATCTTTACAATTTCCTGTCTTTTATGAGCTTTTGAACCAGGTCTGGTCTTCTTTTTCTAGAAGGCCATCCCAATTGAAATTCCAGCAGCGTACTTCACAGAGCTTGAGAAAACAATCCAAAAATTCATTTGGAACAAGAAGAGAACTAGAATAGTATAAGCAATTCTAGGCAACAAAGCCAAGGTTGGGGTTATCACAATCCCCAAACTGAAACTATACTACAAAGCTACTGTGATAAAAAACAACATGGTACTGGCCAAAGAAACAGACCTGAGGACCAGTGGAACAGATTAGAAGATGCTGAAACTACTCCAGACACATTCAGTCACATCATCTTTGAAAAAGAAACCAAACACCCTCACTGGAGAAAAGATAGCCTCTTTAGTAAATGGTGCTGAAAAATTGGGTTTCAGCTTGCCAAAGATTAAAACTAGACCTATATCTCTCACCATGTGCTAAATTAAAATAGAAATGGTTTAAAAATCTATATATTAAAACAGAAACACTAAATGTCCTGGAAGAGAGGTTAGGTAGAACCCTTGAAGGCTATGATGTAGGAAAAGATGTCATGAACAAAACCTTAGTTGCACATGAACTAGCACAAAGAATCAACAAGTGGAATTTCTTCTTATTAAAAATCTTTTGAACAACAAGAGAAACCACCAACCGTGTGAGGAGACAACCCACAATGTGGGAAAAATTTTTACCAGATGTTCCTCAGACAAAGGTCTACTATCTAGAATATACAAAGTACTTTAACAAAAATCAGACTTCCCAAATTTAAAGACCCAATTCAAAAATGGGCATCTGAAATGAACAGACATTTCTCAGATATAGAGGTAAAAATAGCAAATAAATGTATGAAAAAATGTTCAACATCACTGGTCATTTGAGAAATGCAAATGAAAACGCTGAGGTTTCACCTCACTCCAGAAAGAGTGGCTGCTATCATGAAATCAACCAATAACTAATGCTGGCAGGGCTGTGGGGAAAAAAGGAACCCTTCTCCACTGCTGGTGGGAGTGCACGCTGGTAAAACCACTGTGGAAATCAGTATGGAGATAACTCAAAGAACTAGAACTGGAAGTCTCATTTGACCCAGCAATTCCCCTGCTGGGTATCTTCCCAATAAAATTAATAGAATCATACCACAGCTATATATGTACACTTGTACTTTTTTACGTTTTTATTTTTGGTGTGCACCTATATTTATAGCAGCACAGTTTGTAATAGCTAAAACTTGGAAACAGCCCAATTGCCCATCTATTGGAGACTGGATAAAGAGGATGTGTTTTTACATAAAATGGAGTAATACTCAGACATAAAGAATGACAAACTGAGTCATTTATAGCTAAATGGATGCAAATTGAGGCCATACTCTTAAGTGAAATAAATAGGATACACATATGTAAATACCAAATAGTTTCTCTGGTGTGAGAAACTGAAAATGTAAATAGGAATCAAAATGTATAATAAATACTGTGAAACCGGTAGAAAAGGTCAAAAGGGGAAGAGGAAGTGGGAGGAGTAGGTGAAAAGAAAGAAGAAAAAGGAAAAAATATGAGGAAAGGAAAAAATGGAAATAGTCTTTTTAAATAGGGAGTGGTGGAGGGGTTGAAAGGAGGGTAGCATAACGGGAAAAATATAAGAACAAAATATATCATATAAAGGTACAAATTCCCAATGATGAATGTCATCATATTGTATACCTAAAATGTACCAATAAACTTAATGAAAAAAATAAAATTAAATGCAAAAAAAAGGCAAAGTCCTGGGGTTATCTTTTTTAATATCATTACTGAGACCATCTTTATTATTTATGGATGAGTGAATTTTGAACAAGTAAGATAATGATTAGTATGTGAATAATGTCATGAATGTATACCCGTATATAATGGACATATATTCATATGACGATTAAATATAAATTTATATGATTACATTCATACCACATAAACTACTTTATATGTATATGACTAAGTAATATTTATTAGTATATAATATATTTTAATAAAATTTTCATATGGTTAAATTTTAAAGGCTATGTATATATTCTTTATATATACATATATATCTCCTTTGGATAATATCAAAATTGCCTTTGTCCCATGTACCTTTAAACCTCTTTGCTGATAATAACAACAAGTATTGTGATTCTTAGTCTGTTCTCCCATTCATCAGAAATTTCCCTGCAAAGCAAGCTCCAAATGTGATTTCAGAAAATAGGCTGAATAGTAGGGAGAATTTTGCCTCCTTTAGGTAGCAGCATCCCCAGATTTTTCTGGCCTAGCCGTGACCAGCCGAACCAAGTAGTTATACTGGCTAAGACAGACAAGAAATGGAGAAATGGAGGCACAGCCTGAACAAAACAGAAAAAATACACATAAGAAGCCTTCCCAGGGGCCAGGATGTAGCTCAGAAGCACCATGCTGGCCTGGCAAGTTCAAGGTTGAGAGTTTGATCCCCAGTACCAGGGAAAAGAAAAAAATGAAGAAGCTTTCCCAGGCTCACAACTACTAAAGCAGACTTTACACTTAGGATTTTTGTTTATGTTGCACTCTGGGAGGTAATGATGAGAGAATGAACTCCAAATGACTAGACAGTATCTAAGAAACAACTTTCTTAAGAAAGAGACTGGAGATAAATTTATCCCACCTGGGATCATCAAAAATTAGAGGGTCACAGAATGATTGTCACCCCTATTAAACAGCATCAAAAATCATCTGGGAGTTGGGTAAGTTACTAAAGTTTCCTGGTCCTAAGTCATTGTGGTATAAGAAGATGGAAAAGTTAAAAAAAATTGTTAATTTTACTTCCATTTGTAACATTCTAAATTTAAGTGCAAAGAGATTTTCTAAACCAGCGGAAAACTAGGCTTTTTCCAAACCCAAGATTAAATCTCAATTGTTACCAACTTTGAAAGGAAAGCCCAATCTTGTTTAAGCAAACAAACATAAACCATGCTTAGCTATGGATGGATAAAAAGGAAAATAAGCTGTCTTGGTGTCTCTACTCTGCTGAATAAATGAGGATCAGAGCAAGCCTCTTCTGGGGACTGATGCATAGTCTTGCTTTTGAACTAAACCAAATGGAGAACGTTAATTTGAGTGATTCTGTGATTAAAATAATTACTTCAGCACGTTCTATAATAAGATTATATATTAACAAGATGATATTATGATAATATGCTATTGTTAAATTTTAAAGGCTATTTAATTGACACTGTCTATGTTAAGGATCTTCCTCAATATTTGAAAGTTAGTAAATATTAGAAGTTAAGCTAAGATTATTATGTAATAATGCTTCTGCAAACCAAAAGCTCCCATCAAAGCATGGCAATGACTTCTAATCAGACTGTGCTGTCAAGCCCTCTTTTCTCTGGCTTGGAACTGATAATATGATTATAGAATTGACATATCTGTGCCTTTTCTGGAGCAGATGTGCATTTTTTAGGATGAAACAAGTGTCAAGTGGATAATATTTTTCTACTTTGGAGTAAAAAAAAAAGCACAGCACCCAGTTAATACAGTAGCACCTTCAGAATTTCCAGGATCATGCAGGTATACATGTCAATAATGATGAAGGAAATTGTTAACTACCTGTTAAGTCTTTGTCATATTTTCTATAGATGGGTCGGGGATTTAGCTTAGTGGCACTGTGCTTGCCTTGAAAGCACAAGGACCTGAGTTCGATCCCCAGTACCAAAAAACAAAATATTTTCTATAGATGTCTTCACAAATGCAAAATAAAAGGGTTTTTTTTTAGATTATTTTCCCTATTACTTGATCTAGAAAATATAGTCATTGAAGTTATTAAAGAAAAATGTGCAATGTCTAGGTCTTTGACATGTAAATTTAGGGCAGATCAAAAATAAAGATTTAATTTCTGGTCCTAATGGTATTACTTACAGGGAGAAGAGATCAGGATGTGAAATGGATCCACTTATGCTAATTTAAGATAACTATTTTAGTCACTGAAAATTCTATATCACCATCTAAAATTGTAACTTGTCGACATGTGTTGTCTTATTTATTTCCTGCTTCCTCATTAGGACATATGCTCCTTGAATGCAGCTGAAAGATTGTATTCATTTTTGTCCCCCAAAATCATAGAACGATAACTACTCATTTGGGAATTTAGCGGTTGTCTTAACTGGGGAATGAATCAGTGAATAAATGATATTAGTGGACTTTAAATACTGTGATCCATAGGGAATTAGTCTTCTGAACTTAGGCAAGAGACGACAGAGAATAGGTAATCCTGCTTAGGCCAGCACTGGTTTATTTTTACATTTATTTTATTAACCAATTTGATTTGGACAGAGCGAATGCTATGTGTTGATTATTTTCACCCCTAGACCTTCTTCTCCCTTAGTTTCGTTTTGGGGAGGAGGATTCAATGTGTATGTATTGTTTCGCTCATTTCCCCTATTTCCCACCCTTATACCCCTTCTCCTTCCTTATTTTCTTCCTGTTGTCTACTTTTTTGTCATCTGGAGAACATACAATATTTATCTTTCTGAGTCTGGCTTACATCACTTAACGTGATGTTATCCACATCCATCCATTTTCTTGCAGATGACAGGATTCATCCTTCCTTGTGGTTGAGTAATACTTCAGTGTGTGTATGTGCCAGATTTTCTTTAACCATTCATCTGTTAGAGAGCATCTAGATCAGTTCCATTCCTAGCTATTGTGAGAAAGGCTGTTTTATACAAATTTGTGTGATGATGGAAATGCACTATTTGTGCTGCCCAATCTGGTAGCCACTACCCACACACATGGCTATTGAGCCTGTGAAATGAGGAAAAGACGTTTTAAATTTATTAAGTTCAATTAATTACTACTTAATTCATAATCACTTTGAGGAATTGCTATCATATAAATGGTGCAACTCTAGACTTTACAAAGGCTGCCAACTCTATACAAACCTTCCAAAAATTGTTAAAAGAGAATGTGATGTTCCTTCTTATCTCTTTATTCTCTAATTCCCCACAGTTCAGATAACTGATTTGTTCTCATTTATGACTTAGTCTTTAATCCATATACTAAGCCTTACTTGCTAATGATACTTTGTGATATTTATACTTTGTAGCTCTGGAGTGCTCCTCAGAACATGAGCTTTCTAGACAGCCCCTAAATTCTCCATCTGAGCTCTAATGGCCCTGTCACATATTTGCTGTTGAGCCAGAGTGGACATTTTTCATCATTGATTCACAAGTGTCTAATATATAACACGTAGTATATGCTCAATAAATGTTAAAAGAACTACTGTCTGGAAAAAATTGTGGCTTGGTCTTTGTCTCTGAGACACTAAACTCCTCATTAACTATGGTTCCATATAGGCTGTTAAGGCCTTGCTATGTTATTCTACTCTTTCTAGGATCCAGAGCCCCTCTAGCTAATGAAAATCCCAAAGAAGAACAATTATATGATAATCTTTATTCATGAAAAATATTATCCCAAACCTACTACATGTCAGGCATTTTTCCTGAGGTTGAAAATAAATCAACAATGTTATAGACAGGTTTCCACCTGTTACTATGTTGATTTTCTAGTGGGGGACAAAGAAATTGTCAACAATTATATACAATGAACAAGAAGTTTATGACAACGGTAAACACTCTTCTGAAACAAAGCCAAAAGAGGTATATTAAAGCCAAAAGCACACTGTGAGAAGTGTAGAAGACTCTTTAGATAGTTGCAACCATAAGAGAAAAGGGGAAAGTTTTTCCTGCTTTTGAAGGTAAGCCTAGGCATCACCGTCAGTAAAAATGTCAGTGCTTGTAGATCAGTTTGAATCTTTCCTGTATCTCCCATAAAATTTCTTTAGCACCCTCTCTCCTAATGGCTTTTGTGTTCCTGTGTTTTCTAAGTTGTTTAAGCATTTCTTTCAGGATACACAGAAACCAAAAACATTCTTTATGATTTTTATTACAATACAGTATCCTGAAATTCTGTAGCCTTAGAGACATTGCGCTTTGAGTGAGGATGCCTTCTGTTTTCCAGGCTTAAGTTACCCATGAGTTTGACTTTCTAATGCATTCTGGTGGAATTAAGGATTGAATGTGCTCATGTAAATACACTTAACCAGGGGGAAGCGGAAGCATCGAGTTGGGAACACTCGCTCTTCTGACTTTGCTGGCATAGGTCCACAAGTCTTATCACAAAGATTTGTTTCCCTTGTTCTTTTCTATTCAACCCTATCATTTCAACTTTTTATTTTTATTTTTCCCCAACAGCTGCAGTTAGTCTTATGACTATGTTTCTTTCATTTAGAACCTATACTTAACAAAACCTGGGGTTCTCTGTAATTAGCATGTTGCACACAATTTGAAGAAATGCTGTGGTTAAACTATGGGACTTTTATACAAAGAAAAAGTTTTTATTGTAAACTGCTTATTTTGCTAATTTCTTTTAAGAACTTTACAAACACAATTTTCACAGCACTGTAGGGTCAGAAAGGATTCTTAAGAAAATGAGTGGATGTCAAAAGGAGGGAGGTAGGCACCAGTTTGCCAAACTTTCCTTTTGTTATATCCACAAGAATCCTAAAATTGTCTGTTCATGGAAGAAGTCTTCATTTGGCTTTGCAGAAACCAGGAATATCATCTCCCTCCTACGTAATCATATTTTGATAATGATAAACAGGTTCTTCTAAGTGATTTGTGAATATCTCTTTTTCTGGTGGTTATGGTATTGTAAGGGTAACAGAATGTTGGGATAGTCAGAAAAATCCCACTGGAAAATTAAGGAACATCTGCAAGGTATTGTTAAGAGATTGTGACTAACCATTGTTAAGTGAACAAGTATCTCATACAAACAAAACAACAAAGAAGTTAAAAGCATATTATCTGGATCCAGGTTTCCTGGGCTCCCTTCTTAGCCCTGTTGCTTAAACAGTCCTGCACAAGGTATTTAATCTCTTTGGGTCTTGTTGCTTCATTTGCAAAGTGGGAGTTATCAAAATAGAAATATAACTCATAAAACTGTATGAGGCTCAGATGGGAGGTAAAATGCTTAGCACAATATCTGCACATTGTAAGTGCCACATAGGTTAATTTTTCCAGAGCAATTTAAACATATAATTAACACATTTCAGTCAGACTCTGCATATATGGTATACACAACCAAAAGAAAAAGCTGACAAAAGGCTAGCAGAAACTTGGTGTGAAGTTAATTTCTTCACTGCACACTACCAATGAATTCTTCTATAACCTAGTCATTTTCCTTGGGGGAATCTCTGGCATTTTTTGGTCTCAAGTGTGAAGCATGGAACATGCACCAAGTGGGCAAAGATGCTACATGCAAAAACAGAAAAGAGAAAAGATGCTACATGCACAGAAGTGATTGAGCTCTTCAAAGCTTGTAGTCAATGTAGTCACCTTTCTGTTATGCTAAATTATGCAAAAGTGCTAAGAAGAAAGAAGGCAAGGATAATTGAGTTTAAGGTCTGAATGATGAAAGAGGAGTCACTGGGAGGTTTGTGTTATTTAAGAAAATGGGCCAGGTTCATTATAGACCTGACTGAATTTTTAAAAGCACATGTGACAAAATGCCTGAGTCCTTACTGGAGAGCTGACTTGATTTGTTTACATTTTTTTTTATACTTACTGTGTTGCCATGTCAATCAGGCACCTCTCCTCAACCTGTAGCCTATGGTAGGTATTATTCATGATCCAGACAATCTCTTGCAGGGCATCTAGCTAGCATCTGGCTCCTTTCTAAATTCCCACTCCAGACATCCAGGATTAGAGAACCTCTTTGGCTGAACCCAGTCCAAATTATCTGTGAAGTTTCTTCCAGTTTCAGAATTCTGTGAATCTATGACGATAATTGGGATTTGAAAATGCAATTCTAATTATCTTTTTTTTTTTGTACTGGGGATCAACCTCGGGTCCTTGCGTTTGATTCTAATTATCTTATTGGAAAATTAAACTACAAGCATTGAAAGTTTGTTTCTCTCCTTGCTCTGTCATGATTACGTTTTCCTCCACATTGCTCCATGAACAAAAAATATCTAACTTCTTGGGTAACTTTATTGATGGAGAGTTCTTGCCTTCTGAAGGAATACATTATATGTTTATATAGGTTTATTAGAGTGTTCATTCTTGTTTTAGAACCAATTAAATTCTATTGCCTTGTAGAATTATATCTATGATTGTTCTAAGAGGACACATAGTTGTAGCCAGCTTTTCGTTCCTTCTGATTTCTCATATCTATGTTAACCATTCACAGTGCTTTGGTGAATTGGTGCAAGTGCATATGTGTGTGTGTGTGTGTGTGTGTGTGCACATTTAACTCTTCATTTCAATTGCTCTATTTGGAGCACCTTACAATTTGTTGATTGATGTCCTCTAAAGCTCATAATTCCCCTTGTCTATGGTTAGTATGTGTAAGCAACTCCTTTCCTTTTATTGCCATATTAAAACATGGACTAACTTGAGGAGGAAAAAATTTTTTCATCTACTTGATCTCTTAAAATAAAAATTCAAATTAGTCTGAGGAAATTTTGAAACTGTAGGTTGAGAACTGAAGAGAGCTGTTTGCAACCAACAATCTAACAGAAGGTTCTACTATGGGAGAGCACTGGTACTGAACAAGATGTAGGTGCTAGGTCCTTCTTTAACTCAGTGGGTTTTTTTTTCTTTTTGTATTCAGTGCTTAGTTGTGAATCATTGTGCTGATTTATGATGGAACTCCAGGACAATGTATACCAAATGTTTTTTTTTCCTGCCAGGAACTTCCAGTGATATTACAACTATTCACAAATGGGAAACAGCAATGTCATATACAGAGAAGGTAGCACTATATTACTATCTGAACCCTATTACTGTTTCCACTAGAGTTAACATCTATAATTAGATTGATCAGTCTTGGGCTCTATCATACGCACTTCACATTTATGTTATTATTTGGTGTCTCAGTACTTTTATGAGTTAAACATCATTCATTTAAAAATATAATACTACATGATAATAACTAAGATAAAGAAGAAAAATGAGTTTGAAATTTAACCCATAGTCCTTTGACAAGAGGACTATTTGGGGAAATGTTTGCTGAGTAGGAAATACTGAAAGTCAACATTTTTAAATACAACCCATTAGTGTGATTTTCTGAAGATTGATCTTATGACAAACTCTGAGGTCTTCAAAGCTTGTAGTCAATATATTCAACTCTTTTTGTTATGCAAGATTACACAAACATTAAGAAAAGAGAGAAGAGGTAGGAGAAAACCGAGTTCAATGATGAGCAGGAAGTCACTGTAAGGCATGTGGTGTTTAACTAAGATAATAAGCTGAGTCCAATATACACATCACTGAACATTTTAAGAACACAAGTGCCACACTGTTCGTGTCCTTACAGGGGAGTGGTTCCTTCATTCTTTGTTTCTTCTGATGATTAATTTGTCCCATCTTCTCATCTTATTGTAATAGATAACTCCACTCTTCCACACTGTCACATAAAGATCAGCGTGCATGTTGTTCAGAAATCTGCAAAGTTTGTGGATAATCATAGACCCTGCATTCATATATGTCTTCTGTTTAATTATACTGACTTCGCAAGAATTCAGACATATTCCAGGAACAGAAGAAAATCTTATGTGCAAAGATATATTTTCTGTGCATTCATATTACAATTTTAGTAATTTTTACCGCTTAAAGGATTTTCAGCATGGTTGAATCTTGGATACATCAAGTAGCATCAATAAAGAAGCATGCATTTTTGTGCAACTGTGTCTGTATACAACCGTGCATATGTGTGTGTTTTCATGTGTATTTATGATTAATGTACTAGTTTGTATGGCACTTACAGCACTTTCTAAAATAAGATCTTATCTTTCAAAGGTTACTATCCAATGTGTTGATTGTTTTGACAATAAACACTAACTCTGCTGCTATAGCAGGAAATTCAGCTTTCCAATGACAGGAAATTTAAAAACACTAAGATATGAGAGAGACATTTCCAACTCTATGATTGCTTAAAGTTTTCAGGATTCTCTGGACCATGGGGGTCTGCAGCCACCTTCAGTAGAATGGCCATCATCATGAGGAGGGAATAGACATCATTGACTTATGGTGAACATGACAAAACAGCCTTGGTGTTTTTGATGGAAGAAATGACAAAGAAAGCTAGAAAGAGAGACTATCACTGTATTACACCTATAAAATAACCACTAGTATACTACTGCCAATTTTCCACATGAGTTTCCATTCAGAGATTTAACATGTATCCTGATTTCTCACTACCTTCACTAAAAACCCCCACATTTTAATGATAATTTAATTGTAGGATCCCATCCTATTTATTTACCATTAACAGATGCTCAGTGAAGTCTTGTATGATAAAATCTAGTAGACATTCTGTATAACTATCAAGTTAAATAGAAAAAGGAGTTAAGGCTACCTGGTATGCAAAAGAACTGATGTGGAAAGATTGAGTTTTATAATTTCGAAAACTTATGTTCGAAATGCAAAGTTCTACCACCACTCATTCATCTAGATAGTCTCTCTGAGCCTCAGTGTCCCTACTGTCAAGTAAGGAAAATTACACCATCTCACAAGATGATTAGGAAAATCAAGTGAAATCACCAAAATATATAATTTTTCCTTGTCTGGCACATTTTGAGTTCTCAATAAATGCTAAGCCCTCATCTTCATTTGCTTAAATGTTTTACTTTCTGTGTGTTTAAGTGAGAGAAAGAGAGTTAGAGAGACAGAGTACAAAAACAGAAAACACAGAAGACAACTACAATTTTTTAACTGTAACTATTAAAGTTATAAAATTATATATAGAGAGAAAAAGAAATAAAATACAAACATAAGTATCACTTCTGTGTGCCAGCACCATGATATTTATAAAGATTCATGTTCTTCCTAGAAATATCAGCCCTCAATCTTAAACTTGAAAACCCAAGGAATCAAATATTTCTTAAAGTGTAAGCTCACACAACTCTTTCTGAGAGATGAGTGGGGTGTGTGTGTGTGTGTGTGTGTGTGTGTGTCTACACTTTAATATCAATAATGCCATAGGTAGGTCTGAGACTCACTGTGACAGCTAAAATTTGAGACAATTGTCAGACCATATGTAAAAATATTTATATTGTGTTGGGCCAGATTTTAAGATGGTGATATTATTATTGATGTCAATTCATTCTTTTTTTAGCTTATGTTCTTCAGTAACTTTAAGGATTCTGATTTTCTGGTATACGATTGATATCATCTTGACTAAAAGAAGATGGGTGATACAAACCTTTTGTTCTGCTCAGATCTTATTTTGACAACTCAAATAGACATAGCTCTCAGCTTAGTGTCTTATAATTCTTTAACGCAATTAGTATTTTCTAGAGTAGTTCTATGTGTATGTACGGATATACAAATAAAGAAGCTGAGCGTTGCCGAGCATTAATGAACTGGCAATGATCACTCAATCAAAATATCTCATGATATTTTCATACACTGATCTGACTCAATCTCTTTAGAGAAATCTAAGTTGTTGAAGCCTTTCATTTTTAGCTCAATTTATTCCATGACATTTATCTGTCATTAAATTTTTAATTGTTTGATAGATTATAGATTTTTTTTACTTCATTGTAATAGCTTAAAAATCATGCAGTTTTTGTAATTTCGTTAGCACAAATGAAATTACAGCCAGTGAATCAATACATATGCTAGGATTTCCTTAGGTGTCAATTTCCAACTCTAAGAAACAGGCACAACCCAAGTCCCTCAGACTTTATATCTATAGCCTCTTCTCTATTGTTTTTCTAACCCACTGGGAACCACACCTGGTCAAACAGTACTGTTTTCATACAAAACTAAATCACAAGACAATATAGCAAATCCTTATTTTGGCTGCCTACTATATGAACCAGATCTTAGAAAGTTCATATCAATTACCTTTAATGTAGAGTCAAAAACTCTGAGGAAATTGTGATTCCTCTATAAATTCCAGGTGAACATATTTAAAACTTCAAAGATATTAATAATCATATGAAAGTTTAAACAGTTAATGGAAATATAACTTTTAAACTCGTAAATCACACATGCAGTTGGCCCTCTGTATTTCTGAGTTTTATTACAATAGATTTAACCAAGAGTAGATCCTAAATATCTGGAAAAAATAAATTCAATCTGCACAGAACATGTACAGATATTTTCTTGCCATTATTCATAAACAATAAACAATAAATTACATAGCATTGACATTGGGTTATAAGTAATCTAGGGTTTGTTTAAAGTATATGGTATCATGTATGTAAGTCAAATGCAACTATATAACATTTTATATAAAGGAGCTGAGCCTCCATGCTTTTTGACATCTGTAGAAGTTTTTAGAGCCAGTCCCTTCTGAATACTAAGGGACTACTGTCCTATTTCCTTTACTGTATCATGTTGCACATTAAGCAAAATATGTCCCATTTTGATTGTCAAGGTGCTAACATGTTCATATCTGAATCCTATGGATTTGTTTTTACCTGGTCATCATCTGAATGGTTTGGACAGATTAGCATTGTCTGTCTCTTTTACTGCCTTTCAGCAGTAGGCACAAGTATTAATCTGTAAATGATCTTGTAAAGCTAAAGAAAATTACTCTTTGTAGGAAGAACATTTATTCTCTAAAAATTGGAAAAGTAATAAATGAAAATAACTATATTTCAATTTAGGTCAGACTTATCTATATCTGTTTTTCCCAGTAAAAAAGAACATGACTTCATTCTCCTTTTCATAGCAAAAAGAAATCCTAAATCTTGCAAGTATTTAAATATAGGGGCTTTCTGCCTTTTAATTTTTTAAAATGTAATTGTCATACCATGATTGTACATATTACAGGTTACAGTGTGACATTTCAGTACATGGATACAATGTGTAATGATTAGATCAGGGTAATTGCCTTATTCATTGCTTCAAACATTCATAATTTCTTTGTACTTAGAACATTAAAATCCTCTCTATAGCGATTCAAAAATGCAATTGAATGTCAAGAAGTTATTCTTCTGTAGTACAGATCATTAGGAATTTTCCTTCTATCCAACTGTACCTTTGTGCACATTAACTATCATCTTTCCACACCCATCCCACACCCTAGTAACCAAAAACTATTCAATGATTTCACTTCTACGTACAAGTAACAATGCATGCTATTTATTTTTATCTTCCTAAAGTTAGCCTTTTCTACTTAAGGTAGGAGGAAGTTAGTCATTGCACCAAATTATCTGTTGGCTTTCAAGATAAGTAACTTTAATGCCATGTAATAACTGGATTTCCAAACTTGGCAAATATTCAAATGATAAGATATAAATTATTCCTTATGTCTGACAAAATCTTATAGTTGAATTTAGGAATCATTTGGTATTATATAATGACCATTCAGGAGATCAGAAAATTCTATGAAGATGCAAAATTTATAAACAAAAATTAGAGGCAGCTTGTATTATTGATTCCAAACTAAATCTTACTAAAGCATAATTTTGCTTTTTGATACTAGAACCAGAAGTTTAGTTGAATCTCTATTGAAATAGAAATTTAATAGTGTTTATTTCATGCTCATATGGTCAGATTTTTGTTCCAATTTATTTGTAATGAGTTAGAGTTACTGATATGCTAATCAATGTTAGTTAATTAAAAGTGGAGTTTCTATTTAGTTACCAAATGCATTAAACTGCTGAGCATATTGCATGCTAGGTGACCTGATTCACATATATTTGAACTCCCAAAATGAGGAGGAGTGGTGGAAAATCTTTGTGATGTTTGTTATTTCTAATAACACACCTATCCTTCTGGAATCAATTCTGGCCTGGGGACCAGAGGCCTGGGTTCTAATCCTTGCTCTATGTTATTTTATTCTAAAGCTTCAGACTTGTCTCTTAAATCCCCAGAATCAATTTTCCAAGATCAAAGGATGAAACAGGATGAGATAATGCCAAAGCAAATTTTCATGGTCAAAATTCAAAGGTAATTGAGGTAGTTGACTTTCTGCTCAGGCACTTTTTAGCTCTGTGATTTTAGACAAAATATTTAACCTCTCTGATTTGGGTAATTGGGATTAAGTGAGAGAAAATGTGGTTTTCTTATAACACTGATGCTTGATTAAAGGTCATGACAATGACAAAGAACGAAGTAATGATGGTGATCATAAGATATAACAAATAGGGATCTCAGCAAGATAGGGAACTAGAGAGTAAGGAAAGAAGGGTATTCAAGAAGTAGGGAAGAAATGGAAAAGTTTATAGATTTTACTGATACAAACATCCTATCATCAAAGTTCTGAATATGTAAATAAATTTATAAAAAAAGACAATAATCCGTAAATACAAATACTGAAACAAAAATTGGTAGAGCTTTTACCAAAACCTTATCCACTTAGGAAGTGTTAATCAAATAAATATTTTGTGGGTAAATTTTAGTAAAATATCAGTTAAACAAAACTTCCTATAGAAAATAGGGCCTCCCAGAACTTTCAGAATATTTAGTGTATAAAATAAATCCTCAAGACTATTTCCCATAGAATTACTTTTATTTATTTCCTTTATTTTGGGGGTGTGTGTGTGTGTGAAGGATGGATGTAGATCATGTAGATTCATGCCTTAAGAAACAAATTTAGGAAACACCAGAGTGCTGAAAGTAAGTGAAGTCTTGTATTCTAAAAACCTATTTGGAATATTAATCTCCTTATTTAACTATGCCATATAACCAAGTTAATCCTCGGATAACTGGAAGTAGGAAACATTATCCTTTTGTTGAAATATTGTCCTGAGAACTAGGAAAAATAGAGGTAAAGCTGGAGACATGGGAACACTGACAGTAACATAATAAGATTGATTCCAGGAGCTCCAACCTTCCTTGTGTGAAATCACAAATCAGAGGAAACTGTGTGTCTTTCTCCATTCTGCACTTAAATTTTTTTTGCTCTGAAACATCAAAGACTGGTTCCCATATGTGGAACACTGTAGAGGCAATTTGTTGTTGATTACTTCCTTCTTGAAACAGAATTAGAGGCAAACAAGATAGAAAGTTAAGAGATGTTGGATGCCCTAGAAGGAGGAATATGAAATAAGACTGAGTGAGTGGGTAGCATACACATCCTGAGTTTAATGTTATTAAAAGTTAACTAATTCTTTCTGGAGGATGGATATCATTTACAATAAAGCATCTGCCAACAGTTGTAAAATATCAGGGTATCTGGACCTGCTGTTGAAACAAGCCAATAAAACCAGGCCATTTCCTGCAGGGGTCATGATTAAAACCAGAGCCATTTCTACAGATAATTTACGTATAAATCATGGTAATAAAATGACCATCATGACAGCAGCTCAGTGACATTTTTTTCATGAGCTTAGCTGTATCTGGGCAACCAGACTATCTTAATTCACATGAAAATAAAGGCAGGCTGGGGTCTCAATAATCAAGGAGATGATCCCACTGCCAGATTCCCTTTTCCCATTGAAGAAGATGATGGCACTGAAGGGTCTTGAAGCTTTATATGCCCCTGCTTATTGTTATTTGCTTTATTTGCATGTCATTATTACTGGATATCAAGAATATAGATGTTTCTCAACTCTTCATTCTAGGAACAGATGAATGGGGAATATTTTTATGCAGATATTTATGCAGATTTTTAAAAATCCATACCTTGCTGTGAGAGGTTCAATTGATCAACAGGGGCTATAGAGACAGTAATGTATGGCAGGAGCACAAGTATTCTTTATTCAGTTGTTTACAAGTGTCATTTTAAATACAGTTGCAATGATATTAATGAGAAAAAGTTTTTTAAAAAACTTATATATTAGTTGGTACATTTTCGATATACAATACATTTACATTTATCATTGGGGGTTTGTACCTGAACATGATGAATCTTAGTTCTTATTTTTCCCCCAATACCTGTGTGCCCTTACCCCCACCACCCTTCCCTATTTATACAGACATCATTTCCATTTCTTTTTTTTTCTCATAATTTTTCCTTTCATTTCTTACTTTTCCCATTCCCCTTGTGCCACCCCTCCACCTTTGAACCTTTTCCTATTTCAAATTATCAATTATTCATTTTAATCATTTTCATCGTTATTTACACTTTCAGTTTCTCACACTAGAAATACTATTTGGTATTTACATATATGTGTCCTATTTATTTCACTTAAGAGTATGGCCTCAATATGCATCCATTAGCTATAAATGACTCTAGTTTTTTGTTCTTTATGGCTGAGTAGTACTCCAGTTTATAAAAACCCACATCTTTTTTATTCATTTTCCAGTTGATGGGCACGTGGGCTGTTTCCAAACCTTAGCTATTACAAATTGTGTCGCTATAAACATAGGTGTACATATATCGCTGTGGTATGGTTCTTTTAATTCTTTGGGGAATATACCCAGTAGTGGAATAGCTGGGTCAAATGGGACCTCTAGTCCTAGTTCTTTGAGGTATTTCCATGCAGATTTCCACAGTGGTTGTACCAGTCTGCACTCCCAACAATAATGGAGATGGGTTCCTTTCTCTCAACATCCCAGCCTGCATTTGTTATTGTTTGATTTCTTGATAGCAGCTATTCCTTGTGGGGTTTTGTGGAATCTCAGTGTTGTTTTCATCAGCACCTCTCAATTGACCAGTGATGTTGAACATTTTTTAATATATTTGTTTACTGTTTTTACTTCTTTGTCTGAGAAATGTCTGTTCATTTCGGATGCCCATTTTTGAATTGGGTCTTTGAATTTGGGGAGTCTGATTTTTTTCAATTCTTTACATATTGTACATAGTAGAGCTTTGTCTGAGGTACAGCTGCTAAAAATTTCTTCCCAT
>NW_004624746.1:21965107-22000251 GCF_000247695.1 Heterocephalus glaber
ATAGTTTCTCTAGTGTGAGAAACTGAAAGTGTAAATAAGGACTAAAAGGTATAATAGATAATGTGAACTAGGAAGAAAAGGGGCAAAGGGGAGGTGGGAAGGTAGGGGAAAGGAAAGAAGGGAATGTAATTAATACGAGAAAATGAAAAAATGGAAATAAAGTCTTTGTAAATAGGGAGGGATGGAGGGGTTTAAGGGAGGGCAGGGGAATGGGGAAAAATAAGAACCAAGAGAGACTATGTAAAGGTGCAAATCTCCAATGATGAATGTCATTATATTGTATACAATATAATGTACCAGTAAAATAAAATTTAAAAAAAAGAAGAAAATAGGCCATGTGAAACAGCGGGGAAAATGTACACAAATTTGTAGCAAGGATAAGAAAGCAAATATAAGTACTTATAATTTTGCTTTCCTCATTTGTTATATCAAAACATATTTTCCTTAAAGACCTTGTCATTATCTCTCTAGTAATACCAACAAAAAGATTTAACAATTTTTAATAAATTTACAACATGCTGTGTTTTCCCACAAATATCAATTTATAAAGAACAAGTCATGTTCACTCTTCAAGCTACTTTATATGAAATAATAATAATAGAAATGAACATGTATTGAATGGTTACATATACATTGTCTTGATATATCTATCTATCATCCATCTATCTGTATATCCATCATCAGTATGGAGAAATAAATTTTGCCTAAACAGAAATAGAATTAATTAACTGAAATCAATTTGACTCAGTTAAAACTTGATCTACAGAAATTTTTTTTGCAAGTTTTGTTATTATCAATACCATCACTACATTTTATTGAGGATCTATTTTATGTCAGTCCCAAAGTAGAACTTGAAAACTTCGATAGAGAAAGCAAGTCCTGGAGGAGACATAACATTATTTTATCAAATAAACAGGAAGAAGATAATGATGATGACGATGTTGACCACAAGGAAGATGATACTAATAAAAATGTGAGGCTTCTGGAGAGAACTATGGCAGTAGAGGGAAGGACTTCTCTACCAGACAGAGGCCATCATTATGGCTTATGGAGGGAGAGACATTGTTCTTCAAAAAAATCACTGAAAAATTGGTTTCCTATCTCATGTAAGCTGGGTTATCAGACATGTCTTTCAGAGAATGTGGAATTCTGACTTACATAATAGAGACAATTTAACCTAATAAATATATGCCATGCATAGGAAGCAACCAGGTAAAGCAATTTATATAATGGAGAACATAGTGTAGATTTAGAGATAAGAAGAGAAAATACTGAATATTTAGGATTACCTCCTTCAGATCAGCCAGCTTCTGGGCTCCTTCTCATCAAACCCCACCTAATATATCCAAGATTTCTATCCCAGTCATGTAGCTTCACCTGGACAGATTTAACAAACATCTTTAGGTCCACACTCTCCCCAGATGAATGGGAATAACTATATATCCTGGTCCAGTCCTATGAGGATGACTGCAGGCAGCTTCAGCCCGAACTTCCAGAGGGCCCCAGAGGTGTTGCTATCAGGCAGGATCCCAGGATGTAACCAATCAAGAGCTCATGATCTCCTACCTAGTAAAGGGATTTCCAAGGAGCTCCTGACCAGAAGCACCCCTCCAAGGGCAGGCTTCAAATGCCAAACTTCATCCCAAATGAATGGAACCCTTTCTGGTGATGTACAGCTCCTCGATGGGTGTCCATCTATGAGAACTTCCCCAGTAGATTCATCACTTCTAGGTAAAGTTGTGATAACTCACCTGATCCTTCCTCATGGGAATCATGAGTAATCTCCAATTTCTCTCAGGAATTCTGGAAGACTATTTAAATACCCTACCCATCCTGCCATATCTTCTATTTTCCTCATTTGGACTCTCTTTAGAAAAAAATACATATATTAATGATTGTTGGAGATGACCTAAACACCCTGTGTTTGTACTATGCATTCTTCTGTGGATTTTACTTACAATCCTGTTATGACTTCAAATCAATTGTCTTTTGTCTCAGGGATGGAATCACTCCTCATGCTTATTCTCTCCCTTACCTAATTAGGTTCTCCTCCTCTTCCTCTTTGTGCTCTTTTGTCTGGCTAGTCCTCATGTTCTTTTCTTCACACCTGACAGTTGCACCCCTTCTGCTTCTCCTAACAGTGCCTAATTATCTCTATTGGATTCCACAGTTAACTCACTACTGCTAAACCAGTCTAATTCTTCCTTAGCCAAAACTTGCTGGCTCAGTGTCTCCATGTCTCCAACCATTCATGAAGTCACTCTAGTCCTTCCCCAGGTCTGAGTCCTTACTAACCTCATATACCACCCCTAATAGGAAACAAGGGCCACTCCAACTCTTAAACAAAAAGTCTTTGATCAATTTCTCCATCAGTTAAACGATTGAAAAGCACAATAAACTCAGACTGGACATGCTTGCTCTGACCATCCCTCTGTACCTTCCCATCCTCTAAGAACTGTCTCTCAATTAAGGTGTCCATGGTGCCCGAGTGTCCACACTAGGCAGCCATGAGAAACAGAGCCCAATTTCTCAACTCTTTATTTTTGTATAACATTTTATTTTGCATAATACAGGAATGTCACACCCACTGGAAAGATAGTTACTGAGCCTGCTCGTAGGAAAGGTTATTACAGAGAACCATGCCCCAGCCCTCAGTTCCAGGTGGTGTGAATACAGCTACGTCACCCTCGGCTCCAGAAAACATTTGCACCACTGCCTGTTCTGAGGGGCATGGCCACACTATCTCTACCCCCTGGCTCCTCACAGCAGCAGCTCCTTAGACCAATACCCAGCAATTACCTCCAATGCCTGGTAGCCACCACCCTTAACCTCTCTTTAAAAATCTTTGCTCTCCTCTTGCTCATTGCTGACTCTTCTTGGACTCAGCTCACTCACACCTGAATGAATAAACAGACTAGTTGCTTTCACAAAGCCTTCCCAGATGGTCTCTCTCCTTCTGAGCCTTCAATATAATTTCTTCATAAATTATGATTCTTTATTAGGAAACTATCAACTATCTTAATATAAGGAAGTCTTTCATAAGTTCCATGGATAATTATAGAAAAATTATCAGAAATATTTGTTTAAAAATCTGAGAGAGAGAGAGATAGAGAGAGATAGATTGAGAAGGTTGCTAATAACTAAGACATAATGTCAGGAAAAACTAGGTAGGCAAGAGTCTGCTCATCAAACCTGTATGGCTAGATTCCATCTATGATTTAGTAACTTACTTTTCTATAGATTCATTAAAAAGGTGAGAATAAATTGAAAGCATTTAGCATCTTCCTGCTTTCGCCAGTTTTGTCTCAAAGACCAAGTAGGTCTAATGTTACAGGAAGAAGTGGAGTAGAGATGACAATAAAGAAATATGGAAGTTGAAGAAAGATCAGTCAAGGCAGACTGTATTTTTAGATGAATTAAGGAGTTCTGAAATTCAAAATTAGAATAAGAATTTTATCAATTTAACAGACATATTTTGTGTGTTTCTTTTCTCTGACAAAGATCAAGACTCAAAGAAAGATCACACAAACCTACAGCAAAAAAACACCAAACAAATAAATAAACTCTTCTTTGTAGAACTACATCTTTTGTTACCTGTCAGAAAATAACTCTCAAGTCAGGGTGTACAAATTGGCCTTTGGAAGCTTAGTGCATTTCCTGGAGCTCACCTTTATTTCTGAATGTTTAGTCTACCATTTATGACAAGATGTGTCTTACAGGTGGAACCTAGGTTTCCTTCTTCACTAGAAAGGAAAAAGAGGAACTATTGACATTATTAACTTTGTGAGATAGGCCTAAAAAGCATGTAATCATTTTATTTTCCATGTCTATCACAGACCACAAAAGACCATTTTATAGAACTCACACACAGTTTTCCAGAATTAAATAATATTTTATAGGATTGATGTCCAATATGTAAATATAATTCTACCTCCTAATATAGAAAATCACATGATGTGCCTAACAAATTAATAAATCTACTACTTTCTTCTGGTCCTTCAGTTACATACTTATCATACATACACATATATATACATATATACACACACCAATTTAAGTACATTGATATTCAAACTGACAGAAGACTCTATCTTTGTGTGTATATTATACTGAGTTGGTGTTCTTTATTAATGTCCATCGTTCCAGCTACAGAGGGTAAAATATATGCAGATCTAGTAAATGTCTGCCAAACCAAAGCACCAATTCTAATGAGATAGATTCAGCTTTGAGTTACTAAAAAATATGGCTAAAAACATGGACTCAGATTGATTCAGCTTTGAGTTACTAAAAAATATGGCTAAAAACATGGACTCAGAAGACAGATCACCTGTGTTCAAATCTAACAATTTCTAGGTTCCTCCACTAATTATGAAATGTTGGACATAATATTTAACATCACAATACCCTGGTTTCCTGATCTGTCATGTGTTAATATGAGTGAGCCATTATTTATAATAGTTACTGAAGTATTTTTATTTAAAGTATTTTAATAAGTTTTGGACCATTAATCTAAGTTATTATTATTGGCTAAAAACAAACAAAATAAACTTCCAGTCTTCTCATGCTTGTTTTTTGTTAAATGGTGCTTTCTAGTAAATAATAATAATAATAATAATAATAATAATAATAATAATAATGTCCAGGTCCCTGTAACAATAATATTGGAGCCATACACTATGCAATAAAACCATTCTGTTAATTTTCAGCCCTTCATGTTTAGAAGCAAATACATTGTAGAACATATAAGAAATTCTCAATGAATGTTTTGGAAATGAATCAGTGAATGAATGGAAGAAGGATGAGTCAAGAAAGACAGATTTACCAGGCCAGATGTACTCTTATGTTTACATCCCAAATCTTCCCTGAAGTTACTATGACTATAAACAGCTGAAGTGCCAACTTTCTGCCTGAAACTCTAAATAAGATTCCAGGTGAGGAAGCTTCCTTGGTGAGGACCCAGCAGACCCTGCAGTGGCTCACAGGAGGGAATCTTCACAGAACTAAATGAAAATCAGATTCATCTTAGTGGAACTAATCTATAAGGAGAAAAAAACATTGCAAGTTGCCATGATTTGGCAGGGCTAGGAAGGATAGAAATCAGATAATTTAATAGCAAAAGATTTCACAGGGTTACTCGAACAAGTATTTTTAGTCATTGTAATTACAAAGAAGGGAATTCCTGTTGCATTGGGTGAAAAGCATTTTAAGTACTAATGGCATCGTGAGAGAGAAGAATTAGGTGGATCAACACAGAGTTTCTCCCATGATTCCACTATAAAAGAAACCTTTGACACTTCTGAATAGATTGGAATTCTATGGGTTTACACACTCAGAAGCTTTGATGATCATCCTAAAAGAAAGTATCATAATCAGAAGGCAAGGAACCTCTAGCACCATGAACTCTCAATTAAGTTCACAGTTTCAAGGACAATATTTTTAGGAGATTGGGAAAAATATTTTGTAGTTTCTTTTTAAGCGGTTTTAATGCAGAGTCCTTCATCTTGTCTATTTAGCTAAATCATACTTAAAATTTAAGATGTCTCACTTTAAGTCTGTTTCCTATAGTCATTAGCACCTCCATATCTATCAAAGCTTTTTCCATAATCATTTTATTAGATTTCATATTTGTCACTTTCATTAGATTTGAATTTTTCAGTTCATCTTAGAGGTTCTAATTAATTCTTCTTCTTTGCCTACCCAAGATAGTGAAACATGATTCCTTTGAGCAAAAAGTCATGACTAATATGAATCTCCAAATGCCATATGATAACACCTATGTTCAATGTCTGAAGATAGAGCCTGATACAGGCTTTACTTGTAATTTATGTAATTGTAACTTTATTTACTCAGTGCTGTAAGGTCTAATGAGGTACTTTGATAAGTTTTAATAGCCCCGTGTTCTAAAATCATTAAACTTGGTGGCTAATTTTAGAACTATCTACAATTACCATTAATAAAAAACCATAATGTATCTCACTTTGTTCTCTAGTAGTATTGCTTTGTGAGGCTCTATAACAAATAATTGCTTTTCTGTAAGTTTTTTCCACAATATTTGGGAATATTTTCACAATATTTCACATTATTAGAGGAAAACCACTTGTATAAACACTTCTTATTTCCTGTAATCAAAATACCTGTGTATAACTGAAAGATTTTCTACTTCTGGACACTGGTTTATTTGCTTCAAATAAGTAGATTCTTGTCATTTTTGAAGAATATGGGTTCTATACCAATACTCCTGCCCATGAAGAATTCTTTTATATATTTGTTTTTGCCATAAAATGACAGAGAAGTAGATTCAAAAACAAGTGAACCCCTTCAGATCTTTACTTAGATAACAAATAGGGAAATAAAATCATTCATAAAACCAATTAAAGCAAATTCTACCAAAATAAAACTATAATTTCATAGAAGTCATAATTTTCTTTTTTGCATTGTGGAGCTTTCTAATACCAATATAAAATATGATAAAATCATGCATTAAATTGCTTACAACTGGTATATATTACGTATCAAAAAGGTTAACAATTGCTATTATCATGTTTGCCCTAAGGTCACTAATTCAAAAATATCAATTGAGTGCTTGCAATGTACAAAGCATTATTTACACAGCTAAAAATATGGTTACCAATAAGCTAGGTAAGGTATTGATTTCAAAGATTCAGTTGGCTTTGAAAGAAATAATGTTAATCAATTAATAAGAGATAATAAATAGCATAGTGACAAATATAATAAATCTAGAAAGGTGATGTGTTCAAGAAACAAGGAAAGGGAGTAACTTAGAGTAGATAGAGAAAGCATAGATAAAAGCTAATCTCTAGACAAACTGGGGAAAATAAGATCCTCATAAAGATATAGAGAGAGAACAATTCCAGAAAGATGCAGCAATAAAAAATTTCCAAAGCAGGAACTTTTATTTGTATTCTTTTTCATTTTCTAGGTTCAATAAGAATGACATAGTGCCTTGAAGGATGAGAAAGCAAAAGAATGATAAATTATGGGAAGGTGACCTGGGTCCATGCCAAGTAGGGACTTTCAGGCTGTGACAGGTGCTGACGAGTTATGCAATGTATGATATAGGAAGCCTATGCTCATTATTAGTAAAGATAACGACACTATTTGATTTATACTACTAAAATAATGTCATGTTTGTTGTGGGGAAGAGTAGAGGAGTCAGGTTAGGTAAGAATTAAATGAGAAAAATTGGAAGTTACTACAATAATTTTAATTGTAAGAAGATGTTGAAATAGTAGTGAATCAAGGTTGATATTTAAAGTTTTAGTGAGTAATTCATAATTTGAAATAGGAAAAGGTCCAAAGGTGTAGGGGTGGTGGGAGGGGAAGGGGAAAGGGAAGAAGGGAAAGGAAAAATTATGAGAAAAGAAAAAAAATGGAAACAAATTCTATGTAAATAGGGAAGGGTGGACAGGGAATGGGGAAAAAATAAGAACCAAGATACATCACGTACAGGTACAAGCACCCAATGATAAATGTAAACGTATTGCATACCTAACATGTACCAGTAAAAGAACAAAAAAATAATAAAATAAACTTTTAGTTCGAACAATTTCAGTAAAGTAATATTAGTGAATGAAATGCGGGCACCTAGAAACAAACAACTTTAGACAATGACCATAGGGGATAAAAGACTTGTTCAGAGGCTATGCCAGAATTCAAGAGATTATAAGAAACCTACGTGGAGATTTCAAATACACATTTGAATTCAATGAATGTGGACTTTAGCCAAGATGTTACAGATGGAGTATAAATTTGGAGTCAACACTGAGTTGGTATGTAAAGGCATAGGGCTGATAGAACTGAAATGTTAATGAAAATGAATTTAATTCAGAGTGATGATGAAGAAAGATGAAAACTATCTTGAAGGCTAACATTTATATGACTCCTTATGGTAATTGTGCACAAAACCTTTTGTTTGAAAAATGGCAGATTATCACTAGCTTAGTATAAACTAGCTGGTAATTCAATCTTGTCTACTATTCCAATAAGATAGTTTAACCAAATTACCATTTCTCCAAAGTTTTCCAAAAGACTGAATATTTTAAGTTAGTTATAGATGCTTGAAGTTGCTATTATTTTATACTCCAATGAATTTACTCCACTTTCAAAGATTCTTTAATACTCATCAAGTTAATTTTCAGAAAAATATAATGAAACCTCAAAATACTAAGTTTTTATTACATTAAGATTTAAACTACCACATTCTCTTTAATTACTATATGTGTCACATTATCAAAGTTAATCAGTATCATTCATTGAATACATACATTCATACACATATTTATGCACAGATAAAGAGAGCATAGAGACGTTTTGATGTAAGACTGAGAGGAGACTTAGATCCCTCATATAGCAGCCTTTTCTATAGAAACTGGTGTGTGTATATGGAGGGATACTAATATGCTTTAACTCACTTCTAGACATTCTTAATCAATATTCAATCTTTTCCTAAAATTGATGGTTCTTCAAAGATCACCCAGTATGTTATTCTCACAGGAAGGCCACCTCACTGAAAAATTCTTATGACATATATTCAAATATTAAGGGATTTGGGCATTTTCACCTATTGTCAGGATCTTGGACCTTACCAAACACAGTGAATTCTGTTCATATTTCCCTTATGCCAGGAGGATTTATTCCCTACTTATTGGGTGTACTGTCAACAGATAGCCCCCAGGTTTCAAGATCCTTGAGGAATTACCTAAAATGAAGAAGGTTATGTAATCAAGGTCACATCCTCGCCCCTCATGGCAGCATGTATCAAACAACTTTTCCATAGAGGAGCGGGAAAACAACTTCATCTCAACTGAGGGCAATCTTTAAGTAAAGCACTGACAAAGAAAAACAATAGTCTTTCACACAGATCTCTATGTAAGTATCTAAGCAAAAACTGGCTGATAAGCAGGCATGTTTCACATCTGTTAAAATAAGTTTATTGTCACAAATATCTAAGAGCGGAGCACATCAGGATGTTAGTTCTTACTATGTCCTACAGAACTGAGTGTTTAACAGATGGGGAATAAATTCCACTGCCACTGCTCTGAGGCAAGCTGAGTTCTACCAAGTAAGACACAATCTCAGAGCTTAAGGACTTGTTCTGAAATAGAACTGAATGAGAACATGAGCCCACACTGGGGACTTTAAGAGGATCTGGTGCTTCATGATGTAAAGCTGGAGATATAAGTTTAATTTGTATCTATCTTCTTCCTGCCATTTCAGGCATAGCTGGATTGCTAAGAATTGAGGCACTAAAACCAGGTAGACAAAGGTGGCAGCTATAAAATTCCCCAGTGGCCATGAGCTATAATAGTGTCAGAATAGAGGTAAGTAGTGATTACTTGTTCTGAGAGCAGATCAATAGCAAGGACATGGTCGCAATATTTGAAAGAATGTATGTGTGCCTCTACCCCTCCATTCTGATTCATGAAATTCCATTATTTGAAATTTGCTTTAAAACAGGAAAAGGATATAAAAGTTTACAGTCATTAGAAATCAATTGTAATAGAAAATGGATATAATTTTAGGCACAGTAGGGGATATAAATGTTATTTTCAGATCATGGTAAAGATTGCTCCAATTCCTAGAATCTAATGAAATGTTCATAAACAGAAAAAGTTATCAACCCTCTTCAAAATACCTCCCTTGGCTTCAAGCATACATGTACCAACATTCTTGCCACTTTCTGAGTCATGTCTGGAAGTCCACTTTTTTGAGTGTCATTTTCAGGCTGCCTTGATGTCCTGAATCAATTAAAAATGTTTATGACATGGGCCGGGGATTTAGTTCAGTGGTTCCAGCGCCTGCCTTGAAAGCACAATATCGTGAGTTCAATCCTTGGTACCAAAAAAAATGTTTATGACAATTTCTTTCTAATAAAAACACTATGGTGTGTCCTCATCTGCAATGTTCACCAGCTATAGCCCTGTGAGACTTCTGGTCTGCTCCAAAGTCAAAATGACCATGAAAGGTAAACACTTTGAATCAGTTCAGGACATCAAGACAACCATGTGGTGGAACAAAAGACACTGAAGAAAGAAGATTTCCACATTGCTGGCCATTAGAGAAATGCAGATTAAAAAACACTGTGATACTATCTTACTCCTGAAAGAATGGCTATCATCAAGAAACCAAATAATGACACATACAGGCAAGAATATTGGAAAAAGAAACAAACATTTTTTGGGGGAATGTAAACTATTATTGTGGAAATCAGTGTGGAGATTCCACAAACTACTAAAAATAGAAATTCCATTTAACTGAGTTATTTCACTTCTAGGTAGCTTCTCCAAAGAGTTAAAGTCACAGTACAGAGACACATGTATATTCATGTTTATAGCTGGACAATTTATAATAGCTAAATATTGGAAATGGCCTATATGCCTATCAATAGATGAACTCATAAAGAAGATATGGTATTTATATACAATGATGTAATACTGTACCATAAGAAAAGATAGACTTGAGGCATTTGTTGGTAAATGGATGCAATATGAGACCATAATATTGTGTACTTTCTCTTTTACTGGAAACTCTCTTATTGAGAAAGAGAGAGAGGGGGAGAGGGAGAGAGAGAGACAGGAGAGAGAGAGTATAAAATAACAGATAGATAATAAATAAGAAACAGGAATATCGTCTCCAAATGGTTGTGGAAAGAGAAATAGAGAGGGGAGAGAAGGCAGGGAAAGGGGATGGAAAAAAAATGAAGGGAAAAATGATGAAAATAGAGCTTTTGCAAATGGGAAGGTGACCAAGATTTGGAAGGAGCAGGGAGGGAAGCAAGGGTAGGAGAGGAAAACAAAGAATTCAGGTGTGTTATGTATGTGTACCAATTTCCTACCTTAAATGTAAGAAGTATGTACTGTAAATATGTGCTAATAAAAATATGTATGCGAGCAAAAAGAAGATTTCCAGAACTGCTTCAGCAGGTATCAAGAATGATGAATAAATGTGTTTTAAATGAGATATATTTTGAGGAGAGTTACTGGCAATATGTCTTTCACTGTAATAGCTTTTTTAAAAATTTGAATTTAACCTTAACTGTAGTTAACCTAAACTGTAGCTCATATTATCAATGATTCAGAGAAAAAGTTTAATAAAATTTTATCCTCATAACACTTAGATAATAGAATTAATATCAAAAATTATCAGAAACTCAATAATTTTTTAAAAATAAAATGTATATGAATTATATCCTAGATCTGAGACTTACTGCCATTAAAATGTATTATTTAAGTTTCTGTCATTCAGTGTTTGAAATTAACACATCCTGATTTCCTTTACACTTTGAGACAGATTTGTATTTAGTATTTGCTGTTCCCCTCTTGGAACAGAAAGATGGAGAGCTGGATCGTAGATGACATCTCAGTGAAGTCTTAAACCATCTGCACGGAGACGTCTAGAGCTTGGCTATCTCCCTTCTGGGTTGCCTTACTCATGGTGAAGCTTAGGGCACAGGTATTAGAACCCTGTATGGACCATTCTTTAAATGCAAAATGGCTACCAGGCAAAGGATAGAACATTGGGCCAAGCAGTTGTATTAGCCTTTGGGAAATTCTGAAGTGAAATTCAGCTTTTGAGATTTCTCTGTAAACAACAAGTACTAGCATCTGGTAGAATGAATATCTCAATTTTGAAGGGAGCATCTGGGCTATATTCCACAGCCTTTACTGTGGTTTTCAAAATAATTGCTCTACCTGTTTTCAAAAGCTTTATTTCTGACTGTGCTCAAGGCAACTCCTTAAAGTAAAACTTTGAAAGAAGCTTTTTTTTCTATTTAATTTTTGATCAGGAACATTTTTGCCATTTACAAACTGAATTGAGTTCCTCACACGTTAAAGCCCAGCTCTCAATGTGTTTGTATTTGAAAGTTGAATGAGGTCATAGAGTGGAGTCCTAATGCATGTCACTAATGTCCTTGTAAAGAAAGGAAGTGTCAGCAGTGATGCAACACATGAAGAAACGATCATGTCAGGACAGTGATAAGGCACCAATCTGAGAAGGACAGCAGCCCCAGGAGAAATTAAACAAGCCAACAGCTTCAAATCATACCTCTAGCTTCCAGAGATTTGAGAAAGTTCACTTCAATAGTTTAAACCACAGAGTCTATGGCATGTTATGACAGCATAAGATGGGTAGCGGAAATTTAAAATAAATTTTTATGTATCAGAAATCTATAGAATCATGTTTACATTTCTTTTTTTTAATCCTTTTATTGGTATATTTTAGATATACAGTAAATTTACATTTATCTTTGGGTGCTTGTACCTGGATATGATGTATCTTGGTTCTTATTTTTCCCCATTCCCTGTCCTCCCTTCACCCCCTCCACCCTTCCTTATGTACATAGACTTTGTTTCCATTTTTTCTTTTTTTCAAAATTTTTCCTTTTGCTTCCTTCCTTTCCCCTTTCTCTCCCACTTCTCCTACCACTTTGGACCTTTTCTTCCTATTTCAAATTATCAATTATTTGTTTTAATAATTTTAATCCTAATTTACACTTTCAGTTTCTCACACCAGAGAAACTATTCCATACTTACACACACGTGTCCTATTTATTTCACTTAAAGAGTATGGCTTCAATTTGCATCCATTTAGCTATAAATGTCTCCAGTTTGTCATTCTTTATGGCTGAATAGTACTCCATTTTATAAATAAAAAAAAAAACCCACATCTTCTTTATCCAGTCTACAGTTGACGGGCACTTGGGCTGTTTCCAAGCTTTAGCTATTACAAACTGTGCTGCTGTAAACATGGGTAGACATATATCACTATGGTATGATTCTTTTAATTCTTTGGGGAAGATACCCAGTAGGGGAATAGCTGGGTCAAATGGGACCTCTAGTCCTAGTTCTTTGGGGTATCTCCATACTGATTTCCACAGTGATTGCACCAGTCTGCACTCCCACCAGCAATGGAGAAGGGTTCCTTTTCCTCACACAACACTGCCAACATTTGTTATTGGTTGATTTCTTTATAGCAGCCATTCTTTCTGGGGTGAGGTGGAATCTCAGTGTTGTTTCACCTGCATCTCTCGAATGACCAGTGATGTTGAACATTTTTTCATATATCTATTTGCTGCTTTTACTTCTTTGTCAGAGAAATGTCCGTTCATTTCAGATGCCTATTTTTGAATTGGATCTTTATGTTTGGGGGGTCTGATTTTTTTAAGTTCTTTATATATACTAAACAGTAGTCCTTTGTCTGAGGTACTGCTGCTAAAAAATTTTTCTCACATTGTAGGTTGTCTCTTATCTCTGTTGGTGGCTCCTCTTGCAGTGCAGAAGCGTTTTAATAATCCCAGTTGTTGATTTTCGTGCTAGTTCTCATGCTACTGAGGTTTTGTTCATAAAGTCCTTTCCTATGCCAATATCTTCAAGAGTTCTACCTAACTTATCTTCCAGCAAGTTCAGTGTTTCTGTTTTAACATTTAGATCTTTCATCCACTTTGATCTTAGTTTAGTGCATGGTGATAGATATAGGTCTAGTTTTAATCTTTGGCAGGTTGAAATCCAGTTTTACCAACATCATTTATTAAATAGGCCATTTTGCCTCCAGTGAGGGGGTTGGCTCCTTTATCAAAGATGAGGTGGCTGAGTATGTCTGGAATTGTTTCTGCATCTTCTAATCTATTCCATTGACCCTTGGGTCTGTTTTTTTGCCAGTATCATGCTTGGTTTTTTGTTTGTTGTTTGGTACCAGGGATCGAGCTCTGGTCCTTGCACTTGCACAGCAGGCAGTGAAACCACTGAGCTAAATCCCCGGTTGCCATGATGTTTTTACCACAGTAGCTTTGTAGCATAATTTCAAGTTGGGAATTGTAATACCCCCTGCCATGTTTCTGTTGCCTAGAATTGCTTTTGCTATTCTAGGTCTTTTATGGTTCCAAATGAATTTTTGGATTCTTTTCTCTAGTTCTGTGAAATATATTGTTGGAATTTCAATCGGCATTGCATTAAATCTATGTAGCAGTTTTGGAAGTATGGCCATTTTCACTATATTGGTTCTTCCTATCCAGGAACAAGGTATGTCTTTCCATTTTCTTATATCCTCTTTGATCTCTTTTTTCAGACTGCTATGCTTTTCAGTGTAGAGGTCTTTTGCTTCCTTTGTTAGATTGATTCCTAGGTATTTCATTTTTTGTATGCTATTGTAAAAGTAATTGTTTCCCTAATTTCTCTTTCAGTGAGTCTGTTATTTGTGTACAAGAAGGCTATTGTTTTTTGAATGTTGACATTCCATCCAGCTACTTTACCAAATCTGTCAGTTAAGTCTAGAAGTCTTTTGGTGGAGTTCTGTGGGTCTTCTATGTAAAGTATCCTATCATCAGCAAATAATGACAGTTTAACTTCTTCCTTTCCTATCTTTATTCCTTTTCTACTTTCTCTTTTCTAATTTCTGTGGCTAATGTTTCTACTAGTATATTTAACAAGAGTGGTGATTGTGGGCATCCTTGCCTTGTTCCTGACTTCAGCATGTAGTTTTCAGTTTTTGACCATTTAGTGTGATGTTGGCTGTTGGTTTTTCACAGATAGCCTTAATCAGGTTGAGATAAAGACCTTCTATTCCAATTTTTGGTAGAGTTTTTATCATGAATGGGTGTGGATTTGTTGAATGCTTTTTCTGCATCCATTGCGATGATCATATGGTTTTTGTCCTTAGCTCTGTTAATATAGTGTAATACATTAATCAATTTACATATGTTGAACCATCCTTGCATCACTGGGATAAATCCAGCTTGTTCAGGGTGTATGATCTTGATGACTCTCTGTATTCTGTTTGCCAGTATCTTCTTGAGGATTTTTGCATCTATGTTCATTAGGGAGATTGGTCTGTAGTTCTCTTTTTTGGTTGGATCTTTCCCTGGTTTTGGAATCAAAGTAACACTTGCTTCCAGGAATGAATTTGGAAGTATTGCTTCATTTTCAATTTCATTGCTGAGTTTAAAGAGTGATGTGATAATTCTTCTTTAAATGTCTTGTAGAATTCAACAGTGAAGCCATCAGGACCTGGGCTTTGCTTTGTTGGTAAAATTTAATTCCATTTTCAATTTCATTCATTGTAATTGGGGTGTGTAGGATTTTTATATATTCTTCATTTAAATTTGGCAATTCATATGTATCTAGGAGTCTGTCCATTTCTTCTGTGTTTTCCATTTTGTTAGAGTACAGGTTCTCAAAGTATGTATTGATGATCTTCTGGATTTCTGCTGGATCTGTTGTGCCTTCACCTTTTCCATTCTTAATTGCATGGGTTGGAGCCCTTTCTTTCCTTTTTTTGATAAGGCTGACTGAAGATTTATCAATTTTATTTATTCTTTTGAAAAACCAACTCTATGATTCATTGATTTTTTGTATCATTCTCTTAGTCTCGATTGCATTAATTTTTGCTTGATCATTATGATTTCCTCTCTTCTAAGAGCTTTGGGTTTGTCATGCTCTTCTTTTTCTAGGAGCTTGAGATTCACCATTAGGTTGTTCATTTGAGCTCTCTCTGTTTCTAATATGGGCATTCACTTCTATGAATTTTCCTCATAGAATTGCTTTCATTGTGTCCCATAGATTCCTATATATTGTACTGACATTATCATTTACTTGTAGAAACTGTATAATTTCTTCTTTAATTTCCTCTGTGACCCATTGGTTGTTCAGGAGGGTCTTACTCAATTTCCATGTGTTTGTGGGGGTTTTGCAGTTTCTTATGCTATTGATCTCCAATTTCATTGCACTATGGTCTGATAATATACAGGGGGTAACTTCAATTCTTTTACATTTAAACATGTCCTATGAACTAGCATGTGGTTTATTTTGAAGAATGACTCATGTGCAGCCATAAAGAATGTATATTCTGATTTTGTGGTTGGAACACTCTGTTAAAGTCTATTAAGTCCATTTGTTCAATAGATTGGTTCAGTTCTAGAATTTTTTTGTTGATTTTTTTGGTCTAGATGATCTGTCTCTTTGTGTTAGTTGGGTATTGAGGTCCCCCACTACAACTGTATTAGGGCTTATTTGGTTTTTTGTGTCCATTAATATTTGTTTTGTATAGTTAGGGGCATTCATATTTGGTGCATATATATTTAGGATTGTCATCTCTTCCTCTTGAATTGTTCCCTTCACAAGGATGTAGTGATCATCATTGTTTCTCTTGATTAGTTTTGGTTTAAAATCTACTTTGTCTGCAAATAAGATTGCAACCCCTGTTTTTTTCCAGTTTCTGTGATGTGGAGAACTGTTTTCAATCCTTTTACTTTCAGTCTATGAATTTCTTTTTGAGCTAGGTATGTTTCTTGGATATAGCATATTGCTGGATTTTGATTCTTAATCCATTCTGCCTGTCTATTTCTTTTGATTGGTAAATTGAGGCCATTAACATTGATAGTTATAATTGATAGATACTGACTCATCCTTGTCTTGATGTTTTACTGTTGTTGGTTCTTTTATTTTTTATTTTTCCCCTTTCCCTTTAGTTTCTTGCCTCGCATGGTAGCTTCGCTATCTTGGGCCTCATGGAGTTATGACCTTCATTGTCTTTTTCTAAGATATTGTTTAGAATTGTTTGGAGTGCTGTTTTGGTGTTCATGAAATTTCTCAGGTATTCTTTGTCATGGAAGTATCTAATTTCCCCATTAATTTTGAAAGATAATTTTGCAGGATACAACGGTCTGGGTTGGAAGTTATTTTCTTTTAGTTCTTGAAACACTTCACTCCAGGCTCTCCCTGACTTGAGAGTTTGTATTGAGAAGTGTGCTGTGATTCTGATGGGCTTTCATTTGTAGGTGATTTGTTTCTTTTCTCTAACTACTTGTAGGATTTTGTTCTTCTGTTGGGTTTCTGGAATCTTGACTATTATATGTCTATGTGTAGATTTTTTTTGACTGTGGCTAGTTGGAGTTCTCTATGGCTCTCTTATCTGTATGTCCAATTCTCTACCTCTGTTTGGGAAGTTTTCTACTATTACTTCTGTGAATAGTTTTTTTTTTAATGTCGTTTGTACTTTCTCCTGCTTTTTCATGGACTCCTATATGTCTTATGTTGTTCTTCTTTGTATTATCTAGCACCTGTTGGATTGATTCTCGTGGTCCCTTACTATTTTTAAGAAACCTCTGTTTTTATGGTCACTAACCAAAATCCTGTCTTCTATCTCTGATATTCTATCTTCACATTCACTCAATTTCCTATGAATACTTTCAATGGAGTTTTTTTAATCTTCTGGATATCTGTTTGAATCTGTTCCATGGATTCCATTTCTTTCCTATGTTGGATGATCATGGTTTCCATTTTTTTCTTATGCTGACCACTTATGGCTTTGAGCATGGTTCTGAGCTCATCTATTTTTTATCTGTTTTTGTTCTAGGGCCTCTAATCATGTCTTTCACTCTGCTCACCATCTCTGAAGTTATCGGGGAAATTATTTGTTTTGAATTTTTCTAGAGCCTCATTCATCGGTTTTGTTACTTCCTGTGCTATCAGTTCAGGGTTTCCAGGTGGTTGATTATCAGACTTTTCCACCCTGCTTCCCCCAGAATTTGCCTTTGTTGAGGTGGAAGTCTGGGTTTGTGCCTTGCTTAAATGTTTTCTCATTTTTGTTTTTGGTACTGTCCTTGGTTTAACTCCTGGGTTGATACTTCAAAATTGCTTACTGTAAGTATCTTTGTTGCTTGTATATAGAACACTTATGGAATGATTGCTTCTCAGAGATGTCTTCCAGATATATCTGGTTTAGGATTTGAGTCTCTAATGACTCTGAGGCTATCTCATTTTCATTATACTGGGAAGCATAACTGAATAGATCAATCACAACACCTTAGCCCAAGTGATAGCAACACCATACCATCAAGTACACTTTAGAAAATGACAATTTGTGGTAGTTACTAATCTATCACCTTTAACTGTGAATTAAATCAAAATTGAGGACCAGCCCATCATATATTTATAGTGAATAAACTCTTCAATGTACCAACTTTTCCCTTCAGGATGAGGAGTTAGAAGGAGTTTGGGAGGGAGGGATAGATAGGTAGAAGGATAGGGAAAGGTTAGCAGTGAGGCCAGAGGATACAGGAAGATTGCACAAACTCTAAGAACCTGTTGAAGACAAGAGGAAAAGACAGAATGAAAGAACAAAGATGAGAGCATAACAACCTAACAGCAATAGGCAGGCTGGAAACTGTGTTTACTTTCCTTTAAAACTAATGACAATCAAGAGAAGGAAAATGAGAAGAGAAGAAAAATAAAGAAGAAATCCAAATTAGGGCCAGAACAGGAACAAAAAGGGAGATGAAGAACAATGTGGTATAGTGACAGAGAAAGAGGGAGAAAGAAAAAAGAAAAAAAAGAAGAAAGAAAAATTTGAAAAGAGTAGAAAAAATTAAAAATAAGAGCAAAAAATAATATTGTAAATATCAAATAAAAAATAAAAATGAAGGGCCTCCTTCAGGGTATGTCTCTGCTGTCACAACAGGTAATGTGGGCAGCAGTGTGAAAATACAAGTTAATGAGTCTCAGCAAGCCAGTAGCTGATTAGTGAGATTCAGGCAGATTTCTGGCTGCAAGTCCCAAGTTCAGCTCCCTGTTCTACTGCAGGGTTGAACTCTATAAGTTTCTGCTGCAGCTTCTAGCTGCCTTTCCCCTGAAGATAGTCCAGGTTCCGATGGGAGGTGATGATCCCTCCAACTCACTAAGTATGGTGGTCTGGTGTGCCTTTATTGCAGAGATTCTCTTCACTTTTTCAGTGGGCTTCAATTTTCATCAAGGAGCCTGAGAGAGGCCCTCTTTCTGTTGTTCACTTCTGCTCTATCTTCTAGACTTCAGGACAATGGCCTTTATGACCTCCTGTGCCTCTGTAGTTTGGAACTAGGTAGCGGCACAGGTAGGAGGCCAGAGGACGAGAGGGTGGCGGGGGTGCCGGCCCCCGCGCGGTGGCTAAACTGATTGCTTGGCAGTGGGGCGTGGGCTGGAGCGAGCCCTGCTCCACACTGCCAAGATCCTCACCATCTGCTCTCTGGTCGCTCCATGTTTATGTTTCTGACATAGAATCTGAAAACCCTAGGAATATAAAATATTCTTCCGTTAAATTTCAGTTCATTGTCCAGTCACCAGTTGATGGGCAATTGGGCTGTTTCCAAGTTTTAGCCATTACAAACTAAATGGGAAAATATAAGAACCAAGATATAGTATGTAAATGTACAAATTCCCAGTGATAAATATCATCATATTATGTACCTAAAATGTACCAATACACTTAATGAATAACTTTCCATTCATTTGAAAATCTGCATGTAATGAAAATTGCGAGGGTTTCATTCTTAGATGAAACGTGGGCTTACTTAGTTACTATGTCTTAATATTTTAAATCTAGCTAACCAAAAAAAAATACATTTGCATGAATAAATCATATCACAGTGTTTGTAATTTATTGGTATAAAATCATATATAAATATATATGTAATATGCCTGGAGGAAGACCATTGTGCATTTACTCCAGGTTAAAACTAATCCTAATTAAAATCTATTATACATTTTTAAAGCACACTGTCTACTGGTAATATAAGTTTGAACATAGTATAAACCACCATGTTTAGCTTCTGTGATCAAACTAAAATACTGGGAAATTCTTATTTGTTTTCGCTGTAGCTGTTCTTGGTTGCCCCAGATTCCCCTCTTCTCTGAAGACAGAAAATTCTGCAGAATGCTGTGCACAGTGTTTCCTTGCTTAAATCTACTTCCATTGCCACAGCAGAATGGTCCCCAAATGTGATACTCAGTCTTCCCTGGGTTCTTCCTAAGCTATCTCATCCCTGTGCTGAAGCCTCGTCTTGTGGACCTTGATGGGCTATGTCCTTGCCCCATTGAAATATTTGTGTTTCTTACACAGACTTTTTTGCCTCATAACTCTGGGCTCAGGTAAAGGGGATTCATCTTGCTTCCCATGCGGTTATTTTTTACACTGGTCCCATCTTTCCCAGGTATGGCCATGCATGGTTATAAAGTAGTTCTTTTGTGATTTGCATATTGTTTGAATGTATCCCCAAAGATTTCATGTGTTGAAATTTAGTCTCCGTTGTTAGATATTAAGTGAGTAAAAACCTAACTTGACTATAGTGTTTATAGGTGAGAGTCATGGGAGTTTATTAGAATTAAAGTCATTATAGTGGATCCTCTATAATTTAATTCTTGCAGCACTATAAGAAAAGGGAGAGAGATTGCATATGTGTTCCTGTCTCTTGCTATGTGTTGTTACCTTGCACTTCCTTAGGACTTTACTAGTAAGAATGCCATCACCAGATGTTTCCCCTATCCCTTGCACATGAACTGTGAGACAAAATCATCTCTTTTCCTTGTCAAATAGATTGCCCCACATATTCTGCTCTAGTAACAAAACTGGAAATTGGACTAAGATAAAGCTCTTGTTATTCCGTACCATTATTTTACTTCCACCTCTGCCCTCTGCTGCCCCACATTGCCCTGGCTTGCTTATCATTTTCCTCCTGAGTCTTTGAACGCTGTAGATGCCACAAGGAGCCCTCCATTGCTTCATCCTCAGAAAACTGACAGGACTTTGTACATAGTAGGTTCACCATGCAAGCTCCTTGGTTTGAATTGACTGAACAGTAGTAAAGCCCATATATTTTTATTGGGGTTAAATAATTATTTTGTCATAAAATCCTATCATTTTCCAAGTACAACTACTAAATTAAAAATAAATAAATTTGCTTCTCATGATAAAAATTTAGTCCACACTTTTTTTTCTTCAGATGGTCACATTTAATTCTACACTGAAGTTTAGCAAAGATTTAAGTATTACATAGTCACTAGGGGTCAGTCTTACAATTTTGAATCTGACAAAACTGAATAGGTTATTTTCCTTAAAACGGTTTAATTTTGACACTCCCTTCCCTGATACAAAGATTTTTGTGATGATATCTGATGGTAGTGTTTGTCAAATAAATTAGATAAAAGCTAAGTGTACTTTTTCAGCTATTAACTATTATCAGGATGTTTTTTCTTGTAGATAGTAAAAAAAAAAGCAGTAAGATAATTGAAAAACCTGATCCTCCAAACTCATATTAATGAAAACCAAAATAATATTTCACCAATTATGTCCCAGTGGAAAATATAATGTTGTTGTGCCAAGTGTCACCAGTTTTTAGAAAGGTAATGGAGAACCTCACTCCTGTGAAGTGTAGATAATCTTCCCATGGATGTGAAAGCTCTGCTCAACTACCTGTACTTCAAACCACCAAGTGTCATCTCAGCAGGAATCTTAATCACAAAAAGACTGAAAGGAAACCCACAGACATTTATAAATGATGGGGGAGCAGCCAAAAAGGAAACAAATCTCTTTTTAACTGTTCTGTGACCAGCTTTATGCTGGTACCCACTCCCAAGCCTTCCAAGTAATTAGTGCGTGCAATCAAACATGGATCTTCAGGCAGGCAGCAGTTTAGGTGTCTGATGCTTGATTTCCCATCTTCCAGGAGCAAGGATTTAAGTAGTTAGGGAAGGGCAGAATGTGCAGAAGTTGGAGAGAATAGACAGAAAACTCTGAACAAGACAAGTGACCCCTTCACCTCGCATCTGCTGATCGGTGAGCAGGAGCATGTTCTCAGTAGAAATTAGCCTAGATGAAGATGGAAGAACTGCCTTTAAAAATAAATTTGAGGGTGTGAGGATGGGTCCAGTTGTAAAGTGTGAAGCACACAGTTCAATCCCCAGCAGAACCAAAATTAAAATATGATAAATAATGAGTTTGTATATGTGGAAGAATTGTGAAAAAAGACTACAAGCTTTAGAGGCAAATGGAATCCCACCTCAGGTATTCAAAAGCAGTGTAGCCATGAGAAACTTGCAATCTTCAATATTCTCATTTTTGCAGTGGGACCATATGGACAAAATACACACACATAAAAACATCCACACATACACATAAATACATAATGTTATATAGTATGTGTATACTGTACTTGCACATCGTGTGTGTGTGTGTGTGTATCTCCAATTTTAAATAACTGGGAAAAAATGTCCCAAAATACATTCTATCCTATTCTGCTATCTGAAAAAAGCATATTTTTGTAATAAAATATCAGGAAATATTGACCTAATATACAATGGAGAGACAAGATAGAGTATTTGAAATTGGATCTGTCGCAGAAAACCCAAGGTGTTCAGTTCCCATAATAATATGGCAAAACTTGATTTCCATTCTTTCAATCTGTTTGAAAGACATCATAAACCATTTATTGATTTTTCTAAAAGGAGAAATAAGAAGAAATATGTTTCAATTGAATATGAAGCCCGGCCATCCAATTTCAGTTACAAATGTGGGCAATGGTCCTGACAGACACTCTCAGAGGGCTCAGTTGCACTGTATATGAAAAAAAAAATCCACAAGTTAGAGACTTCTTGGCTTGCAAAAATGAAAATGCTGGCATCAAGTACAGCCACTGAAAAGATGGTCATGGCAGGCCCTGATCCTGGCCAATGTAGACTCTGCCTGACACAGGTGAGGGTTAACTCTATATCTGGCCATGTGTTTCTCACAGCCTCCACCTCCAGAATCTAAGAAGAGAACTGTAATGAAAGCTGCAAAGTACAGACAAGGCTATTTTAGGAATTTAGTGGCCAACACTGAGAATAAAACACCTCGAGCAGCTTCATGGAGCTATTCAGGGAAGTGTGCTGAGTCTACCTCCAAAGCACTTGTTAAAGAAGCACGAAAAAGCACTATGACTGTTAATCTTTAAGATACGCAAAGATAAACATTCTACTGGAAAGTTCTTTTACACATTGTTTTACAGTGTTAAGAATTTTACATGAGTACCTTGCTATTTTGGAAATGGATATTACAGACCTTCTGTAGGTAGGGAGGCATACAAGTATGGGGTTGAGAGCAGAATTTCATACAGAGACCTCAAATTGATTACATTACTTAATCTCTAACACACTGTTCTTATTATTTAAAATGAGATTATAGGGCTGGAGATGTAGTTCAGTGGTGCTGCATCTGCCTGGCAAGTGCAAGGTCCAGAGTTCAATTCCAGATACCAAAAAATGAATACATAAATAATAAAGAAAATGAGATTATAGCAGCCCCTTGCAAATTTGGCAGAGCTCAAACCAAACCACATTGATAGTATATGTGAAGCACAGTGCCTGACACATATTAATTACTAATAGTATTATCATTGTCAATATTATAAAATAAGAAAAAATATCATCATATTTACTTCATGACCAACTGCAAAGATTGCTGTTTTTACTCTGTTTGCAATTCTTACAGTAGCTATTATCATCAGGATTGGGTGAGATCATGCTTGGCCTTTCTTTACTTTGTCTTATTTGGAAATATCTGCAAGAAAAAAAAGTTGTGAACCAAAATTTCTTAATCCACGAAGATAATCTGAACATGGGACTATCCAATGTTTCAGTATAGCTGTTTTCTGTGGAGACAGAGGGATAAGAAATGTGACTTCTAAGATTCCTTGGAGTCTAACTTCCCAACATATTTTGATTTCACCAAAGAATACTTATTTACACTCATTATACATTAGGTTCTTGGGTGATAAGATGGAACATACCTGTGGTTGGTGAAAAAAGGAGAGTGTCTTCCCATAAAATGAAAACAAAACTAAAGTAGAGCAGTTCCTTCATTCCTGAGTTATACTCTTGAAATAGTGTGAAGCTGACCTTATGAACACACCGAGTTGAGTGGAGCGCTCACCTTTTGAAGAACACTTGAAAAAATTAACAATTCTCTCAAATATGTACTTCATTTCTCAATCTATAGTTTGTTATACAATACACCATTTTTTCATGTTTATTAATCATTCTTAAAAACTTTGATTAAGACACAAATTCCTCAAGAAGAAAGCAAATATTGTTTTTTTTTTCTTGAAAACACTTAATAGAGACATAGTATTTTGTTGGGGTTTTTTTTGGGGGGGTAATCTAATCATCCTGAAGAGGGAGAAATTTTCAGGGAAATGGAGAAATTTTAAGAAAGAAAAATTGAACACTAAGGATTGACTTTTCCCAGGTCATTCATCCCTTCAGTATTCCTATATGCATTTCATTCATATATTGTTTTAAAGCAGCTATTGCTACCATGATACATGTTTAATATAGATGTTAGCATTACCATGTGTAATAAGATTCAGTCTCTGAATTCAGAAATTTCTAGTTCCAAGGGGTAATGTGCTAGAAGTCCATGAGTTGTGTGCACAGCTCAAAGATAGTGCTTTAAGAAAGACCTACAGCAGACAGAAACAGAAGAAGGATCAAAAGGCTAAGTGAGAAGCCCCATCACTGTAATTGGAAAGGAATAGAATGGAAAATGGGTAATATTTCAATTGAAGATTGCATAATAGCTCATCAGAAGGATAATTTTGCACTGAGCTGAACCTAATTGGAGTTTTATTAAGCATTACATTACTAGAACAATAAAATTTACCTTAGTTTTCACATTGCAGTTTTTGTCCTTTAACAATTCTGATGTATTTGGGAATAAATTTGAGTAATACAATCCAAAAAATGAAAATCAAACTACTATTAAGGCTAAAATATAGTCACTAATATTAATTAGGAGCATAGTATGTGCTGAGCACTACATCAAATATTATACATACAAATTAATTGAGACCAAGAAGATATGAACAGGCCAAAAGCATTATCATCTCACAGGTGAGGAAAGTAAAGTTCTAACAGCATCATCAGATTTCTCAAGGTCTCATTTGGAACTCAAAATCAAGGCTTTCTGATTCTGAAATCTGTCTTTGAATAGTTCTGACATACTGTCCTTTATCCCTATTATCCAGGACCTTCTTCCCAAGCAGGACCACTGGGCAGTAGTTATCAGAATTACCTTGCAATAGCGTAGAAATGAAGAATCTCAAGATCCCAACAAGAATCTCCATTTAGTAAAGATCCTAGGCAATTCATATACAATATTTGTAAAATATTGATTTAGTCTAACATCTATACCTTGATCGTTAATTTTCTGATTAAGGACTCAGTGAACTAACCATTTCATTGGCCAATTTCAGTTGCTGACTTGCTACTGGAGTCTCTTTCTCTGTAACAGATATTATGCCCACCTTATAGTACCATCCCCCACCTGATGGTGGAGCAGGGACACCTGCATTCTCCTTCTCTCTTAGATGTCAAATTTCTCATATATGGGCCCAAATATGAATACATGCAAGCCTAGTTAGTCTTTACTTTCATCTGATTATTTCAATTTTTTTAAACTATTAGCTTAATAATGCCATGTCTACTCCTCATATTTCTGGCCTCTCATTTTGGTCCAAGTGTAGCTAATCATTGTTCCTCTCAGAAGTAATCCTATAAGTGATCCAACGAATGTAGGGATATTGTCCCTGGAGAATAAAGATTCTCTTTCAGTGCTTCCAATACACTGGGGCTGTTATTAATTGAATAACACTATAATATCTACAGCACTGGAGTAAGTGAGTTATAAACTGAAATGTCAGATGTTGTTTCCAGATTCCAAAACAAACCATCTCCATGTTTTCTCTATTTAGGGAAGTAGACCCTGAACATTCCCTTCCTTTATGCCATGCCAAATGTAGGAAATCATATATTGCAAAATCCTTTCTTCCAAAATACTTCAGCAATTTTTTTTTTCTGGAACCTTCAGATAATTTGAGCATTCGCTGAATAATCAGGGGCTTCTCCTGTGAATCATTTATTCAGGATAAATAGGATTTATAAAAGCAATAGAAAGTTACCTTTCATTTATATTTTTTTTAAAATGTTCATTTAGCATCGAGGCTTTAAGGAAGCAAAACTGAGTAAATCGGAATCCCTGCTTTATCAGAGCTCACAGAGTAGAGATAAAGAAAGGTAAGTAAAATAAAACCACAATCACAATAGAAAGCTTGAGTACGGTTCTGTGTGAAATAAGGAGGAATAAATGATTAATTGCCTCGAGGAGGAGAAGAGGACTTCATAGAGAGATGGCAGTTGAGCTGCTTCATAAGGATGATTTTGCTTGTTGAAGATGACAAAAAAGTCAGTCTAGATAGAAAAACATGTTGTGAACAGACAAAGAGAAAAAATATTATGATGTCATAGTCATAGAGTGATGGAGACCTTAGTACATCAGAAGGACTAATGGGAAGAAGCAATGGACAGTTTGTCCCCAACCTGTATTTTAAGGAGATTTTGTACACCCTACAAAACTAATTCCTTAAAAACTGAGATATGATATGAGCTCCTTTTAAACGATGATATCATTCAATTCAAGATTAGAAATAAGTTGGACAAGGGGCATGAAAGAAAAGAAATTAAGCACCAAAACATCTCATTAGAAACAGGAACCATAGTCTGGTCTAGAGCTGTTGAAAGTCTTACTTGACCAATACTTGGAAAGTCTGTAACCCAGATATAAATGGCCAAAGCACATTAACCATAATAAAAGCACTGCCAGCACAGCTGTTTGACTCCTAAACAAAACAAATGCTTAAAGCTCTTGGAAATTGTAAGGAAATTAATTTCAGTTCCCCAATGGTAGAGGAAAAAATTCTCAAGTGCATTTTCTGCTAAGAGTTTTGCTGGATGAACAAACCAGAAAGTCTGAGTACATATTGTTAATGAAATGTATAAATATTCTACCCATTCAGAAGAAATCTGTACTGTAAACCGAAAGAAAGAAAATAGCTTTGAGAATAAACACTAAATGGAAGAAAAGTCAGATCATATTCAGAAGGAATTAAAAATATATAAGCCCTTGTGTAATCTAACCAAGGCATCACTTAAACAGTAGGGAGTAAAAGTTCATAAACTCAACAACTTCACTGGGATTTTTGAGGATTCTAAATGCAATCAAAATAACTGCTATGTGCATTTTTTCCACACAATGTCTCATTTAACCCACATACTGCTAATAGGTTACTATCATTGTTCACATTTTACAGGGCTAGAAAAATTTAAACTCAAAGGAACTGAATACTTCTCAATTCTCTGTCATACAGCAAAGACCTAAATGTACATTTTTAATGCACTACTTAAATTGTCATTTTTCTTAGGTTAACATGTTAAATATTAGGAACTTTGTACTGGTCTTATCTAATAGATTTCCAGTGCCCTAAAATTATCAGCCAACATCATGCAATTTTATACTGGTTCCATAGTTGAAAAGGCGAATTAATCCAAAATGTCAAGTGAAATGTCAAATAAAATGGTTTAGGATCTCAGTTCAGCTGGGACCAAGATGGTCCATGTTTGTCACTGGAATGGGTGTTAAACTAAAGAAAAGCCATTTGCAAAACATCATTTCATTCAGTTTTCTAAGACTCATGATAAATACACCTTTTCCTCATAAACTGTCTACTCTGGCATATTATATGTTATATAATAATATGTTAAGGTCTTATCATATGTAATGTATTACACATGTGACTATAAATATATACACAAATTCATTCAACTCTATATCTACATTTGTTCTGGTTCACAGTATTCTTTTCATTAAAATGTAGCATTTTTGGAGCTATATTTTTTCTTCAGTCTTCCAGAACAAAAATGATGTGCAGTAGTACAATCATAAAGATGTGCCTAACCTCTGAATTATGAAAGTTGGGAGAGGGGAGTGATGTAAGGTCCCTTGCCAGGAGGTTCTAATAAAAAACTCTTTGTATGATATCCTTTTGGTTATAAGGTGAAGACCGCAGATTTTGAAGGACCTTTTCTTTGTTATTTTCTTCTAATTGAAAGAATATGTCTATGATAAGTACAAAGAATTTTCATTATCTGAACTTCTTTCCCAGCTCTTGAGGAAAGTTGTTCCACTTGTGACTTTTAGCAGGTTTGTTTCATCAGTTCTCTTTATAGTGGTTGCATATGGTGACCAAAGCTATCTACAAGGGCATGGAGTCTTTGCAAAGGACTTAAATGTACCTAGCCCTGGATTCATGGGGAATATATACTTGCAACTCCAGCCAATGAAAAATCAGAAACAATGGCCAACTGGAAACAATCCTAAACACCTAGAGGTATTACTTCTATACTGAGCTAGCTGAAATATGCTATCAATAACTTACAGTTTTTCTAATGTCCAGCAATCACATATACAAATATTTCTCTTCTTTCACATGACAGCAGATGTCCTACATTTGTGTTATGCCATCCAACCTAAAATTGCCTCAGTTCTTTTATATGTTCCCTGATGATAAAATGAGGAATTCCTTCAACAATCTGCCATTTCTTATATGAAATCTTGCAAAGACTTAGATGTTGTTTGTCATGGTTCAACTGTTAGAAAATTGGCCTTAATTGTAGTGATTTTAGGGAGATGGTGGAATGTTTCAGAAGTAGGAACTAGGGGGAGGTAATTACATAATAGGTTTATCACACTTAGAAGAGATAAATATAGTTCTCATGTGACCAAGGTCTTGATTAGTTCCACAACAATGGGTTGCTATTAAATGAATAGGCCTGGATCCTGGATCTCTTTGACTTCCTGCCTATCTATTTGATTGCTTTCATACATGTTCCTCCTCTTGTGATGTATCTGACCAGAGGCCCTCATAAGAGCCTAAAAGCACAATGCCACCCAATCTTAGGTTTTCTAAAATTATAATCTAAATAAACCACTCTTTTTAAAAAAAATAAAGGATCCAGTCTCAGGTATTTTGTTACAGTAACAGAAAATAAATCAAAACACATTCTCATGTGATATTAAATGTAGTGCTCAGAAATATCTTCCTTACCACCTAAAATGCAAATCAAACCATATCAACTCTCCTTGTTCAAAGCTAGAATTATTTTTAACTTAGGATAAAGGGTAAATGGCTGCGATGTAAACTCAGTGTTATTCCTAACCATCTCATAGCACCTACACTAGTACATTTATGCAGAAAGGCCTTATTTTCTTCCCATTTAAGGCTTTCACAGGTTGTACTCCCATGGAAAAGCCCTATAACAATGGTTGCCAAACATTTTATGAAATATGAATTTTTTAAGGACTAGGGGTAGCTGGACAATACAAGTTTATTTCACTTGTTTGTACTTTATATCTATTATTAAAGCCTGCCACTAGAAGCAGTTATACAATTGAGGTACGTCAACTTATTTGCTACTACAAAGCCAGCCACCAGATGCAGTTTGTTATTGGGCACCCATTGATAGAGTTTCAAATGACTCTGAAGCAATTGATTTATTATGTACTCTGTGTAGTAGAACCTCTTTCCTAATGTTAATCTGTATTTACATCCACTCCCCAGCACTGTTATCACCTCCTCAGCTCCACTTCAGGGCATTAGGCTTTAGATTCTCACAAGGATCATGGAAACTACCCTCCCCACATGTGTAGTTCTTAGGAAAGTTCATGCTACTATAAGAATGTAATGCCAGGTGGTAATATGACAGACGGGGCAGCCAGGAGGGAGTGCAAGTGATGCAGAGAAGCTGTGAACACGAATGACTTTGTTCCTGATGCTCACCCACTGTCACCTTGTTCCTAATAGGCCATGACCTTCGGAATGACCCAGGGTCGTGTTCAGTGCAGTTTCTTTCTTGACCCAGGGTCTCCAGGGTGTTCTGCAGAACTGTGCCTCTCTCCACTTCTGATATCAAATCAGGACAAATGTTTGCAAATTTCCTTTTTTTCTCTCTTTTCCAACCATGTACAAGTAGATGATGAGATCTTTAAGGGGGGGGGCTATACTTTCATCTTGTGTTTTTCCATTCCTATTCATTCTTGATAGAACAAGAGCTTATCAAATTAAGTGAAAATTTTAGAACAGTACAATTTAGCAGTAGAGAACAGACAGGGAGAAAAATACAGAACAGAATTTATTGGACTATAGATTGTGTATACACTTGGATCTTAGTATAATTTTTATCTTGATCAACAAGAAAGGTAGCTTATTCTACTAAGCTAACTCTGTTATCATGTTGGACATGGTAACTGTCTTCCAAGGACAAATCAATCCAAAGGTCACTTTTATTAGGAATTTCTCCTTAAGGAAGGTTATGTTTTATCTCAATGACTGAAGAGTTAAGTGCAGTTTCCATCTTTGAACTCCCATACATTCCTGGTCTTCACTACGATGAACAGAAAGGAAAAATCATGCTTCCAAATGAAATATATATTGAGGAGAAGCAATTACATTCAGATTTCCTCTCCTTTTCACTTTTACTTTTTAATGTCAGGGTGATCCTAACTTTCAGGCTTTTATATAGCTTTGAATGTACTTTTTTAATACCAAAGTAGCAAGATAAAAAGAAAGACATTTGTTGAGGAAGGAAATGATCATACACTAAGTACGATTAGGGTGGTTTCTAGTGAAAGATGGCACTTTGATTATGGAACAACCAAGAGTGAGAAAATGTGTTCAGGTCAACTTTGAGAAATGGGTGAACTAAAAGCCTCTTAGTGCTAACTGAAGTAGGACAAGAGAAATCATTACAGAAAGGTGAAAAAGTTCATAATAACTGAATGTATGTGCATAAATGCTATACAAAATCTCAAACTGTAATATTTTCTAAACCTTTCCATCTACCCAAATAATAACTCTTTCAGGAATTAAAAAGTCTCCATAAAAATGACATTTCCTGGCTCCAGATAAACTGATATGGATGTGGTTCCACACTCAAAGATTTTATTTCAGCTGTTCTCAAATGGGACTTGAGTGTTGACATTTTTGAAAGCTCCTAGGAAATTTTAATGCTCATCCAGTATTGAGAAATTATACTATCACCTCAGCTCAACTCTGTCTTTTGCTAGTGCCATAAATTGCAGTGTTTTTAATTCAGCTTCTAAAGACGTGACATTTGCTTTTATTTAACTGTTTTCTTGAATTTTATTGACACCTGTGTTTACTAACTAGGAATGGTTCTACTCTCATTTCTGATTAAGTTCATTAAGTAGCATCAGGAAATAATAATAGTAATAATTAAATAATGCCTGACATTGAGATACTCTGCCAAGTACTTTATAAATAATTATCTATTCCTTGAAATAAGATATAACTTAAAAGCTCTTATTTTGTTCATATTTTACAGATGAGAAAACACAATCTCAGATAAGTTGAGATAGTTTGCCTAAGATAACAGCATTAGTAAAAGGGAAAATTGGCTTCTGTAAAAATCAAACAGTCACACTGAGACTTGTTCAGAATGACAAGCATCTGGTAGAGTAGGAGATGTAAGGGAAAGACTTAGAATACGTACTTTGGTGCTGACATACTTGGCTTAAATCTGACTATGGCTTACTGACTGTTTGACTTTATCTAAGGCTCATAAACTCTTTGACCTTCGATTTCCCTACTTGTTTACATGGAGAGTTTAATACTCTCAAAATCACAATGAGTAAGTCCCAGAATTGCTAAATAACTTAGCAATGGGGGCTCAAATAGATAAGTGGCAGAATTATTACAACTTAAATAAAGTAATGTATAGGTTTATTTCTATTTAAGCATATCTCTTCAGTGGAAACAGATTTGAAGGACTGTGAATACCCAGGTAAAGAGCTGACTTCTTAACCATATGAGTTATGATCCAGTTCAGAGAACACACTAGTGACCCACAGGAGCTCAGTCCAGGGACTTGAATAGTTAATAAAGTAACTAAAGATCCTCTTTTGTTAGTGAATTTGTTGGAAGCATGCAAAGTCTGTTACTAATATAACTTGCATGAAAATCTGCAAATTTCCTCTCCAAGAACCACTGTCCAGTGAGACTGATGTTTCTTCCTGCCTCACACTGGATGTTATGGAGGAGAAGAGGCCCTAATCAAACCCACAAAGAGACACCACATTCTTATTTCTCTGCTTTCTGGACTGTATGCGCTTGGGGATCTTCACTGGATTCTGGAAAGTAAAGAGCTACAGACACGACGAGAGACTTATGAAAGAGGCCTGTGGTACATCTGTAAACCCGCTGATGCCTCCATTCATCTTCAAAGCTTCAGCTCCAAAACTGTATTTTCTTCCCAAATAATAATTTGTCATAAAAGACAAAAATCACATATTTTATGAATCTTGAGACATTTACCTGGGTCTGAATGAGCTGACTTATGTGTGTTACTTCAGTGTAGTAGTGGAATTTGGTGTTAACAGAAAATAAATTGAAATTTTACTTCACTATATTATACGAAACTTCAATGAGGCAATTTACCATTTATCTTTAAATTGTGCTTTCTGTATGTAAATCCACACCTTAAAATGAAAGTGATATTTACCTTGCAAAGAATTCACATATCTATTGATAGCTAATACAATTGATTATTACCATGCTACAGGGGCTGTGCCATGTGTTGATTTAACTGTCACAGTAATTCCATTAAAGGGTACAATTATCATCATTCCCATTTTCAGGTAAGTAAACCAAGCAAGAAAAGGAGTATAAGTAGCCTAAGATCACATAACTAAAATTTTTTCTTAACTATTAAGCTACCATAACATTTACATAATTGCCTTGCTCTCAATACAAAGTGTTCATTATTTTTTTATCATTTGTATTTCATAGAGGTATGATTGATAGAATTGGTTTTCTTAGCCTGAGATGTCAAACATTCCACGGGTGCTCAAAAGTGACCTGTGAACTGGGAAGAATCAATTTCTTTAGAACTGACCATTGAGAAAACAATGAAGTTGAGGCTGTAGTACACTAGATTAGGGCAATTTTATTTAGATATTATTGGAAATACACAATTGTCACAAGATACTGGATTAAACAGATAGATATCACTTTCTATGTAATATAAAGGAAATAACACCCGTCACTCAGTTACCCAGAAGTATAAAAGACCAGTTGAAATATTGACTGTATCTTCAGCCTGTGCTCTGTGGGGCTCTGGAGTTTCAGTAAAGGATTTAGGGTAATTAATCCCCTCCCCACAATTCCTCTGCTCCTACTCAGACTTTCCTTTCTTTTCTTTTCCATTTTGATGTTGGAAGACTTGTAAAAAAAATAGGCATTGCTAGGAAGAATACATGTTTTAAAGCTATTGAATGATGCACACAAAATAGTCTTCATGGTGTACGATAAATAAGGGATTTTTTTTAAACTCTCAAATACTATCATATAAAACCAACTACCCATGTTTTCATTTACAGAGAAGCAGAAAAATAACAGAAAGAGTACTGGTTTTGAGATCAGAGACACCAGTGCTTGGCTTCTGTATATATCAGGGATTCTTTAGCAAAACAAAAACAATCTATATATTCTATATATTCTGCAGAATACTAGAATATACATACACTATGTATACACATTGCATATTTATAAGAGATACATGTACACATATGCATATATATATACACATATATATATATATCTCCTTATATTATAAGGACTTGATCATGATGGCTAAGAAGTTCCAAAACTGGCAAACCGGAGACCCAGGAGAGGCAACACAGCAATTCCAGTCTGAAAGTCAGCAGGCTCAAGTTCTAGAAACCTCAGATAGAGTCAGTAGGCAGAAAAGAGGTAAAGTCCCAGCTTTGCATAGTCAGACACGAAGAGTCTCAGGCTTACTGGTGAGAGGGTCAGTAGTTTTTTTTTTTTTTTTCTACTCAGACTGGCTGGATGCTGCTCACCCACCTCAGCACTGGTAGTCTGCTTAACTGAGTGTAATTCAAGTGAGTCAATTCAAACATTGGTCTCACTCGGAACTATGCTCACAGACATATCAGATAATGCTCAGATAAGCATGTGGGTACCCCGAGACCCAGACAAGTTGATTCATACATTGAACCATCACAACATCCCTTTCTGGTACAAACTGAAAAGACTTAATAAATCACTTAAGCTGTTTAATCACCACCAAAACAGGGATAAGAAGTCATTTCACAAAAGGTTGTTTGAAGAATTGTGTCATTATCTTTGATGTGCTTTATCATAGGAACTATATCTCTCTTTATGCTGCACCCTCTTACAAAAAGGTTCTTTCATCTGCAAAGTGGAAATAATCCTTGCCACATCTACACATCCTAAGAGATAATAAAATATAAACAAATAAAGGCAAAGCCTCACTCAGGCTATCCACAAAGAGAGTCCTGATTCTCTGACCTCTTCTAAGGAACACAAACATGACAAAAACATCCGTGTCCATATGTGTTCCTATGCATGTACACACAAAATTCCCTAAAGTGATAGGCATCACAGTGCAGGCTTCTCATGACATAATATTTTGATATCCATCTAACATTTTGTCAGAATGAAATTGTGTTTCTAAACAAAAGAAAAACTCATTGAATAATAACTTATTACGATCTGTGCTGTCAGGCTTTTGGATTCATGTATTGCACTCATGATATCTTTTATTCACACTTGCATTTGATTTAGGAAATTGCATTAGTTATTCATCACCGTATAATAAATAACTACACACTTAGCTTTAAATAACATATATTAATTTGCTCAAATTTCCTTTTTGTGTGTGGTATTAGGCATTGGAATCAGTGTCTTTGCACTGAGATACATCTCCAGCCATTTGTCATTTTTTTTAAAACAGTATCTCACTAATTTGTTAAATTTCCCAGGCTAGGCTTGAATTTGAGATCCTTCTGCATCATTCTCCCAGAGTGCTGGTATTATAGGTGTGGGCCATCATGCCCTGTTCTTTTGGAGCAGTAATCTGGGCATGGATTGACTGATTCCTCTTGATGGCTGAAATCAAGGGAGTAGCAAGGGCTGGTTTCTTGCCTGAGACCTTAGCTAGGAATGGATCCATTTCCAAGTTCAGATAGGCTCTTAGCAGAATTGACCTCCTTATGAGCATAAGATGCCTTTCTTGAGGGTCCCATTCAGAATCTAGAGGCCTCCTGGAATTTCCCACAACACTGTTCCCCTCAGAACCAGTTGAGAATAAAGCATCTTTCTTCTTTTTCTTCTCCCTATCCTTTTTTTCATCTTCTCCTATTCCTTCCTGTCTTCCTCCCTCTCCTCTTCTTTTAGTACTAGGGATTAAAAACAGAGCCTTTGCATTATTTTTGCATTTATGGTAGGATTTTGTTTTGAGGTTTTCCTTATCAAATGAGTATGAGTATAAAGTTTTCAAGTCGTTTAAGATGAAAATGGACATGTGGGGGCCGGGGATGTAGCTCAGTGGTTTCACCACCCGGTGGGCAGGCGCAAGGACCCAAGCTCGATCCCCGGTGCCAAAAAA
>NW_004624746.1:22001266-22039077 GCF_000247695.1 Heterocephalus glaber
CCCCCCCCCCCCCCCCCCCCCCCCCCAGTCCTTTCTTACTTTGTATTTTGAGTGGAGGTCTCACTAAGTAATGAAGTTGACTGGGTTGGGATGGAACTAACATATCCAGCCTCAGCCTTCCTGAGTGCTAGGATTATAGGCAGGCACCTGACAATGAATCACCTTAGTTCTTAAATGCCTCGGGAGAGCAAGAGAAACTGGTGATAGTCTGCAGAGAAAACAGCTTCTAAACTAGGGATTTAGCTCAGTCGTTCCGGCGCAAGTGCAAGTTCCCGAGCAGGAGAAGGAGAGAAGGAGAGGAGAGAAGGAGAGAAGGAGAGAAGAAGAAGGAGGAAAGGAGAAGGAGAAGGAGGAGACGGAGGAGAAGAAGGAGGAGGGGGAGGGGGAGGAAGAAAGTTTCTACAATGTAGTGTAATCATGAGGGGACATCTCATAATCTTACCATAGAACACAAACAAATGAGTGCCCTTTCACCTTTGCCATATTGTATGGGATAGAAATAAGTGAAAGATCTGGCATCAGTTGAGGGGAAGCTTTATCCAATTCTTTCTGTTGTTAATCGAGAAAGCAAGGATGGTTAGGGGTCATTTTAGTGTCTATGCTTGAGAGAGATTATGCAGAAATACAAAAAGCTATTGAAAAACTATTGGATGGACACTATTTTTAATTCATATTTGTTAAGAGATATTTACTGGAACTTGAGTCAGCAAACCTGCTCATAATACTTATTTCTTCATGTAGTTTGAAATAAGTTCTATTTTCCATCATGCCATAAATGTAATTTTAATTACCACTTTTAAATATGAATATATACATGCACATGCATATATGCACTCAGTTTTAGAAAGATTTAAAATATTCAAAAACAATGTGGAAATTTTTTAAAAAGACACTCAATTCTTCCAATGCTTGAGTGCACTTGGGGAGGAATTTTATGACTTAATCATGGTCATATAATACTTGGAGTCCAAGCACAACACATTCATTTATTGAAAATTTCACCTCTCCTTTAGGAAATGATGACACTCATTTCTTCTTTTAAAGAATCTCAGTGGTACTTTAAAAAAAGTCATTAGTCTTTATAGATTCAGCTGACAAATATTTCCATCCTAGAATATTCTTGCTTTTGAGGGATGATGTTCATCAAATGGTGACAGCGAAAGTTGGGCTTTGGAAAGGGGGGTGATATATATACATTTTTACTTCTTTGTATTTATGATGGATTTTTGAGCTTTGTATTTAAAACTGCATGAAAGTAATTATGTTTAAATAATTACATGGTGAAATACAAGATAACTAAAGGACAGCAAAACACGTTCACAACTCACACAATCATATAAAAAGAAATATGGACTGGTAATGACCAGTTTGTCTGCTGACTGTAAGGCAGGCAATGTTAATATGGATTTACAGTCATTCCAACCGGCCCACATTCAACATGATTTTTGAAGTCTTCTTTTTGTTAGGTCAGTAATATTCACAGATGGCTGAGTCTGAGTCATAAACCACATAGTGACATCTAATATAGATCGAGAGAGAAAGAAGGGTTCTGAAGTGCAAATCACAGTCTAAAATGAAAATATTAAAACATTCCTTGAAAATACTAGACACCTAAAGTGTGTCTTTCAATCTCTTTCCTAGAAATAATGGGCTCTTGTTCACAAACATCTAGAAATATTGAACCAGAGCATGAGCATATAGGAACGTTCTCCCGCGCTGACATTTCCAGGGTCTTATTTGCTTTTTCTGCCCTGATTACTGTTATTTCTTACCATAGCCTGAAATATAGGAGGGACACATTCAGAAATAAGTGTTGAACATTATGTACTGAATAAAACTATCCCTTTACTCATTGGGAAAGTCCACTTAGGGGCAAGCTACATGGACAGAGAATCAGAAAGTGTTATAAAGAGAAATCACCAGATGCTAGATGTTATTTGTTTACAAATGTGATTAAATGACCCTTGAAAGAGCTATTTATTCTGTGTTGGCATTGTATTTTAATCATGAAGGCATAACATATGAGTGTTTGATTCCTTAATATGAGACTTCTGTACTTAACAAGTTTGTATATCACATACCACACACACACACACACACACACACAAACACACACATACAGAATTTGCCATGTCTCTGCTGGAGATACCTGGTAACAGAACAATGCATCTGTTTAGTTTGCTTATATTTGCAGTAAGAAAATATTAAACAATGGCACTTTATTTGGAATAACTAAGTAAGTTATCAGATATATACTTAGGTAATATATCCAGATTGGAGGTCTAAATTTGTTTGAAATCAATTGTTACAGCTTAAAGTTGCTTTGAAACATTTAAGTCCTTACTACGTTATTAAACAGAATTGTAAGTTAAAACCATTTGGAACATTGTGATTATCTTAATTGGTATCCATTGCTGTGGAGTAAGTCTGTTGCTGGGTCTGTAAATAAACGATTCCTGTATTTTTAATTGAAGAATTACTTTGTGTTATATCCTTAATATTAACTGAATGACTTTCACTTCTTTCTCACTAATGTCGTAGTGGCCTCTGTCTAGCTTTTAATTTAGGTTTTTAATACTCCTTTGGGAGGAAAATGAGTCAATGTAATTTGGTTATAGAATAAGAAAAATAATATATTCATTGGAAAGCACATGCACTGTCTTCACTTAATAAATTATAATCCATATAAGATTTAGCATTAGAATTAAATGCCCAAGGTTATTTTTTATCTTTATAATTTAATCTAAGTGAATACTAATGAATTAAAAAGTTTACAAATATACCTTTAACATACATACATACATGTAACATCTTTATAAACTATAAGCTCAAATATACTTAACCATAACATCAAAGAACTTCAAGTATTTAAAGTATACACTTAAAAGGTAAGTACAAAGTATACATTTAAACTGCACAATTGAGTGTTTTAGCATATTCATAGCTGAGCAATTATCACTAAAATCAACTTTAAGATATTTTATCACTCTAAAAGAAACCCTGTCTTCATTATCAATAACTTTCCATTTGCCTCGAAATTCCTTAGCCTGAGGGGGCCATTAAACTACTTTCTCTCTATATAGATTTGCTTAATCTGGACATTTCAGTCACATTAAATTGTAGCTTATATGGGGCTTTGTGTGTGAATATGATGGTCTTCTTTTGCTTAGCATAAGGTTTCCAAGGTTTGTACATATTGTAGCATGGATAAGTACTTTATTCCTTTAATTATCAAGTATATATTCTGTTGTGCAATGTATCCAATTTTGTTTATCTATATCTTGGCCAAAGGGGAATTGGGTAGTTTCCATTTTTTGACATTTAGGAATAATGTTGTTAAAATGTTCATGTACATGCTTTTGTGTGGACATATATTCACATTTTATTGGTATAAATCTAAGAATAGAATTTCTAAATTCTTGGTAACTCTATATAGAATATTTTAGGAACTGTGAGATGCTTTTAGAAAACAGCTGTTGCATTTTATATTTGTGCAGTACTATTTGAGAGTTCCAATTTCTTCATATATTTACCAAAAATTACTAATATTTTCCTTTTTGGTTACAGCCATCTGAATGTGTATAATATTGTGCCTTGTGATTCTGAGTTAAATTTTATTGATGGCTAATGATGTAAACATTTGGAACATAATTTTTATATGTAGCTTGGTCATTTGCATATCTTCTTTGTAGAAGGCAGGGCAGCATGGCAGTGGGTAATGGCTGAATAGCAACAGTTCATGGCAGCGAGAAAGAAATTGGACTTCTTCCTTCTTTCCCTTTTTATTTATTTATTTATTTTTATGCAGGCTACAAACTAATAGGTTGGTGCCACCCACAGTTAGGGCAGGTCTTCCCTCTTCAGAAGATTCATCACCCACACCCAGAGCTACACTGAACCAATCAGTGGGCTAATCCAGTATCACACACTCACCACCCAGTACCACACACCCATGCTCTAGTTACTCCAAAGAGCCCCATCGATTAGCACCTGTGGCTTTGGGAGTCATTTAGATTTAAGCCATGACAGAAGTGTTTTCTTACTCCAGTAATAAGCTGTCTTAATCACTGTAGCTTTGTAGTAACTTTAGAAATTAGAAAATATGAGTTCTCCAAATTAGTTACTTGAAGGTTGTTTCACCTATACTGGGTCCCTTAAATTTACATATGAATTTTAGGATCAGTTTGTCAACTTCCTCAAAGAAACTAAGTTATATTTTTTAGTGATTTCATTGAATATATGCATCAAATGAGGAGGTATTCCCATGTTAAGGATAATATCTTCCAATCCATGAACATGGGATGTCTTTCCATTCAGATTTCAATTTCTTTCAAAAGTGTTTTGTAGTTTCCAAAGTATGAGTTTTGCACTTTCTGTTATATTTAATGCTAAGCATTTTATTATTTTTATTGCTAGTGAAGTAGAATTCTTGCCTTATTTACACTTTGGATTATGCATTGATGTTTTTACATATTTATCCTGCCTTCTGTTACCTTGCTGTACCTGTTCATACTTTCCATAATGCCGCTTTCCTGTGTGTATATGTTTGTGTGCATAGATTAACTTTTATATATAGAATCATATTGTCTTCAGATAGCATTAGCTTTACCTATTCCTTTCTAATCCAGGTGACTTTTATGTCTTTTAATGCCTAATTATTTTGGCTACAACCTTTGGTAAAATGTAAGCATTCATAATCAATATCATTATCTTTTTTTCCTTTGGGATTTTGCTGATTGTTCTGAAATTTAAATCTACTATTAGAGCAAATTTTTCATTTGTTTCATTTTGGTGACTACCTGGTTCCAGAATTTCCAACTCTTCTTTTTTTATAGTTTCAACTCATTATACCATTGTCTCTCTAAGATAGAATATTTCCACTATATCTTATTTATTAAAGCATTGGTGCTTTCAATTCTTTGATCATATTCATGTTATCTGCTTTGTAAAGTTAATTTAAGTCAAAAAACTAGGGAGTCTTCTCAAAGTTTCCATTATTTCCTTATTTTCAGTGGATGGGGCATATTTTTTTTGTTTGTTTCCTTGAATGTCACACAATTTTTTGCTTAAAATTGAAAACTGAAGAAGATAAAATGCAGCAACTCTGGACATTCATTCCCTCTCCCACACGCATTGTTATTGTTGTTTACCTTTTTTTTTGAGTAACTTAATCAAATTAATTCATTGTTCTATTTTCCCAAGAGTTGGAGGTATTGAATGCTACTGTTCAGAGTGCATAGGTTTGAGCCATGCACACAATCATGCTGGATGGCAATAGTGTCAGCAGTGTTTTCTTTAAATATCTCTTTTCCTGATCTATCTATTAAGTTGTCTCTCTCTCATGTATCATAACCAGCTGATCAACTCCATAAATTACTCTGAGTGTGCTATTGCTTTTGGTACTTCCCAGAGACATAATTTGCAATAAAGACATTCCTTGAGGGTTGTTCTAAATTCAGGAGGGATCTTCTAAGATGTTTCTTTCCTTTACTCTCTGTGGAAAACATCTGGCTGTTTTCATCAAGAAACTTGTTCTTTATAATTTTTTAATTAGCAAAATAGCCATTGTTTGTTAGAGTGTGTATAGGTTCAAAGCCCTCCACAAGTGTTCCAACTAAATTAATTTCCTTTGGAGAGAGTTTCAGAGTTCTCTGCCTTATGAGTTACATTTCTGCCTGTGAAAAAATATCTGAAAAAGCGCTCTGGAATGGCTAGGGGTAATGTCCTTTACTGTCATAGTGACTCTAACCTGGAAGGCAGGTCCTAACACCTCTCGGAACTGGCGACACTCATGCCTGAGTTCTTTTTGTCTTTGAATAAAGATTTTAGACAGGACACATAGGGAATCTTACAGAATACAGGTAGAGTATATTCCAAAATCATACATTTTTCAGAGTAATTTGGAGAACACATCTTTAAGCATGAATGTGGGAAAATCTCAAGAAAGCAAATGTACCAATGTAAGGTTCAGACTACATTCACATGGTCTTCAAAGAATATCATTTCCTCCCTCTGGCTTCATTGTTCTTTTACAAAGAAAATGGATTGAACTACTCAACTTTAGCTGGAAAAAGTTCCCTGTTTATGCCTTTGGTGGAGTTTTTCTATTTTGTTTGCTTTGAGTCTTTGAGATTTTTTTTTTCAAACCCTCATCCATGGTCTGTACTTTGTAAGGGCCTTAAGACTTATTAACATGCTTACAAGGTGTTGCATTCTCTTGAGCAAAAATTCAAAATCATAGGTTCACTTTAATTTTATCTCTAGCTAATGATTAAGAAAACAAATGATAAAGGAAAAAATATCAGTTGTCTTTGCTTTTCATGTAGCTCCCACCACTTGTCTCTGTACCTGTTAATGTTTAATGTTAATGTTTTCTGCCTAATAGTGACAATAGAATTTATGAGCAGATTCTTGAAAAACCTGCAAGCTTTTCAGTCTACCTTTCCCCATGTGAAATCTTCACCCTAGTTGCTAGCTCTGGTAAGGGCAATCAAGAGGCCTTGCATTCTTGGACTACCACACTGGGTAGCAAGGACTGGGTGGATTAAAGTTATCTTCTCTTGACCACTCATCCACACTTTCACCTCTCCAGCTGGAGCTGGTGGGAATGAAAAATGCTGAAGGCTGCATTGTCTCTGGAAACTATCGTAGGCCATGATTGATAATTGGGGCGGAAAGGACCCTATTTTCTTGTCCAAACTGCTAATAATGGAATCTCTATCAGAGTGAGCTGAGGGGGTCAGGGGACCAGTCATGGTTCAAGTACCTGAGACATTGCTATTCCTATAGGGATTTAATATATTTTCTGCAATAAAATCTTCTTAATTTGTTCCATATCTTTAGGAATTTAAACTCCCAAACCTTTTTTAAAAAATTTTGTGACCAGAGAAATGGGAGTCATATTTCCAGGCAAGAAGGACAAAAATCAATGACTTGGGAAAGGGAAATCATTGATTTTTACTGAATAATGATACTTCACTGAAATATAAATGTGAGTCTGGATGTATTTTAAATCTATGCTATGCTAAGGCAGTGGGGAAGGCCAGGCTTAATGTAGATACAATGCTGTGATGATGTGAAGGTTCCTGAAATTATCTGAAGATATGCACACTAAATTTTAATATTATTTTAAAAATCTGTTATGCTACATTAAAAAATCAAAATGCTTTTATTAGTCTAAAGTTAAGATTTTTCTACATTTAAAGGCAACAGGCTTTTGCCCTGAAACATGATATCATTTCTGACATTTTGTACTCGTCTTAGAATTTCATGTTCTGTGTAGATCACCATTCCACCTCAGACTCTGGTCTTGAACTCTCTTTGAATCTTCATTACTGTAATTCCAAATATTAATTTTAAATCTATGCATGGATTTTTTTTCCAAATACAGAATTTCGGAAACCTCTTAAGCTTCACATTTTTCTACCCAAAAATCTTTTCAAAGGTGGGACAGATGCTAAATGCCTCTGAACCCAGATACTCAAATGGGTGAGGTGGGAAGATTGTGCATTCTAGGTCAACCTAGGCAATTTCACAAGACCCTCTCTCAAAGCGAACAAACAAAAACCACACAATCACACTCAAAAAATAGTTCCTCCGACTATATTCTAATTTTGTTAATACCAGACCAATTGATGAAAATAAAAATGCCTGATATTGACCCTGATTTTTGTTTTATTATGCTGCCCCAGAAAAATAGGTTGTGAAATCATGGTTATTTTTACATAAAATATCTTATTTCTTATTTTCTCCATGTTGTTATAACCATTTTTTAATATTTTATTGTAATGTAATACATGTAAATTCTAATAAAAATATAGATAACCACCCTTCTTACATCTATGACAAAAGAAAATAAAATTTCATAGCAGAATAATTAGAAAATAACAAGTTAATACACTGTGTGTCATAATCTTTAAAAAAGGGCCATAATGTCCACCAAAAAAGATTATCAATTACTAAAAAAGAAATCAATAATAGCACAAACATTTCTTTTCAATGAAATTAGAGGAAATAATAGTATAAATAAAATGAATTAGCATATGTATTGAAACATTTTAGAAATAACAGACTAGAGAAACAATGGAATAGAGAATTTGGGGAATTATTTCAACTTCTTTTTCCCTACTTCCTATTTATCTTCTATGTTGTTTTTTATGTATATGTGTATATAATTTGAGTTTCTCATGTGTGAGAAATGACGCAATATTTAAGCTTGTGTGTCTGACTTATTTTACTTAATATTATGGTCTCAAATTTATCTACAAATGCCTCATGTTTATCTTACTTTATGAAAGAGTAGTGTTCCATTGGATATAAATGCCATAGTTTTCATCTGTTGATGGACATTAATCTATGCACTTTTTAAGATCTAGCTATTGTAAATTGTTCTGCTATAAACATAAGTATGTGTGTAACCCTAGAATATGATGATTTAATTCTTTTGGGAAGATAACTATAGGAAGGATAGCTAGGTCAAGAGTTATTTCAGTTTTTAGATTTATGAGAAACCTCCATTCTAATTTCCATACTGTTGTACTAGTTTACATATTCACCAAATATGTGAAGGAGTTCTTTTTCCACACATCCTTGTGTTGGGGCAAGATGATATCTCAATGTAGTTTTAATTTACATTTCTCTAATGATCAGCAATGTTGAACATTTTTTCATGTATTTATTAGCCATATGTACTTATTCTGAGAATTATGTACTTATTTTGGTTGCCCATTTTTTATTGGATCTTTTAATTTGGGGGATCTAAATTCTAGATGATAATATTCTAGATGGTAATAATCTATCTGAGGAATATCTGGAAGAAATTTTTCCCATTCTGTAAATTGTCTCTTCACTCTATTGTTTGTTTCCTTGCTGTGTGGAAGCTTTCTAATTTGATATGATCCCATTTGTTGCTTCTTGCCATTATTTCTTGTGTGATTGTACTTTGGTTCAGAAAGTCCTTGGCTACATCCCTGTCTTCAAAGTTTTACCTATTTTATTTCCCAGCAGATTATGTGTTTCTATTTTAATATTTAGATCTTTGATCAATTTTGATTTTAGTTTAGTACATGGTGAGATATATAGGTCTTTATTCAATCTTCTGCATGTTGATATTCAATTACCCTAGCATCATTTACTAAGGAGCCATTTCTCCTCCAGTGTAAATTTTTGGTCCCTTTGTCAAACATCAAATAATTGAATGTGTCTGGAGTTGTTTCTGCTTCCTCTATTCTGTTCCATTCCTGCACATTTCTTTTTTTTGTACCAGTACCATGCTATTTTTATCACTGTAGCTTTGCAATATAATTTCAAATCTGGTTTTGTGATGCCTCCTGCTTTGTTATTGTCATCTAGAATTGCTTTTGCTATTTTTGGTCTCTTCTGGTTCCATATGAATGTTTGGACTATTCTCTCTATATCTGTGAGGAATATTGTTGGTATTTTGATTGAGAGTGCATTAAATCTATATATCAGATTTGGAAATATAGCTCTTTTGACTATATCCTTTCCTTTTCTTATGTCATCTTCTATCTCCTTTTCAGAAGTGATGTAATTTTTACTGCAAAGATCATTCACTTCCTTGGTTAGGTTAATTCTTAAGTAATTAATTTTTTGATGTATTATGAATGATATTGTCTTCTTCATTTTTCAGTGCATTCATTATTAGTGTACAGAAATACTATTGATTTTGTGTGCTTATTTTATAACATGCTACATTGCTGAATTTGGTTATTAATTTAGGATTCCTTGCATAATTTTGGGGATCTTTTAGGTGTATGATTATGGCATCTGCAAATAAGTATACTTTGACTTCATCCTTTCCTTTCCTATGCAGATCCTTTTTTTTTCTTTTGCCTAGTTGCTTTGGCTAATGTTTCAAGGACTATGTTGAAAAGGAGTTCTGATAATGGACAGCCTTGTCTTGTTCCTGAATTTAGAGGGAAAACTTTTAGTTTTTCCCCATTTATTATGTTTCTGGCAGTAGTTTGATCATAAATGGCTTTTCTTAGATAGAAATAAGGTCATTTTATACTTATTTTCTTCAAAATGTTTATCACCAATGGGAGTTGGATTTTAACAAAGGTTTTTTTCTACATCTGTTGAGGTGATCATGTGGTTTTTGTATTTATGTGATGAATTACACTCATTGATTTGCCTACGTTTATCATACTTGCATCCCTGGGATGAAGTCTACTTGGTCACGGTGTATGTTCTTTTGGATAATGCATTGCATTTTATTTGCCAATATCTTGTTGAGAATTTTTGCATTCCGTTTATTCTCTTTTTATTTTGGATCCATATCTGGTTTGTGGTTGGGGATCAGAATAATACTGGCTTCTAAGAATGATTTTGGCAGTTCTTGTTCCCATTCAGTATCATTAAAGACTTTGAGGAGTATGGATGTTTTATCTTCCCCGACGTTCTTGAAAAACCCATGAAGTCCTGGGCTTTTCTAAATTGCTATTTTTTATTATAGCTTTAATTTCATTGATTGTTATTTAGGTATTGAAGAGTTTTAACTATTCTTGGTTCAGTTTTACTAATTCATGTTTCTAGGAATCTCTTCATTTTTTCTGGGTTCTCCATTTATTTGGTTTTTGAAGTAGTTGCTAATAATTTTATGGATTTCACTGGTGTCCATTGTGATTTCTCTTTTCATTTATAATTGTCTTTATTTGTGTCCTTTTTTTCATTTTTTTTTTTTTTGCAAGATTGGCTAAGGCTTTGTCAATTTTGTTTATTCTTTCAAAGAACCAAATCTTTGATTCAATCTTTTTGTCTCCATTTCATTGATTTCTCGTCTGATATTTATAATTTTATTCCAAATACAAGCTCTAGATTTGCATTTTTCTTGTTTTTCTAGAGCCTTGAGATACATTATTAGGCTATTTACTTAGGCTTGTTCTGTTTTTCTGAGGTAGGCATTCATAGGTATACATTTCCCTAATAAGACTGCTTTCAAATTGCTACATAAGTTCTGGTATATTATACTGCAATGATCATTTAATTTTAAGAATTGTCTTATTCATTCATTAATTTTTTCTGTGACCCATGGATTATCCAAAAGCGGGTTTTTATTTCCATATTTTTTTAGTTTCTTACGTTTCTTTTGCAATTCATTTCTAGTTTCACTGCACTGTGATATAATATGCCTGGCATTATTTCAATTATTTTTCTTTTGCATGTACTTAAGTATGCTTTATTAGCTACGATATGGTCTATTGTAGAAAAGTACCATGCTACCAAGAATAATGTGTATTCTGTGCCAAGGAGTGGTTCTTTTTACTACTATCATGGCTTTTGGGGGTTCTATATACCTAACTTATCTCTATGTTAAATTATTTTTCCATGTCTGGAAGGTTTTCTGCTATTACTTCAGTAAAGAGTTTTTTATGCCCTATGTACTGCCTTCAGATATTTCATTTATTCCAATTACATTGGTTACTACTACTTCCCATACTTTCAATTCTATTTTTAATCTCCTGGACATCTGCTTAAAAGTTTGTAGGGATTGTCAGTCTTTTCTATGCTGGGCATCCATGTTTTGCATCTTTTTCTTTAGTTCCACAAAATTTTTATTATTATCTTATCTAGACTCACTGATTAATTACTTCATTAAAGTCATTATCTGTTTATTTATGACTTCTTTGAATTCACTATTGGACTGTTTTGTTACCTCTTTAGATACTCTTTCTGACATTTCTGCTGTGTGGCTTTACCCTCCTCCCCTGGCCCTATGTCTTCTGGATTGGCCTTGGGAGAATTGAGAGAGTTTAGAATAATTTTGCTGTCTTTACTTCTCATATTTCTACATTTTGTTTGTTTATTTTTTGTGCTGAGGTTTGCAGCTTCTTTGGTCCAGTGCCCAGTTCTTTGTGAATGTGTTACAATATTGTTTATAACTCCAAGGCAATCCAGATATTGGCATACAGAGAAAACCAATTGACAATGACAACTGTGACACCTTGGCAATAGTAGTAAATTCAGAGAAAACAATATTGTAAAATATAAACTTGATATTGATAGACTGTAAGAACCACTCATGAATCATCGTTAAGCAAAGTAAGAGGTCTATGATTTTAATATAGATATTTATGCAACCCAGATATTGACTTATATTATATCAGACCACTAGTTTCTGCTGAATGTAGACAATGGTGCAAGAGCTTAAGCAGACCACTGAACTGAATTCTGTCTCCTTCATATCCAGCCCCTCTGAAGGTTATTCCCACCAAATCTGGCCTCCTATCACTGAATACAGGCCCCAGGATCTTCCTGGTCTGAACTTGAGCTTCTTGGGATCTTGGGAAATAGCTGTCTAGCATTTACCCTCTCCAAGCCTATCTCCCAAGGGTGTCTCTTGCCTGGTCTTTGTGGAAATGTAAGACTTTAGTCCTTGAATAAAGCTCTGCTCTGGTGCGTTGATCTTGTCCTCAGTCAGGTTGGGCTTTTGGTTGTCACATCTGCCACCCTGTGATGTGGAGAACCAAGGTGCCGACTTGGCTAGGATTTATTAGTTTGGCTTCTATCCACTTCCTCTGCCAAGTCCCCTTGGTGGAGGCTGGTGAAGACAAGGCAGGGCTTTTTCTCTTCTCATCTGCTGTGTGGGTCACAGCATAGCATGCTAGTGGCAGTGGGGGTGGGCCTATTATCACAACAATTGACTCAGATATAGAATGCATTGCCTTTTCTGAAATATTATAAATTTTTTCTGTTCATCTTTATATATTCCATTCTCCTTAACAATGATTCAGTGACACAGATCCCAGAGCCCTACAACTTCACAACCTCGCAGAGACACAGAGCTATTCCCCCAAATTTAACAGAGGTTATTAATTTTTATTTGACATGGTAATAGAAAATATACTTTGTTCTACATGCTATGGTAGTCACCAAGACACACATAAACAGGAGAGATGGTGTCAGCTCCTCAGGACAAATGTTCAAAAATTTGCTTAAATAATATACTAATCAAGTGCATTTCTATTTTCTTCTGTGTTTTCTTTACCAAAATAAAGTTATAGTTACCAATACTTCTGAACTGTGAATTATTGACATTTTTTAAAATTTTGATTTACTGAAGATATTTAGATTACAGTTTTTTGAGAGAGGAAAATGATTGCATATAATTTGGAAGGTATTATTCACTCAACATTTATGAATCTTAGTTTTAAATATATATCAATAGTTTCATTCTTTTCACAGGAAAAAATATCTGTGAATTTATTCCTGGAAAAATCAAATATGTAAATATAGAAATATATATAATGAATATGATATGCACTGAAATTTTAAATAATAATAAACAAAAATCTTAATGGGAAAAATTAGAAAAATAGAATAGAGATTAAGTGGCTTATGGCATATATGAGCATAAGTTAGGTACAATGAACTTTTTAATGTCATTGTTCACAATATGTTTTCCATGATTATAAATCTTTTATGAAATATACAGAATATGTACATACTGTATTCATACATGGATATGTGTTTTGTATCTATTTACACATTTGTATATATTTGGTAAAAAATTAGACACATTTTTACCTACACAGTGAATCATTCAGTGATGTGATCACAGATATTTTTATATGCTTTTATAGCTTTCTATGCTTTCTAATTTTTTTCATGTAATAAACAGTTAATCTTATATAACATTTTTTAATGTAACTCAATTTTATCCTGTTCATCTTAAGTAAAATATATATTATAAATTTTATAGGAAAAAGCATCAACCTTACAAGCCATTTGGATGCAGAACAAACAAAATGTACCCTGGGATTAGTATATACAGTATTTAAAATATTTGATTATTTTCATTTGTATGCTATATTTGAATAATCAATAAATGTAGTTACCAGATTAGCCAACAATGTCAATGGAGTTATTAGTTGTCAAAGGATGGCAAAGTTTAATAGATTGGAGTAGATCTCATCAATCAGAATACTGTATATTGTAACTTGAAATTACATTTCAGTGATAATTGATTCATGTAACAACGAAAGTGTGGATAACTTAAATAATGACTTGTACAACTTCATGATGAGGGACATCCTCAGCAAATGGTGAACAGAAACAAAACAAAAAAAACTAGTCAATTGAAAGCTAATTTCTTACAGTCATACTGCTCACCAAATTCATTTATTTCAATCATGTTTCAAGTCTCTCTGAAATCAAACACAACATAAAGAATATTTGCTGTTCAAATGTCATGTCTGTTTTTTCTTTCTTTTTTTTTTTACTCACTATTTCTTCTTTTTTCCTGGGGGCTCGCACTAAGACTACTACATTTTATCTAATATGAATTATGTGGACATTTGGAGCCAGATAGTTTTTTTCTTAAAAGGGTAAATTGAGCCAGAATGTGCATTATAGAATGTTTAACAGCATATTTGACCTCTAGCCACTAAATGCCAATAGCACTGCTCCAGATTTAGTAATCAAAATGTCTTCAGACATTGCCAAATGTTCTGAGTTGGAAATTACCCTCAGTTGAGAATCACTGGCTTAGTACATAATGAAAGCTTATAAATATGTACTAATATATTACATTAGTTAGAAATGAGGATATGAATATTTGTGTGAATAAGGAAGTATCTATATTGATGTTGCTGTTCTTTTTGGATCCAATGTATTGTAGATTTGAATAATCAATGATTGTAGTTACCAGATTAGCCAATAATATAAATGGGGTCATTTGTTTTAGATTGTAGATTTGAAATTTCATAATTATACCACATATGCCTCTATGTCTAGACAATATACTTCCACCAACCAACCCCAGCCATTGGGCTAGTACAAACTTACTAATATTAATAATACATTTTTAACTATCTTGAGTTCAAGATGGCATCTGGTCCAGTTTTTAATTTCTTTGATGAGCTGAGTTATATATAAAAATAGTATTTCAAGGCTACTTAATGTTTTTTGACTGTCAAGCATTTCTACTCTGTTAGTGTTCATGGAGGTAGATACAAAAATCTAACATTTCTGATGCTTCGTTTTCTCTATACACACAAAACTTTCATATAAGAGTCATGTAATCTGGTTCTTTCATGTTTTGAAATCATTAACACTGCTTTTAATGCATCAGTAAACTATGCATACAATGCTGTTGCACATGCATGTATTAACTGGATGGTATTTGAAAGCATTTTTGTTCTAATACCATATACTCTTGTTCCAGTGGAGGATGCTATATTTCTAGTGAGAATACAATAAAAATTAAGGAAAAATGAGTATGAAATGGACCCTTCTTGCTTGGAAACAAATCAGTATTTTCTATGAATAGTAACTCATGAAGTTCAGAGTTAGTCTTTGGTATCTGTCTTCTGGCTACATAGTACTGTACCACTTTGTGTTATTTATTATACTAGTTATAGGACCATAGTTATTAGTTCTTTTGGAAATATGGTCTGATAAATGGACAAGCCATAAGTAATTATTATTAATTACTTCTTTATTTTCTGTCTCTGTCATCATTAACTTTTTTGGAATAAAAGTCTTGATGATGACAAAGATAATGATGACAACGACGATGACGATGACGATGATGAAAGCTACTACTTTGTGAACAGATACTATGTGCTCAATAAAGAGACCTTAAAATGTGACATATCTAGCAGAGTAATGAAGATTATGGATTCTAGAGCTAGTTTGTCTCAGTAAAATCAAAACAATTGCAATAACAACGAAAAAGATAAACATCCAACAATTTGCTTTCCTACAGAAAGCTCTTTCTTCTGCGTCCCAGTTACTCACTTGATCAAACAAATTATAATGCTTGCTTCATAGTTTAGCATGGAGACAAAAAATACATTTATAATTAACAAATGCTTAGAATACATAGAAACACAACAACTTTGTAACAAAAAGACACTGTTTATATAGCCTAATATAGTTTTCCCAAGAAGCTTTGATAAGGTGTTATCTCCAATTTGCAGCCACAGTAACTGAAACTCAAAAACTTTAATATTTTGTCCAAAGATATGCTAGTCATTCTTTCTGATTCCAAAATTCAGGCTGATTACCATTTTCTCATTGGTTCTACCAGCTTCTTCCCTCAAAACTCAATCAATTCCTTCTTCCTCAAGACAACTGTCATGGTTCCACAGAGGTGTGCCTTTACTTCAGAATGAGATCTCCGAACTTCATTCACACTCAGTTGTCTCATATAGCTTTAGCACTATCACTATCCCAATTTGTTAACTCTCAATACATTCTGGATTCTCTAAAAACTCAATTATCATTCCCAGATAGACCTTGGACTACTTGCTGTATTTATAGAGGAGAAATAAAGAGTAACTTTTTTTTTCTTTTCAGAAATGTGGTAAATAGGTGTGTGTGAGTGTGTGTGTGTGTGTTAGAATAATTAAAAGGTGTGATGGAGACATAAAGAAATCTAAATTGTGGCTGTGTGACAGTGGACGAGCCAATTAAATTCTCTGAACATCGGCTTCCTCATTCATCAAAAGAAGGGATTGAATTAGTGAGCTGTTTCAAACACTCACAGACAGTAAGGAAGACATTCATTAAAAGTCCCAATATACTCATATGTGGAGGTGACTCATGAGCACCTAATAGAAGATGTTCAGTTTTGTGTTGTGCTGGAACCAATTGCACCAGAAGGAAGAGGGCATGTAAACAGGGCCTACTGTGCTTATTTTCCTGACAAAATATCCCAAAGTGTGAGGATTCAGAGACTTGAGCTCTGCTGGCAATCAATAAAACATGAATGCATCTTTCTGAATGCATTTTCCTCATCCCCTTCAGGTTTTCTGTAATGAGGAGATAATGAGCTATAGAAAGAGGCAGGGATGCCTGAGAGCTTCTTCTAACATCGACTTTGTTAGAGCAACTTTTACAGCTGAAAGGCAAAACATTTCCAAGGGATATTCTGCCAACTGTGTCATACCCTGAGCTTAATGTCATGATATTTTCTCAAGAATGTAAGGCTACCTGTGGAGGTCCCTCTAATGGGTGCTAGTCAGTCAAGGCTGAGAAAAATTAGTTTGGCTGTTGCTTCATAGATTGTTTATTTTTTATAATCAAATCATGAGAAAAAAATTACCAGAAAACCACAGGTTTCAACATTAAAATGTAAAGCCCTTGAAGTTATTGTTGCATCTAGGGTAAATTCCTGACTTTTTAAAAGATTTTCCCTGGTTCTTTGATGAGCTTGTGTGACACAATCTACTTCCATTTCCTTAGTATTTCCAAAAACTACTATATCTTGGACATATTTTGTACAAGAGTGTAAGTGAGAAATGTCCATAGCTCCATTCTTATCCTAAAACAATCCCTTAAGTCTAGGTGGTACAAAGATTTCATTTCTCTTCTCATCATTCATCAAGTCTGTCTGTCAGGAAAAAATAATCCTGAAAAGATGCCAAGGCAACCACAGGTCTCGGGAGGATGTGACTATATTCTGCTAGGGATAATTTCCAGTGTTCAGAGAGGAAGACTTGTGTTCAATATTTACTATTGCTGTTGAAAGAATTTGTCAAAATTCAATAGAAAGAATGGATGGAGATCACTAGGGAGGCTATCAAAATAATGCATATGGAAAAGAATCAAAAGTTAGAGATGTTCAACACCACATTCGTTAAAGTGTCCTGCAGAGCAAGATGGTCTACACCCAAAACTGTATGTAAAAATTAATGACTACACACACACACACACACACACACACAGAGGCATATATTAAGGGAGTAGGAAAGGCTTATTCCTTATGTCACCGAGATCTCTGAAATGTACAGCGCAGCACTTCCAAGAATGTCCAAAAATGACTTAAAATGGAAAGGCTCAGAGATTGACTTGGGTTTTTATTGTTAAATGTTTGGGGCTAGAATGACAGTTCAAGGAGGTCGAGGCTTTGCATGGTTGGATTTTCTCACTGAGAGCAAGGGAGTAAACACTAAGGTTTACCAATAAACTTCACTAGATGTGGAGTACAATGGGAAGAGTGGGAGATGAATCTAAACAATCAGCTGCCAGCATTAAAAAGTGGGACCAGGCTTCTCGTTGCAACATTGTGGTTTCTTAGGAGGCAATTTTATTTTTATTTTGTTTCTTTTTTCATTTTTTATTAGAACATGTTTGCAGGACATTGGGATGCAATTTTAAAATGAAACAGAAAGAAACTAGTCTCACAGGTCAGACAGCATAAGCTCAAATCTTGGCTTAACCACTTAAAAACTTGTACCCTAATGAAGGACCTTAACTTCCTTGAAGCTGATTTCTTCCTCTGTCAAATGGAGATAATGCGGAGGACCCATTCTTTAGATGACAGCTGAAGAATGTAAATGTTGGTGAGGGTTTTGGTATTGACATATAGCAAGTGATTGGCACCTCATTGCATCTCCCTTGTAGTTATGCCACTAATGGTTTTGCTACCATCATCACTCTTATTTCAGTTTATTTTTTTCCATAGAATAATGTTCAACATCTGCCTGTGTTCTATGTACTTGTCCTTCAACCTGAAGTGAGTGTTGTGTAAATGATTTTTCAAGATCCACTCTGGTTGTTCTTGTCCTTATGGACTCAGTACTCTTCACCTGGGAGAACCTTGGCTTGCTGACATTCACCTTCCTAAAACAAAGGCAGAATGATTTTCAGACTTTGGAAATGCAGCTCTTCGGTTAACCCAAATAACTGTTTAGACCTGAACAAAATATACTCAGTTTTTTCACAGATTGTAGGGATAGGGACCAGTAGGCAGGGAGAGATGAGGGGCACCCCTCCATCCCCCCACCTCCCACTGAAGGAGTTCAGAGAGCTGGCAGAACAGGGTTAAGCACCCGTGAAAAGCTGACAGTCTGTGGTTGCACCTCCTCTTCAAGCTGTACCCTGCAAAGCTTGTTTTGCTAAGATCAAAAGTAAACAAAACTTAGCCCTAAGATGTAAAAGGCCCCTGAAAAGACCATTCCCTGCTGTCCCTAGTAAAGAGCTAAATTAATCATTAACCAATCAAGTAGGGGCACCCTCAGCCCAGAGGCAAGATAGGTGCCCCAATTACTATAAAACCAGCATCTTGAGCCCCCCTTCAATGATGGTTCTGTTTTGGGCACCACTGCCTGTCTCTGAGAGAAGGCAGCTGTACTCTTACATGGTTGCTGAATAAAGGTACAACTTTGCTTCTACGCTTTCAGTCTCTATCTGATTCTTCCATAACCTTCTGTGTCTTCGGAAGAGTCAGGCCCGGGACTGCAGGGACTCTCCACCTATCTCTGCCCATGACACAGATCAACCATGACTCAAGCTTCACGATATTTTAGAAGATGGCAATACCTGATTTGCCAACTGAAATCCTAGAAGAATCTTACCTGAAAATGTGTATTTTCTCGTTTAGATGTACCATGCTCATCTTGGTTCAGATGCATTTTATAATTATCCTCACTCATTTTGTATTTAACTTTGTGCAGCAGTTGTCTTTTTTGTTGAATATATTCTCACAGATATAAGGTGAGAAAACTTTCAGGGATTTTTTCCTGACTTGGAGTTGCTAAACCATTTATTCATACACACAAGGAAGGGATCTATTCTGTATTGCTTTATACATATTTGTTTGCATGTCTGATTGACCAAGATTTCCAAATGATTAGCATTAAATGATTACTTCTTAAACAAGTAACATTCTAGCCCTTCTCTTGGAGATTGTGACTCAGTGAATTGGGAGGTGGCTAGTGGAATAATATTTTAAGAAGCACTCGAGGATATTCATGAAACACTGATGTGTTCTCCCTATGTATTTTTAAATGTTATAAGGTTTGTAATTTCTTCAATAAGATAGGCAAAGAGTTTTGTTCATAAAAGAAATTTTAAAGTTGAATTTGTATATTCTTATGCTCACTTGGTCTGGAGTAAAATAATAATAATCTCAACAATAATATCCATGATTTCTTAGATGTCCACTATGCATTCAATTCATTATGCACATCGCTGAATCTTACAATAATGCATTAATTCAGAGTGTACAAACTCCAGGTTAGAATTAAAGAAACTGAGTCTTGGGGTGGGGGTGGTAAATGCCTCCATTTATACAGTTACAAAGTAGCTGAATTAATCTTCATATCCAGGTCTGGCTGACAGCCAAGCTCCTGTGACTTGTGAAGTGGACTGGACATAATTCTCCAGCCGCTGCTGCTTGCCCTAGTTAACATTCTCCTTGAACGACCTACAAGGTCCTTAACTGCTCACTGGCATAAGTGCCTCTGATGCTCCTAGTTTAAAAACTGCAATATACACATAAATAATTCAAGCAAACAACTTGATATAGTGGTGTGCATTAGGGCTAAAATAACTCTCCCCTTTTTGACTAGTTTAGAAAACCATCATCATTTTCTCTAAATATTCTCTGGGTTTCATGTGGTGCATGGTACACTGAATTTGTTAGCATTTTGCCAGCTCTGTCATTCAAAATAAAAAAAAATTACTCCAGAATCACTTCAAAATCATCATAATGTAGATTTAACTGGCCTTTCCTCACAAATAAACTTCTTCATGTTAGCTTCATTGCCTTGATGGGAGAAGGGCCTATCTTTGTCATCAATATACACTTTATAGAGATTATTAACATTTATAGGCAAAATTCAAAAGGTGTTTACTGATAGGTTAAAATCTATATGAGAATATTGTCTTTAAAATGAATTTTTTAATCCAACTGAAGTTTTATGAAATGTGATCTAAGAAGATGGTGAATGTTGAATTTTAAAGAGTATTATGCTAAAAGACACATTGCTGTTAATCCCCCTAAAATACTCCCCTAATTTTGAAGCCACTGTCCCATCATTCTGGCAAATGCTGAGAAATTCTCTGGAAGCCCTCTTTAGTGAATGTCTTTGGTTTTGCTGTTGTGGCTGCCTGGACTCCCTGAATTAAGTCACAATATTTACCCGACATTCTTTTGAGGAGCAAGCAGAAGGCACATCCTGCCAAATCAGGTAAACAAGGTAGACGAGGACACACTGGAAAGATTTTACAAGGCTGCTTTTCTGTTGGATAGCACTCAGCAGCAATATCTACCACATTATTTTATCAGAACTCGTAAATATATTCATAGGATGGAACTTGCAGAAAGGCTTCTGAAATTTGCATGAACAATGGGATAAGTTCATTTGAAGAGAGGCATAGTATTTTATGAGGGATTAATGGCAATGTGTCTTTTATTGCATTAAATTTTAAAATTTGAAATATTCACCCTATATTTTGATCTGGTAGATAGGCAGATGAGTAAACTGACAGAGAGAACTGTGGTCTGTCCAAACACATCTCAGCACAGCCTCCCCTCTGCTTCATTATACCCTGCAATTAGCACTGTTCATTTCTACAGACTTCAAACTTCCCCAGATCCTTCTAGGTATTGGCCTTTGCTCACATGCCCATCTCATCTCCATGTGACTGACTTCCCACTCTTTATACCTTTTCTAAGTGTCACCTATGTAAAAGGATCATTTTTGGAATTTTATCTGGGATGAACTACTTTCTAGTTTTTGTCATCTCTGCCACTGACTTGTTTGCTTTCTAGTCAGGGTTGGCAAACTTTTTGTATAAAAAGTCAGGAAGAAATATTTTATGGTTTTTGGACCACAAGTTTTCTTTTTGCATCCATTCAACTTAAAGGCAGCCATAGACACTATGTAAATACGCTGGATGGCTATGTAACAATATCATTCTATTTGCTAATACAGAAAGTAGGTTTAATTCAGCACATATATGAAGTCTGCTTGCCCCTTCATAGGACTGATTACAAATTATAGTTAGAATGCTTACGCTATTTTATACCTGTTTATTGTGAAAATAATCATTAGAAAAAAGCGTCATGAAGACAATAGTCATAGTTTACTTGTTCTTCATTGCATTACCATTAAATAGAGTAGATATTAAATAAATATTTTGATGAAGATGTATTAATTAGTTCACATTTGAATGTGATTGAATTACTTAACCTCAACAATTCTGCATTGTCTTCAGGCTAAAGTTTTAAGTCCTTATCATGGCACATGCTCCCATAGATGAAACCTTTAGGACTCATACTATCTCCATTCCTATCATGGGATTATTGTTATGATTTGTCTATTCATTTTTTCCATTTATTATTTCAAATAAAATAAATAATGTGTGATACACTGTGCTAGAAACTGATCTAAAATGTCATATAACTGGACTCAGCTACTTTTATATGGAATTGAAAGTCTGATGTTATCTCAAAATACACAGAATTTCACTTCTCAGTGTTGTGGAAGATGTTTTACACGATTTGCTTTGCATTTATCTCTTTGCTGCCAAGACTTAGTGGATAATCTCTCACTGGTACATGCCAAATTAATTGAATAATCATTTAATGTGTCCCTCCATTTTCTGCATTCCTGTAATACTCATTCATATCTTAATCACTATTTAGCTTATTTAACCATGACTATTTCTCTACAGGTTTTTATCCTTCATGTTACAAAGATTTTGGTTGAGCTCAAGGAGCAAATCTGACATACTTTTTGTACAACTAAGGCCAAATACTTGATAAAATACAAAATAGCCAGTAAATGTTTAATGAATGTGTAGATCTGACATGTCCATGTTGACTTATGTAGCCATAGCAATTATGAGCTGAATTCAAAAGAATTCGAACATGGGCACACATATATCACTGTGGTATGATTCTTTTAATTCTTTGGGGAAGATACCCAGCAGGGGAATAGCGGGGTCAAATGGGACTTCCAGTCCTAGTTCTTTGAGGTATCTGCATACTGATTTCCACAGTGCTTGCACCAGTCTACACTCCCACCAGCAGTGGAGCAGGGTTCATCTTTTCCCACAGCCCTGCCAGCATTTGTTATTGGTTGATTTCATGACAGCAGCCATTCTTTCTGGATTGAAGTGGAATCTCAGCATTGTTTTCATTCGCATCTCTCGAATGACCAGTGATGTTGAACATTTTTTCATGTATTTATTTGCTATTTCTACTTCTTTGTCTGAGAAATGTCTGTTCATTTCAGATGCCCATTTTTGGACTGGGTCTTTAAATTTGGGAGGTCTGATCTTTTTAAGTTCTTTATAGATTCGAGATAATAGAACTTTGTCTGAGAAAGAGCAGGTGAAGATTTTTTCCCACATTGTGGGTTGTCTCTTCACACTGCTGGTGGTTTCTCTTGCTGTGCAAAAGCCTTTTAATAAGAAGAGATCCCATTTGTTGATTGTTTGTGCTAGTTCATGGGCAACAGAGGTTTTTTTCATAAAATCTTTTCCTACACCGATGTCTTCAAGGGTTCTACCTAACCTCTGTTCCAACTGGTTCAGAGTTTCTATTTTAATATTTAGATCTTTAATCCATTTTGATTTTAGTTTAGTGCATGGTGAGAGATATAGGTCTAGTTTTAATCTTTGGCAAGTTGAAGCCCAATTTTTCCAGCACCATTCATTAAAGAGGCTATCTTTCCTCCAGTGAGGGTGTTTGGCTCCTTTATTGGAGATGAGATGGCTGAGTGTGTCTGGCATTGTTTCTGCATCTTCTAATCTGTTCCACTGGTCCTCAGGTCTGTTTCTTTGCCATTTCTATGCTGTTTTTATCACAGTAGCTTTGTAGTAGAATTGCAGGCTGGGGATTGTGATACTCCCTGCCATGTCTCTGTGACCTAGAATTGCTTTTGCTATTTTGGGTCTCTTCTTGTTCCAAATGAATTTTTAGATTGTTTTCTTGAGGTCTATGAAGTATGCTGCTGGGATCTCAACTGGAATTGCATTAAATCTATATAGCAGTTTTGGAAGTATGGCCATTTTCACTCTATTAATCCTTCCTACCCAGGAACAGGGGATGTCTGTCCATTTTCTGATATCATCTTCAATCTCTCTTTTCAGAGTGCCATAGTTTTCAGAGAAGAGGTCTTTGATTTCTTTCGTTAGGATGATTCCTAGGTATTTCAGTTTTTTGGATGCTATTGTGAAAGGAATTATTTGGCCTATCTCTCTCTCAGTGAGTCTGTCATTGGTGTAGAGGAAAGCTATTGATTTTTGTGTGTTGACCTTGTAACCAGCTACTTGCCTGAATTTGGTTATTAAGTCTAGAAGACTTTTGGTGGAGTTCTTGGGGTCTTCTATATAGAGTATCATGTCATCTGCAAATAATGACAAGTTGACTTCTTCATTACCTATCTTTATTCCTTTTATTTCTTTCTCTTGTCTAATTGCCATGGCTAATGTTTCCAGAACTATATTGAACAAGAGTGGTGATAGTGGACATCCTTGTCTTGTTCCTGATTTTATTGTGTTTGTCTTACTACTAAAGTTGTTTTTCCTAATTGTGAAATATCTTGGCTCTAAAATACAAATATTTTTATTAAGTTGAGGTTATAATATTTTTTTCTACTTATATAGTTGTTAAAATAAAAAAGATACTCAAGTCCAGGGCTTTGACTAGAGTAACAAGTGGAAATATGGCAGAGCAGAAAAATAATTACACGGTGATATCTTCCAGTGGATTAGAGAAACTGACGTGGTGGTGTTGCTTCATGGTGCAGAAACAAGCCATCCTGATTTGTTCCGAATACATTGTATTATAAGGCTCTTTGTATAGGACCCAAAATTACATTGATTCTTTCGATGTATCTGAAGACTTAAATTCTAAACCTGCCAACCCCAAAACTTTTACAAGCCAAAATTATCCTTGAGGGGAACTGTGAAATAATGTTTATACATAATGGCTTCAAATTCATTTTCCTTGAAAAGCTGTCAGTTCTGCACAAAATCAGAACCCCGAACTTATGCAAATTATCTCAGTTTCAGAATGTGAAATACTTTTGCAAATTAAATGATAAAGTTTCAGAGAAAACATTTTCTTTTTTGTTTTCTAAAGTGGTAGAGGGTTGGAGATAGTGGAGAATCTTCTATAATGGAGAATTTCTCATGTATAGTCATTACATTTGTAGAAAAACAAGCAGAAAGTTAAGTGCCTTAAAACAAGTGGTGAGATTGAAATTTTGCTGTTTCCTTTATCTAATTTTACTTTTTCCAGAACATATGTTACACCATAGTTTTATTAGCAAGTGGAGAATACACCACTGTCCAAAATCTGTGGTGTGATTAGCGTTATTGAATGGCAGGTTTTGTGTTATTCATGTTTATTTTATGTCTTCTCAAACCATCTGCTTCCTTTCACTATGTCTTATTCAGATAATGAGAAACAGTCACAGTAAAGGTGTACATTGCCACTAGAATTCTAGTGGTTTTCGACATTTTGGACTTGTGTTTCTTCTTTTTTTAGTGTCATTGGCAAAATTGAGTGACATGGTTACTGTTTAGGAAACAAAGCCTCAAAATAATTTATGGATTTATATGATTCAAATCTACTGTGTATTTATTCTGCTCCAGATATTAGACAGGAAATGTGGTTCCCCAGATAAAACACCGTTTCTTCCCAAAACAATCCAGTGAAGAAGGACATGAAAACAATGTAGCATGACAAGGATAGAGAAGAGTTGAAGTAAAAGTCTGATGGCATCAGGAAATGAAAGTGAAAGCATTCACTCAATGTCATTTAATGCTTCAAGCTTTAATTCAAGACTCCAAAGCATTCATTTAAGCTTGAATTAAACCTTGAAGCATTAAATGACAAGTGCAAAAGCTGCCAGAGAGTATTTCAGACCAAGGCACCTATATAAACTATGGTATCCATAGAAATGTGAGAGGATTTGCTTTTCAGAAATTCTAATTTCTTAGTTTTGGCTAGAATACAAGGTATGCAAGGCAAAACAGGAGAGGCAGACTTTGTGACTTGGTAACCACAGCTAGTACATATCTAACATCTAAGTATGTTCTACATAAAGATGTACATTGAATTACAATATGTGTCAGTATACTCATTGTTAGTTGAAAATATCCTAAATGGAAAATACATTTACATACCTAATTTACCTACAGTTATAGCTCAGCAACATGGTATATCATAGAGTATTGATTGTTTCATCTTCCTGCTTGCATTGCTGACTGGGAGCCGCTGGGAGGTGTGACCCCTGCCACTGTCCAGCACTGGGACAGAGTATCATACAGCAGTAGAAAGTCTGAAGCACAGCTTCTACTGAATATGCATTGCTTTTGCACCATCTTCAAGTCAAAAAATTGTAAGTCGAACCATCTTAAATCAGAGACCATCTGAATTGTGTATTTCTCTCATTTTGTACAAGTCTACAATTCTCTCATTTTATCTTTCCAACAAATTTTGAGCCTGGAATTAGTTTACTGTTTTTCTTATTTTACAGATTAGAAAGCTGAGTTTCAGAGACTTAGCAGGAGGTTGATTCTGTAAGTGAACCCATACAATGCTTGAATGAGTAATTCTGGACCATTGAATAAAGGAGCTATTTATAAAGCTGTGTGAGTGGTTTAACCCAGTGATTCTCAAAATATGATGTCTAGACCAGCATTATCAGCATCACTTGAAAAGTTTTTGGAGATGCAAATTCTTAGTCTTATCCCATAAGCACTGAATCTAAAGCTGTAAGCCTAGTTGTCCAGCAAAATATTTCTTAAGAAGCCATCAAGATGCCTGTGGTGCACTCTTAAATTTAGAAACCACAGCTTTAAAGAAAAGAAAAGGGATGATGCAGCACCATGGGATTGGTAACACAAGGCAAAACACTGTCACCTGTAGGCCAGAAAGAGAAGGCAACTACCAAAACGTAGAAAAAGCAAGCTGCACGTGTTTATCTGACAGCAGTTGGAGTCTTTAGTAGACACACATAACCAACCCTTGGGAACTCAGCAGAGACAAGTACCCTCTTGGTTCCCTGTGGAGTTTCTGCTGGTGGCTTTCAGTGACCAAATCTAAGTTACATCAGAGGGCAAGAGAGCTAATTGGTGAGACCTGCACATTTCAGCCTGAGTGGCACAGAGTGGGTGAAGAGTGACATGTAGATCTAGAGGGGTAGAAGGAAGAGGCCTATCAAATGTTCCCAAGGAGATGGGCAGAAAAGAGTGAAGGCACATTTAAAAGCAATAATATGACTTTGGAACCATATTCTCAGTCATTATGACATGCAATCTGTAGATAACCATAAGTAGAAATTACAGCATAACTCTCCAAGCCACAATAAGCAACTGGTGATGTATTCTACAACAAATCTGGATTCTAAAAGAGTTTTCGCTGACAAGGATTATGTATTCTTATTTATTTATTGACTGTTTATTTGTTTTTCATTTTACCTTGAGAAAAATGACAATAAGCAGAGTGGAAGATAAAAAAGAAAGGAACGGATGATGCCATTAAATGAAATATTTAAGAATTTTATGCTAATCTGAATGAGGTACAAGATCCCAACGATGAATGTAACTGTATTTTATACCTAAAATATACCAATAAACTTAATGAAAAAAATGAGGCTCTGAGAATAAAGATGGAAAAAGAGTCAAATTTGTTAAAATATACAAGACTGTTTTTAAAATCTACCAGTGAATGAGTTATAGAGAGAAGGAGGCTAAGATGCTTCAAGATTTCAGAGGAAATGGATGGGGATTCTTCTTATTATTTTGGGTCTGTTTTTGGTTCTTGCGGTGTTCATGTTCAATTTGGTTTAGGCTGTGTTATAAGCAATGTAAGCTATCTAGTGGTTTGATAGTTACAAAAGTTTAAAATTTTAAACTTTTAATAGCCCCAAATATACGGGGTAAGGATAAGCAGGAAAAGATACATTTAAAGATAACCTAGGGGTATGTATAAATCAAAAAGTGTCAAAAGTCAACAAAAATAAATAAATAAATGCAAGTAAAATATCAAAAAAGAAGGAGAGAGCCCAGGAAAATACAGAGAGGGAAGAGTATTATTAATAACAACAATAGCAATAAGATGTGTAACCTAAGACAAATATTTAGAAAAGAATATAGTGAGCACTTTCTAAGCATTACATCATTTAAATTGTACATATAATTATATAATAGACAGTAATATTAAGCTCACTTAAAATACAAGGCTTATGGAATATAAAGATATTTTTCTAAGATTTTGTGCCTGGTAACTTCATAAATCGAAATTCACACCCAGGTGTCTACTGGGTTCATGAAACTCTCCATGTATTTTCAGAAAGAAGCAAGGATTTGAAAGTCATGCCATAGAAACCTCAGTTGATATGATGTTCAAGCAAGAGGACATTTAGGGAAAGCTCAACAGTATTGATGTTTCTGAAATGAGGGAGAACGGAGCTGTTGTGTCTGATCTAAAGAACATTATACAGGATCGAATGCACTGAAGGTGGATCCAAGAGGATTTTAACAGGAGACTAGAAGACACCAGTTCTATGAGGAGGATTGTCAGGAGAGAAAACACAGCTTCAACATTGCAACCAGGCGTTAAGAAGCTCGACAGAAAACAAACCATGATTCGTGTTTAAGAGAAACAGTTAATTTGTTAATTTTTTGGTATTAAAATAGAAAAGGTAAATAAACCATATGTTCAGAGAAAGGAAAATGAGTGAATGTACGCATGTGTAAGAGAAAAATATTGGCACAACTGAAACACATCATGTTAAAGAGAATGGGAAGAGAGTGGTAGGTTGGATGCATTTATTTTAGAACTGTAGCATATCCCTTTTTCTGGGAAAGACAGTGTGCTGTTGAGAAGAGGAAATACTCCCTCCTTCTATCCCCAGTCCTGCTAGCTTCAGATTTTTGCAAGATTTTTGAGCCATCTCTGACATGGAATAATCTACAAAGTCATTAAAATGGTAAAATACCATAATTCTAATGAGTAATCTTTTCAGAGCAGGCTTCAGTCATGACAGGAAACGTCTATGTTAACACAGTATGTTTTCAGATTCAGGGAGATAACTGGTTTCATCAAAATTAGCTAGAAGGGGGTCAAGTAGAGATCAACTGTAAAAGAATTGTCATCTTGGCCACAGAGACTAAGAGAGGATCTAAATCCTATGGAAGGTGGCAGACCTGCCATATTCTAAAAGATTTTACCATTTAGTTGATAATTGTTGAAGAGAGAGTACCAAAGACATTTTTCAAGTGGTGCCTTCACCAGGGCAGGACACACAGCTAACCAGAGAACAATGAATTAGAAATAAAATGTAACATTAGGCCTTCAGACCAAATTTTCAAAAATACCACACTGGGTCATTTTCCTATGATATTTTCCACAACTGGACATGGAATTCAACATTTTAAATGCAAGTGAGTTGACTTGTCAATAGACAATACACTTAAATCAGATGAATCTTGATTTTACCTTTGAAATGTAAAGGCGTTTACTAAATTGAAAGTGTTCACTTTGAGTTCATATCAAACATTCATATTTTTAACAGAAACAAGATATTAAATATATTCATACCCTTGGCCTTTCACAGAGAAAGTAAGGGATCTTCAGAATTCTCTCTCTACCATTGATTCTGTGAGGATGGGAAAATATCATCAGCTTTCTGTGTGTAACTGATCATTTGCAAAACAGAGACACCAGTGATAGCAATTACATAAGTACTTTTTTGACATAAAATAATATGAAGTATATAAAAAGAGTCTGGATATAAAACCGCAGAAAACAGAATAAAACTCTGACAAAAGTATGCTTGTTTGAATCCCATGATTCCAAAATTCTCTTGGGAGAATGACTAAGACGTTGATTGGAAGGGGAAAGAAGAAAAATGAACTGCCAAAAACATCCTTGCTTCCCTCAAGAATGCTCTAGGGAGAAATATCTATATATAGACAGAACCATTTTTTAAAATAACAAAATTCTAATAATTGATTAAAAGATAGAAATCCCCCAGAAATAAAGACTTCCTATTGCTAAACCTTGACTGGGATGACATTTGAATAATTCAGATGATTGCTACATGGCACTAAAATCTTCTTACATATCCCAAAGGAGGGTGACAGGGGAAAAATGATGAATTAAACAAGATGATTTTATATTAGGGAATCTTATGGCCAAAGTTCAAGGCACATGATGAACCGTAGTAAGTGAGGTTCAGGGTAAGGAATGAAGCAGTAAGTATGGCACAAGCAATGTGAATCATCCAATTGGGGAAACTGGTTGGTAAGCACTGTTCTAAGGCAGAAACCCAGTTTTGGACCAGAGCACAAGAAGTAAGATTTCAGTTACTCAAATTGAGGAAACTAATTGAAAGGAAGCTCAGTTTTCTCACTTGGAGCTCCTTTAATTTCTAACGTGCAACAGAAGCACAATACACCTGAGTGTGAGATACACACGACCTCAAATTGGACAGTTAGGATCTCACACTTCTTTGGACTCTGTGATGACAATATTTTATGAGACCCCTCTGTCACAATCCATTTGTGCCTGTAAAACCATGTTGTGAATTTTGAAAGAATTTGAGCTGCATGAATTTGAGCTACATAGAGTCTATGTAACCATCAACATGTGTATTTAATTGTTGTCATGTCATGTACTTTTCCTGGAACAAAATTGCTTTTAACATTAGCTGTAACATTTTGTCTCAACTCTAATAAAAAGAACCCCCCAAAACTAGAACATTTCAAATAACTGATAGTAAAGATGTGGCTGGAAATGTCTAAAATAAAACCATTATCTGATTCCTCTCCATGACAAAACTATAATCTTTCCAAGTCCTGTTGTGCTACTTCCATTTTTAAAAAAATATTTTTATTGTAGGTTTTATTAAAGTGTGCTTTAATTTTTTTTTTCTTGAGAGAAGTAAGGTAGTATACAAATAAATGCAAAATAAATTTGGAAAGCATTCTGACAGTTTTCTTTTTGTATATACTGTGAGGAAAATAACCTACGGCAACATCCACCTGGGTAAGGGGTGAAAGAGTCATTTGAGGAGTGTGTATGCTGAAATATCCTAGAGGAGATATGGTCCTCACTTCATAAGAATAGGGAGAATAAAGAGTAAAAATAGTCACAAGATCAAGGGATTTGTGGTAATATTTTTAACACAGCAGCTCTGATGCTAGAACTAAGTATAAAGTGAAGAAAATTGATAACTTTTCTTATAATAGTTTCTTTTCACCTACCTTCCCTCTAGCATGTAGGAAGGTACCAATTTTTAGTTTAAGTCCTGTGGAGGGATCTTCAATGTCAGTCTTCAAAAGGGGGCATTCCTACAGAAACATCGGGGTCCCTTCTCTGTGAATCCATGCAGTTCCTTCTTTTAGAAGGAAAAATCACCAATGTAATTTAGAGGCCTGTGAGAATGCACTTTGATAGGGATTCATCACTCAGACATAGTGAAATTTAGGGTGCATGTCATTCTTTAATTCACTCCTATTTTTGAAAAGGCATACAGATGGTTGCAAAAGTCTTGTAGGTGGCTGGAAAATCATAGTCAGATATTCCTTTACAGACCCTGAACCAAAATGATTAAAAAAAATTATTCTCAGCATCCAGCTGAATTCCTGAGCCAAAGTTGTATAAAGTTGCCCAGCATAGTAATTAATGTGAAATTATTTCTTATCTTTACCTGGCTCCCTGAGTGTTCACCCAGTTAGTCAGAAGCACAGCTGGAGAAAATGCTGTCAACACTATGCAGTGTTCCTAACCAATTCCACTGGCAAAGCATGAGCATTTCATTGTAATAGGGTCATGGGTAACAGGAATGTTTTCTCAAGAAACAGACCCATAGTCTGGAGAACAAGTTCTGTAGAGAAACAAGTGCAGGGCTTTTGCAATTTTTGACAGGAAATAAAAGAAGGAAGTTCTTTTCCACGTTAGAATCCCAACAAAGACAGAATGAAATTGTCCAGGCATGTGGTTCCAGTGATGGCAAAACTAGAAACAAATCATAAAACAACAAATAGGTGAACTTTGAATCAATGAAAGATAATGCACTCTACACAATATGATAAGCTGGTAATAAAACACAGGTAACTGAAAGCTGACCCACTGTCAAGAACGTGAGACCATTCTCCTGCTTCCATCCCAGAAATGCACAGGGCCATGGAACTTTGCTGCCCACAACACCTGGACTATTCTCTACTTGATTGGCCTAGACAATAGATTTAGAGAACAAAGCAAAAAGATCAAAATTCATTGTTATCAAATAGACATCTTTATTTACTCAAAAATAGATACAGCCAGAAGAAAATAGTTTTCTTGGTTTGGGTAAGTTTTCTTTTTTTTTTTTTTCTTAACTGGGAATTGGGTGCATGGCTTTCACATGGAGCCTCAGCCCCTTTTTAAACACTTTATTTTGAGCCATGGTTTTGTTAAGTCTTTGAGTTGCCCACCCTATTCTCAAACTTGTAATCCTCTTGTCTCAGCCTCCCAGAGAGCTGAGATTTTATGTGTGCCTCACCATGCCTGGCTTGGGGTAGACTTTTATTGTTGGGTTTCAGTTGAAACTAACTTATAGTTTAATTCCAGTCATTCTGGTTAAACAGGATTCTTGGAAGCTTCCGTTTGGCAGAATGTTCAACTTATTCAATGAAGAAACAGATGCCAAAAAGAAACTTATCTCTCTTGAAGAGGGGGGATTGTGCCACCATCTTTGTGCATTCTGAACTTTTTAGCAAACATTTCACCCACAGCATGGTTACCTATATTTACAACATACTCTAGAGACTGCATTGCTTTAGGTTCTACCCTACATATTTCTATGTATTCAGTACAAAGAGAAAATACTGTTCCATTCCTTCCTTGAGGGTCTCAAAACATCTGAGGAGAGCTTTATGCAAACTTTCTGCACAGAATTGCAAGTTTGTGAGGGCTTATAGAAAAGTAAAAGATAGACAGAGCATTGCCCCCAGTATAAATGAGTTTCCCTATCTGTCATCCGGGTGGTTTGATCCTATAATGTTGAAGGTATTTTCCAGTTCTAAAAGAGTCTGAATGACTTGTACTTAATCTTTAGCTACCCGGAGCTGTCACTTGCTCTCTTACAGGTAGGTGGGTTTTCTAGACATCAGTAGAGTCCCACTGGAGTCTCCAGGGTGTGATAGAATCAGGTCTCTGCACTTGTGTCATAAGCTTTCTGTGTTCACAACAGTAAATATCTCACCCCAACAGTTCACTTATGTCTGCTTTTTAAACAATTGCAACAGATGGTTGACACTTGAACAGAATGTATAATTAGCTTTACAATCTAACACTTCATTCTTATTTGCTCTTTCTCAAAGGAGAGAAGCTGAGCCTTATGCCACAGGGTCTAATCTGTTAGTTTAATCAGGAGTGGTGCTATGAAAGTTCCCAGGAGAGACAGGCTGTGGGAGGATTCCTAATCCCAGCCTTTTGGGGACATTAAAAAAAGCCAAGAGGGGGTGTAGAGAAAAATCTCAGCAGTTTTTAAAAATCTATGCTTTACTCTCATTTGCTTTCCAGATGAGAAAAGTTTTATACTTTTTTTTTTCTTTCCTCTACCTTAACTCCCCAAGCCTCAGCTTTTTCATGGGAGTTCAGTGACCATGAACTCAGGATGATCTGAATACTAAATGGAACAACTCCTGTAAAAAGCTAGCAGTGTTTCCCACACATAGGAGGCACTCAAAGGGACCAATGTTGTTCCTTTATTAGAAGTGGACCTAGGAAAATGAAAGACACATCAGTTCCCATTTGTTTTCACTCTGAACCTACTCACTCAATCAATACCCTTTCTCAAACACACTTCCACAGAGGTATTCCCATCAGAGTTTGAATCTCTTCTTCTCACCGTCTTCTCTGAAAACTTCACTTCCCTGTTTTCAGAGCCAAGACTGTTCCTTTGTAGGCACAAGTCCCTGAAGTCCAGTAATCCTTCTACCTTCTTGTCTTCAATCACTCTCATTCCCATGTGAACTTATTCCAGATTCCACTCCCATTAGCTTTTTCTGAGTCAAAGATCTTAAAATCAATATGCCACTCTCTCCATCATTTTAATGGGTAGAATACAGCTCTTGCCACCCCTCTTGATATTTATGATGTATTCATAGGAATTCTGACATGCAGCCAACTCAGGCTTGTAGAGAGCTATGCTGCTCCAGAGACCAGAACAAAGCTTAGAAGCACACATTTTTCAAAGCTGAAATTTATTCTTTACAGAAAAATATAATGCTGCTTAATCAATTTCCTAAAGTCATCAGATGACCCTTGATCATAGATACTACCACATTTATTCTAGAAAAATTATATGTCATCAAAGGGTGCACCCACTTTTGGTAATTTAGTGGACTTTATGCAACCCAGGAAGGAAGTGGTTCACTCCTTTGAGGAATTTAAAATCTTGAGAGAAATGCCAAGAAAGTCCAATGTACAATAATTTACAAAACCTAAAGAAAAGAAATTAATAAAAATAGATCAAAAGTTAATTAGAATGGTCTTAGATACTCAATTGCCATAGATAAGAAATGTATTTTTATTGAACTCTTTGCTAAGTAATTCATATACTTAGCATGATAGCAATGTGGTAGCATATGCAATGTTCTCAATACAGAGAGTAGCGTATGCTTTGTAGGGCTGACTACTATTATCTAATTTAGTTTCAGAAATATTTCTGTTTTTTAGATAATGAAGAAAATTTGGTTCTGAATATCTGGACAGCCAGACTAACTTCACAAAAGGGAACTGGGAGGCTGTTAGGATGTGAAATGAATTTTCTGGACATAACACCCACCCCTTTTCTCTGCAGGGTTACATGACCTGAAATTGATGCTCAGAAGGCTGTTCTTGATGAGAACACCTCATTACACATTCACACCCTGTCTTGGTGAAGGCAAATACAGTTCCTTCACAGGTGGAGGACACTTGAGGTCTACTGTAAGTGATACTTAAGCCTCATGTGAAAATTTACATCTGCTCCAGTTAAATTCACTCACCAGCAAACATTTAATAAGCATCCCATCATGTCAGGAACTACTATAGGCACTGGGGGTTCTATGGAAAAGAAGCAAACATCTGCACAGATGCAGATAGGAGGAGTGAACTGGAATATCGGTCTCTGTTCAAAAATGATGGCTCAAAATAGCAGCTCTATGCCTGGCCATACTGATTGTACTTACTTTTATTGTGTACACCTCTGCATCAGAATCCACATGTACTGTGGTACAATGATGAATAAAATAAAAACCGTTGCTTTGATTTATGAAAATATGTAATCACATCAGAAAATTATAAAATAAATGAGACATAAAGATGCACCCTCCCATAATGACAGCATCTTAAGGCAAACAAGTGTTTGTATGTTTTAAAAATAATTAATCTTGCACACATGCAATTACAACTTATAAAGTATTCTATCTGCTGTTTTACAGATAAAACTTATTTAAAATAAGTTTAATGTACATAGTAACATAGATATAGCAGCACTGTATATATATATATATTAATTTATACACACATGGAATGCATATATAAATGTAAATATATATAAAATTATAAATTTGTGTTTGATATATGTGTGTTTGTGTGTATTAGTGAAGACCAATAACATCTAACATGACCAAGGATATCTGAAGAACCTCAGAAATCATCCTATCCCTTTCTGTTCAACACCCTCTCTAGAGATAACAATTATTTTGGTAATTATCATTATATAATATTTTTATATTATTAAATTTCATAAAATTAGAATTACGTACAATATACTCTTTCCTGACTTCCTTATTTCATACAATATACTGTTGTTTTCTTACTTTAATTTTAACATTAGATAATAAAGTTTTTTACATCAAATTTTTGTCAGTAAAGATTTATAGGGTACTGATCAGTGTCTAAGCAACTAGTTTTCCAAGTATATCCACTATCTCCATTATGATTCAATAATATTTTGACATTTCAGGCAATAAAATAAAAAAGAAAATTTTCACAAGCTTAAACTATTTCAGTATGAAGACAAAATAAATGCTTAAGTGTTTGATTCAACAAAGGCAAGTTAACATTGGTTGTTTTTGTGATCATTGTTAATTTTATTATATTAAGAAAAAAAACTCTGTAACTTTAAAAGTACTTGAACAAGCTAAGTGTTACTAGACTAAATAAATCCAGTATTTTTTTTTCATTAAATTTTTTGGTATATTTTAGGTATACAATACAATTGTATTCACCATTGGGATCAGAGGGCAGGGGAATGGGGAAAAAATAAATCCAGTATCTATGCTTCATCTCATTCATAAATAATATGTCATATTTAATATTACTATTGTAAGGAATTGATTGGCCATTTCTATAATAATTTCATGTATTGTTTATTTGCATTATGTACAAGATATGAAATTCACTAGCTTTTCTTAAGAGTAGGGACAGAAATGGCTACAAAAGAAACAATATATAAATCGGTTATGACTTCCATTTGCTTCAAGACTTCTTTCAAAATCACCCCTGTAAAGTGTGCAGCAAGGAAACTCAGAATTAATTAAAAGAGTGATTTTCCTATCTGCTTGTCTTGGAGGGTCGAAGTACGTAAGTGAGCAGAGGTTTAAAAGCTATTGAGACAAAACTTCCCTGCTCATTTAGCTGTCTTTTCTATGTGAAAACTGCAATGCACTTTGAACATTCTCATGTTCCCTGAAGTTGTGGTTTTGATTCCAAAGTTAATCAGTAGGAAAAAAAATATGCTTAAGCACAGTTTTCTGGCCTTAGCTTTCTCTTCTTTCCTCCAAAACCGTATTGCAATAGTGAAATTCCTGTTCACGCTATGAATGAGGATCAACCCCATTTCTTCCTTTCCCAGGAAACAGCTGCTTCTGTTGCTCCCGGTTCAGAATCCGAAAGGCCCATATTCATTCCTATGTTTTGGTAGCTGCAGCATGGTCATGTGACTGAGCCTCTATGGCTAATCAGCATGCTGCCCTGGACATGGAATATTGAGTGGGTGATCCAAAATTTAGACAGGGATTACGAACCATTTCAAAGTGGAGGCACCAGCATCTGATCTTTGAGATGAGCAGTAGAGGCAGAAGCAGCAGGAGAATTTGTAGTCCGATGTCCTTGGCACCTCACTGTGAGCATCCTAATAACTTCCTGCTAAACTTATTTTTTTCTGGTTGTGGCTGGTGGCTTTTTACTGCTCAAAAATGAAAACCTGACTCAGGTTTTTAGCTCTAATGGATAAGGAAAAATAACAGTAGAAGCTTCCAAATTTTTGTCTCCAGTACGAGATATGTTTTCAGTGCTTTGGTGGATTATTAAACACACTCCTTGTTAGTGAATTTCAGAATTTTTTCAACCTCAAAGTTTTGAGTTTTACACAAACACATACGAAGATCAATTTATTCATTATTTATTTTTAACATAGTATTGGGCAAATTTTTATATTTCCTGGTACAATGCCCTTAAAGGAAATATATGAAGAATAATACTCTTTATCTAAAATCTTAAACAAAAATAGTATATGGAAAGTATTATATGATAAAAATTTATTCTCAGATATGCATTTCAAGTTGGAAGGGTGTAAATATTCCCACAAAGATCCAAACATTTCATTTATTTATTTTTTTAGTTCTTTTATTGGTACATTTTAGGTATACAAATTGTTTACATTTATCGTTGGGTGTTTGTACTTGTACATGATATATCTTGGTTCTTATTTTTTTTCCCCATTAGCTGTGCACCCTTCACCCCCTCCACCCTTCCCTATTTACACAGATTTCATTTCCATTTTTTTCTTTTCTCATAGTTTTTCCTTTCCCCTTCCCCTCCTTTCACTCCTTTATCTTTGGACCTTTTTTCCTATTTCAAATTATCAATTATGCATTTTAATCATTTTAACCTTTGTTTACACTATCAGTTTCTCACACTAGTGAAACTATTCAGTATTTACACATGTGTGTCCTATTTATTTCACTTAAGAGTATGGCCTTGATATGCATCCATTTAGCTATAAATGACTCTAGTTTTTTGTTCTTTATGGCTGAGTAGTACTCCATTTTATAAAAAA
>NW_004624746.1:22043899-22064170 GCF_000247695.1 Heterocephalus glaber
TGATAGTTTAAAATTGCTTATTGTAGGTATCTTTGTTGCTTGTAATTGGAACCCCTATGGAATGATTGCTTCTTAGAGGTGTCTTCCAGATATAGCTGGTCTTTAAGTTTTGAGTCTCTAATGACTCTAAGGCTATCTCATTTTCATTATACCAGGAAGGTTCATTGACTAGATCAATAACAACACCTTAGCCCAAGTGATACAATTGGCAACACCACTGCACCAAGTACATCTTCAAAAATGACATTTTGTTCTAGTTATTAATCTATCACCTTTAGCTGTGTGAATTAAATCAAGATTGAAGACCAACCCAACCTATAGTGAATAAACCCTTCAATAAAACAACTTTTCCCTTTGGGATGGGGAGTTAGAATTTGTTGGGGAGGGAGGGACTGATTGGAAGAAGGATAGGGGAATGTTAGCAGTGTGGCCAGAGGACAGGGGTGAGAAGGGAAAAGAGAATAATAGGAAAATAAAGAAGAACTCTGAAGGAGGACCAAAACAGGGACAAAAAGGGAAGATGAACAATGTGGGAGAGCAAGAGAGTGAGTGTAAGAGAGAGAGAAAGGAAAGAGAAAAGAAGAAAAGAAAAGAAAAAAACGGAGAGAAAAACAACATTTGAAAAGAGTAGGGAAAAAATTAAAGATAAGAGCAAAGAAGTGAAATGAGAAAAAATAATAAAACTAATTTTGGGAATAAAAAATAACGATGAAGATGAAAGGGCTCTTTCAGGGTATGTCTCTGTGGTCACAATAGACAACGTGGGTAGCAGTGTGCAGATATAAGTCACTGAGTTTCAGTAAGCTAGTCACAGACCCATGAGATTCAGGCAGATTTCTGGCTGCAAGTCCCAAGTTGAGCTCCCTATCCTCCTGTAGGGTTGAACTCTGCAGAGTTGTATTACAGGTTCCAGCTGCCCTTCCCCTGAAGATAGTCCCGGTCCTGATGGGAGGTGAAGATGACTCCACCTTACCCGTACAGTGGTCTGGTGGTCCTGTGTCTTCTAAGTCTTTGTAGTGTGGAACGAGGTCGCTGTACAGAGGAGCACAGCGGGGGTCTTTCCAGTGGATTGCTGCCAGGGTGTGGGCTGATTCGTCGCGTTCTGCAGGACTCCCAAACATTTTATTATTAGATGTCAGATACTAACAATTTTAATTGTGTCAGTATATCAGAGACACGATTAATATTATGAACAGAGTTGTAAACATAAAATGTTCTATAATATTTTCTTCCCTAACAATAACAAGCCATGCTTTCTAGGCCGATGTTGTGTTAAAAATCAATGGTTATTTTACTCTAAGCCATCATAGGTACATGTATGTGTAAAACTAAAGTGTATTAAATTAGAGTATGTTATTGCCTAATAACAAATTTCTTCCACAGGAAGAAATTGAGAGGAGGGTGCTTCTGCCCATGAAATCTTTACTGAGACAAAGATAAAGAGACCATTCAAAATTTAAAGTAAAGGTGAGAAGCTTGTGTTATGAAAAGACTCAAAACAGAGCTCTGATTGAGACCCAGGTGTGTCCACTTCAACACATTGCATACCTTTTTGAAATATTGCAATTATAATCTTGAGTAGTTTCTCATTTAACCTCTCTATCCTCATTAGTAACATGGGAATAGAATTAAATTTCTAATGCACATGCTATTTGTAAGGAGTTAGTTATATGACACTGAGTTTTTAATTCAGTGCTTAACACACGGCAAATGCTTTGCAGCTGCTGGCTGTTACTAATGATAGTGGACAACTTGTCCTTTTATCAATTTTTTTATTTTTTCTTCCTCTGTAATTTATTATTATGAGACAATAATTATATAAAAGATAGTTGTGGTTTGGGTGTATTGTTCAGAGAAAGGCTCGTGGAAGGTGACTGGATTACAGAAGCCATATACCTGGCTTGATGATAGGAGGTGTGGGCCTGGTTAGAGGCTGGTCATTGGAAGGGACTCTTACAAGAGTATATCTTCCTCCTGAGCTCCTCACTTTCATCTCTGGTTCCTAGCTGCCTGGATATGAGCAGCTTTCCCCTGCCCAAGCCGTTCCACCTTGACATTTCTGTCTTTAAGCCTGCCTAACAAGGACTGAACGATCTGAAATGTGAGGCAAAATAAACCTCTCTTTCCTGAAATTGTGGGTGTCATGTACTGTGTTCCAGCAACCAGAGAGTGACTAAGAAAATGGTGAATATCTAAATAGAATGAGAGACCATAATTTCATTTAAATAAATGCCATCACACCTACTTAGAAAAGATAAAATGCATCATAACTCAGTGGGCATTAAAAGTTTCAGCGGCCACACAAGAGTTCACAAAGTTTTTAGAGTTGTCAATATTAAAATCATCCAATTAATGAATTATTAATAATGGTTGCTTTTATAAGATAATATCAATCCTAAATGAAAACTATATGAACATTTGCAAGTAGGAATCAACATTTTGGTTCAGATATGCTAATGTTCTTGCAAATGTTTTCTGTTGGGTAGCATAGCCTCCAGGTATGAATTAAAATGTATTTTTAAAGAGAATGACCTGCTAATAACTAATAGCTACTAAGTAGCATAGAATCAGGGTAAGCTTCAATCACTCCTTTTAGTTAAATGAAAAACAAAAAGGGAATTGGAGTCTGAGATAATCCAGAAAGAGCTACGTGGGTGTCATCATTGGACATCCAACTTCTTCTAAATATTAATTGCATGAAACAATTCAAATGATCAGGTGGAACTGGATACCTCCTATGCCTTTCTGGAAGAGTTTTAGAATAAGTAGAAGATGATGGGCCCAGCAGGATGGTCAAAGGTACTTGGTAGGTACTACTCTAAATAGCAAGGTTCAAGTAGGCAAGGCAACAATTGAAACTTCATAATGTTATGTTTGAATGACCCTTTTCATTAGCTCATCTAAAACACTCCCCCATCCTCTTCTTTTATCTTTCAAAATGAAATGATCTTTGATGGGTGGCTAAATCTTTGACTTGTGCCCAACTATAAGGGAAGTTCTTACACTATCTCAGAAAAGGCACTGGAGTAAATAGTCTCTTGCTATGTCATGGATTTGGCAAAGTTCTTTCTTCTCCATTACTAGTTAGGATTAGGGAGACCCAGCACCTATTCCCACCAAACTCCACCCAATCCAGAAGCTTCCAGAAAGATAGCTCTGTGCATCTATCCACATTTCCCATCCACAGCAACTCCAGCAAAAAGGAACCTTGATTCCACTCCCATCTATAATTACTTGAATATTGTCACAAGATCCAAAAATTAATTTGAACTTTACTTAATTCCTCTTTTCCACATGGTATTTAAATTTCTTCCTGTGCAGACTCCTCCAAAACTTCAGTGGGACACTTTCCTTTGTGTTTGTTAAGAATTCCAGAAATCTCTCCTTTATTTTCTAATTTATCATAGTCCTGTCTCCAGAGATATTATTTATTTGTAAATCTATAAAATGGAATATGAAAAACATCAAACAAAACCCATAGAATGTACATTCCCAAAATATGCTAACCACCTTACAAATGACTTGTATTTATAAAGTAAGTTTATCTGCTAAACATTAACATGAATAATGCCTTTATTGTTTTCTGAATTTTCCACCTTCTTATAAAAAAGAAGAATAAACCCAATTCTTTATTCTCTACACTGCCTACCTTGATTAGCATATTATTACCTCTCTCCACATATAAAGGTTTTTTTATACATTAATTCTTTGAATTCTTACATCAAAATTATGTACTTAAAGATACAAATCCTTCATTCTTACAGATCAGCTACACACACACACACACACACACACACACACACACACACCCTTGCAAATATGTAGGGAAACCGGTAATTAGAGTGGGCTCAGGAGTGAGTGGTACCTGTAATGGTGAATAGTTATAGTTATCAATAGGGCCAAATTTATTTTTGTCTTTTATAAAAGTAAGGATAAGGAAGAGCAAGGAAGGTTAAATAAGCCTTCTAAGCTCTGGCTCTCAGTGAAAGAGAATGCTGTCATTGAAGCACATATTGGGCAGACTGTAAAGTTGATATTTGTTATACAAAACATCCATCAATATGTACAGAAGGGTATATCTGCTTGAACATTCTCCAAGGAAAGAATTCAAAATTTAGTGTATTGAATCTCAAGAAGTAATGGCTTCTTAATTAGAATTTAAAATTTTATTTTTTAAAAAATTTTAGCTTCTTAGTATTTCATCCTGTGAGTTAAGGACCCAGGGTGATTTCAAATTAAGTCTTCCCTAATCTGTTTTAATAGCTGGGAAAAAAGCCACAAATAACTAGTGGATTTTAAATTAGTTTTTCAGTACTAGTTGAATGAATTCATCATTTCTCTAAGATAGCCTAATAATCAGAATTACAGATGGTTTGTATTTTATTATTAATATGAGTTGCTTAAAGTCTATGAATTATTTCATAGATCTATAGTAACAAGTGAAAAGAATGCACCTGGAGAAAAAATCTCAAAACATTTATTTCTACCTATAAATATCCATAATTCTCTCATCTATTACTCATAGTATCTATGTTTCTCATGTTACTCCATTTCTATGTGTTTCTCACATACGATCCATGATATCTGTATCTAATCTCATCTCTCACTTTGTCCTTCCAGACTGCAAGCAAACCATCAGAATAGTAGGCAAACAAAAATAGGGTGGACCATTGGTTTGCTTCTCACTATACTGTGTCTTTGTGTAGAGAGAGTATTATGTCTTTTTGGGTTCAAGAAAAGATTTTAATTTCTTTCTTGAACCTCATATCTGAGGTCTCTTACATAAGGAGTGCCTCGGGTATGACATGAGTGCAAAGAAAGGCATGCAGTACCTACAGTATCTTGCTTGTCATTATTCATCTAACCCTCATAATAACCTAAGGAGCAGCACATGCTAGTGTCCCTATTTTACAAGTGGGAAAACAGACTGAGGGAGGTTTAGTAACTTGAAAAATTTACACAGATAATAAGTAATGGAGCCAAGATTTTAACCCAGTCTACTTTGATTTCCTATATTGTATTGCTATACAATGCTGCAACACAATCTTCAGTATGTACTCTGTTTCACAAAGATACTAAAAGAATTTAAAGGAGCCCCATAATTCCTCAGTTAAATGTCATGGAAGGGAACTGTATTTTACACAGATCAATCTGAATCTAAATTCTGCTTTATCATTGACTAAGTCTGTGGATAGTTATCACTTTAAAACTCAGTGTTATTATAAAATATTAACATTAATATTAAACATAGGCTGGCACTAAACGTTAAAAATAAAAATTGTGTAAAGCAATATTAAAGGACTTGGAAGACAGAACATATGGAAAAACTATAGCTGTTTTCTAACTGGTGTCACCCATTTTTACAATGGAAGAAATAAAATATTTTACTCTTCCAAGAAAAGAGTGTATATCTTGAATCACAATTCACATCTGTGTGAGAAATAAAGCAGTTGTCTTCCTTTGTTTTATTCTAGTTTACAGGAGGAAATTTGGTAGGGGCAGGAAGGAGATGAGACAAGGTTTCAGTTGCCTTGGTTTTGGTGAACTCTATAGTTGAGCCACCATCAAAGAGTAAAATGTACAAGGAAGACTGAGTAGCATCTGGAAGAAATAATTTTCAGCTTTATTCCAAGAGGAAATGATGTGGAATTCATTCTTTGTATGGAGAGAAGGCCAAATGAATCTGGAAAAATCACACTAAGAACATCATGAAATTCATAAACATTTCCACAATATTTCTGCAGAAATTCGAATCCCTTTTCATATCATGATTCAAACATTATAAGACAGGCAGAATGGATTATTTGAGTGATCACCTATAAGAAAGGAAGCATACAACTGTCATTGTAAGAACAAACTGTTGAAGTTTTAACTGCCATGTTCCCCATGGCACTGATCAACTTCTTGAGGTGGCCTATGCATTGCATGTTGCTTTGGGGGCAAAGTGAGACAATTTTCACTGACATTCACTAATTAATTATGTGACTGTTTGCAATATTTCTAAGTCTCAATTTTCATTCTTGCTATGAGATTACTGAGAGCAATATTAACACACCACTTTTAAGAACTACAGATCTAAGTGGATATGGTGGAGCACGCCTATCATCTCAGTGCTATGAGAAGCTGAGAGAGGAGAATCTTAAGTTTGAGCCCAGCTTGGGCAAATTAGTAGGTCCTTTTTTCAAAATATTTTCAAAAAAAGACTGGGAAGGTACCTCAGTGAAATGAACATGGGCTCAATCCTCAACACTGAAAAAATAAGGGAAAAAATGTTAGACAACATAAATATGTCTTCATGATGAATCACTCATGTTGTCTTACTATTGCTCATGTTTGTTTCTACAGACTTACTTCGGACATTGTCTCAAACAGAGACAAATTTTGCTGAAGACAGTGCAAATAAACTATAATTCTTTGATATGGTCAGGCTTTGTTGTTTTCCAAAAGTCATCAAGTAAACTATAATGCAAATAAATTAACTGTTGGAGCATCTGGAGTTTTCCTAATATAACTTGTCTTCTGAAGAATCCCTAAGAATGTAATGAAATGTGAGCAAATTGTTGAAAGGTAACTCAATAGAATATTGAGTTTTACTTTCTGCTATTTTTTCTTTATTCTTTCCACTGAATTACATAATTATAGAAAAGGATTATTGCTTAGAAAGGTTGTTCATAGAATTCCTACTCTGTTCTATATCTACAAAGTATTTCAAACTTCAAATTATTAATTATTCCCTTCTTCCTTCTGTTTCCTTTGTTTTATACTGTAGACATGGCTTCAAGGCTGATTTTTGCTTGTCTATCACTTTCACTTTCACTTAGTCTATTACTTGACTAAAACTAAACACTTTCATTTTATTTCACTAATATGATTTAGAGGACATACATCTTGTTTATCATGTTATTGATGTATTTCTAAAAGTTATATCTGCCTTTAATACTTAAATGTGTATGAACATTTCTACTCCTTTGAAACTACATGTTTTCATAGCACTTCGTCCTTCCAGTCTCTCATTGTCAAGGTCACAGCAATGGAACATAAGCCTCCGTCATCCAATGAGAACTGTCAGACCAGTCACTCTGGGACAATGTTAGGAAGACACATGATAAGTTGAATAAGCGCATTTCTGTCCATTTCTTCAGCTTGTCTGTCTAGACATATGTTAAATAAGTTTTCATTCATTGCCAGAAATTCTATAGAAATGAAACTCATTTGTTATCTTAAGAGTGGTTGAAGGAGTTTTAATGTCATCTGCTGCAACAACAGGTGAATGTGGGGATATTATGTAACAGACCTGGCATAAAATTTATTGGGTACCAAGTCACATGTAGGCTGGACATGATAAAAATAAGTAGCCTCATATTGAATTCAGTCTTTGGTTTAGGTCTAGCAAAATCTGTTTTACTTTCATTTATGTCATCCTTGCTTGCAAATCTTCACCTGTGTTTATACATTTCGCATTGCTAGATTCAAAATTTAGTTTAAATTTATTTATTATAAATACTGTGAAGCCATATACTGTAAATATTTATAAGTACACACACAGAAGTTATAAAAATAAGCCAAAATTCTTCCACATAAAGCAGCCTGGGAATCAGAAAATCTCTAATACTAGCTTTCTTTATTGGTAAATTCACATCTCTAGGTTTTGATTTATTATTTGGAAATAGAAAGAGCTTGGGTAGACGATTTTAAAGGCCTATACTACATTGAAATATTTCTAAAATAAATCATATTTTATTGAACTCCTCTGAACTGGATATCACATATACCATATACATTATAATCTCCATGGCAGCCTGACCAGAAAGACAGCATTATAGTGCTCCAGATCAGAAAAATAAGAGGATTTCTCCAAAAATCAACATCTGATAAATAATTAATTGAGGAAATACAGTCAAACTTGTCTGTCTTCAAAGTTCACTTGCTTCTATTACACATATTTCCACTTAAAACATTTTCCAAGATTTGCAAAATCCCCAATTTTGTTTCTATCCTGTCATAAATAAAGTATTTTACAGATGTTAAGAGAATACAGCAAAACTATTTTAATCTAGAACTCAAAAATTGGATTCCACAAGTGAGTTTTTTTTTTTTTTTTTAGGAAATATCCTGTTAAAACTACCCCTGGATGTTTTTGAAGGCATTGCAAACTCTAGTTAAATCCTGACCATTAGCAGGAGGTCTAGTTTCACTTTCTCTAATTTTTGAAGTCCCTCTTTTGCCAGAAATCTAGCCTACAAATGCATCAACTAAAGGTCTCAACTGCAAGACTCAGTAGAAACCAAATATTGTTCTATTCTCTGATGCACTGTTACTTTTTCCTCCCTCACTGTTCCCCACCCCGAAATGAAAAATGACTCAGAAAGAAAACCAAAATAGTAAAAACAAGAAATATGTGTGAGAAAGGCTGCTTAACAATTTCCAGTCGTGGCTAGGGCTCAGGGAAATTGAGAACAGGCCAAGAATGCTTACTTTTCAGCCATGCCCTAGAATTCTTTCTGGTTTCAGTACAAGAGAATCATTTCAGTAAAGAGCTACAAGGAGACTGTGAGATCACAGTCCTTGATCAGCAGCAGCAGCATTGTGAAGGGATCTGCAGTCCCTGAAGAAACACCTGAAAGAAACTGATTACAAGAAGCATGAAATACTTGGCCTCCCTCCTCACCCCCTCTTCGCTTTCTCTGCCCGCCACTCCAGGGTCAGCCCAGACAGACACTTGAGTTCTATGGGAGATGTATTCAGTTAACAAAAGAACAAGATTGAGCCTGGATAATTCAGGAAAATGGAACTCTGACAAGGTTAAGCTTAGCATTTCTGCAAGCAGGCATTGCTTCCAGCATATACACAGAAGGCCTGGGGGCGTCTCTGCATTGTCCTCTTAACAAGGAAAGCACTTCGCTTTCACAGTCAGACACTCAGTTTTTTCCCCTTTCTTTGCCCTGATCTCAATATGAGACCAAAAAAAGAAGAAAAAAATAAAAAGAGACAAGAAATGGAAAATGTTTCTTATTTAGCATCATGGGGATTCCTTTTGTGTGTGTGAATCATTATGGTGTTGAAAAAATACCAGCCCCACCACTTAGATCAAGAAAATGCTGTCAGGGTCTTTCCCACTTACACCACCACTTCCTTACCAATCTGAAGTCCTTGGTGCAAGCGTAGTGTATATTGATTTGTTAAATTCATTTCTTGCAATAGCTATATCAGCTATCCCTGCTCTTCCTTTAAAAACATTTCCCCCGAAGAGAAGCTTTCAGACTCACTAAGTTATTCATGGCTCAATATAAAAACAAGAAGGAAATTCTCCCGGATAACGTTGAAAAGTGTGTTGCCAAAGAACCCTGGAATAAAAGATTAATATGTGTAAGAGAATTAGAATAAATTAGGACCATTTACCAAAATTACTTCCTGTGAACATGTACAGTTCCAAACTTACTTCCTGGGAACATGTACAGTTTGAAACTCTTGCCAAACTTATAAGCATTTGATCTTTACTACTGGAAAGAAGCTATATCACCAGGGCAGTATTGGAGGGTCAGGTCAAATGTAGAGCTATTCCTCTATGGCACAATGATAAGGAACATAGCTTATAGAGAACTTGATCATAAGCATGCAGAGGATCCTGGGGAAAATTAACTCTTCTACTTGTGAGGGATATAAATATGAGAAACAGTAATGATGGAGGAAATTTTGGATAATCTACTGTCTTTGGAGTCTAGCCATGCACACCATGGTGGTGCCTCCATTTGATGCAATATTCCTCAGCAGTAAGGAGGAACAAACCACTGATAAGTGCAACAAGTTGAATGGATTTCAAGGGCTTCCTGCTGAGAGAAAAAGGTTAATCTTGAAAATCTGCATGACATATGATTCCACTTGTATAAAATTCGGCAAATATAAAAGTTACAGAGGAGGAAGAACAGATGGGTGGTTCCTGGGGCTGGTGAGGGAGGAGGGTGTGTGGCTGGGAAGGGGTAGCATATGGGAATTCCTCTGGGGTAAGATAACAGTTTTGTATCATAATTATAGAGATTTATATAGGTGATAAAATCTCATAGGACTATATACACAGATATACCACAATGAAGCAGGAAAAGAAAAACATCAGTGCATACAAAATCTAATAAAATCCAATTAGAGTCTAGCTAATTGTATTCTGCCAGTATTGGCATATAATACTTGTTTGGATCATGAACAACAATATATAAAATGTTAGTATGAGGGAAAAGCTGAGTGAGGAGTCCAGGGAAGTTTTCTGCATTATCTTTGCAATTTCTTGCGAGTCAATCATAATTTCAAAAATAAGTAAAAAATATTTAAAAATAAAATTTCTTAGAAGGTTTTTCTGAGACACTGTATTGACTCATTTGCTTTTCCATTCAGTAAGCAAGGTTTTCTTGATCAACTGTCTGTGTATACACAGAAGAAAGCTGTCATAAGAACATGTTGCAATCCTAAAATACTACTGGGACTAATGGCATATCCCTGCAAGCTGACCTCCCAGAGGAATCATCCCTGATACCAATGCTTGTAGCTGTAGAAATGAAAAGTGTTTCAGTAAAATGTGTTGCATTTTAGCATAATGACATTTTGACAGTTTTCCTTCTTTGTCATTGAGCCAAATAAGGCATGTCATACTCTCATCCTTCAGGTCTCACCTGTAGACATGGGTCAAAAGTTCTTCTTAGTGTCGTGAAGTTCTTTGTGCATCTCTTTCTTAAACTTATCTGCATGTTTTCTGCACAATTAGTGATGTTATTTTTGCCTATTTTATTCCGAACATCTGGAGCAATGACTAGCCCACAGTGGATTCCCCAAAGTTATATTTTCAATGATCATTGAGTGGCTCAGAAAGACAAAGCCATTCGAATATCACACTATAACATAAAAAGTGACAAATGTCACGTGATTCCGTCAAAACTAAGAATGCCATGGGAGTGAGCACACACACGCACACTCACACACAAGTATATTATAAGAAATATTTATTGATTAAAGATTTGAGACTAATTAGCAACTTCCTATGCACCACAGGTGGAATTACTTTCCACTAGTAAGTGGAGAATAGACCTAGTCATTCATTTGCCATTCATTCCCACGTGTTTTATATTTGTCTTAAGCTTGTCCCTAAGAGCAAAATTCAAGAATATACTCCAAGGTTTCAAAGTGCTTAAAGCTCACTGAAAAAGTTATAGGTCAAAAGGATACAACAAAGGGCATTTTAGGAACTGAATCATCTATTTTCCACCCTCAGGAAACTCTTCCCCAATGGTGATACAAAGTGTGTACCTTTTGCATATGTTTGATAAGTGAAAAATAATGTGATGTCAATATTGAGTGCAATGTTATTCATGCAGTTAGAGGAGATACAGGTTTTTGAGAACCATTTTCCTTCAGTATTTTTGTAATATAGATTTCATTTTCTATAGTCATTCAGTGTCTCACACCAGGATATCCTATGAGAGACAAGATGAGGAAATAATAGTGATAGAAAATACATGTCATGTTCTGGCCATGCCAAGAATTAACTGTGTAACCTTCAGCTGGTCACTCCTCCCTTGTTGGTCTTGGCTATTTTATCTACAATACAGACAATCTAGATTGAGATGACTAAAATGCCTATTACAAATAAATATAATCTTTATTGCCTAAAGAAATTTTTCCACAAAGTTGAAAGACTTCTTTTTTTTCTCCCTTTGGAATAAAATTTAAAATATCTATGGGCCTTGTGGATGTTTGTATTTGTCCTTTTCTTAATTCTCAGGACAAAGTACTCTTTCTTCTGTGTTTTGGTTGTCAGGTCTCTGGGACCAATGCCTTTGGAATCATTTGTCTCTTGCATCATTTTGCACACATTTCCCCCAGTTTCTTGGCCAGATGTTGCTCTCTCGATCTTCTTGGACTGGGAAATATGACACAATCATCAAAGGACAATCCCGTCCTCAGTCCACAGAACATTTGCATGGCTCTGTTGTTTTTTGTTGTTGTTGTTTGTTTTTGTTTTGGTATCAGGGATTGAACTCCAGTCCTTGCGCTTGCACAGCAGACAGCCAAACCACTGAGCTAAATCCCCGGCATTTGCATGGCTCTGTATTTCAGAAATAAACTTTAAAAAGGTTAAGAGACTCTGGAAAGTATCAGAAAAATTTCAGAGTCCTCTCAGAGAAGATAATGAAGCTTTGTACGTAGACAGAGCTAATTCAAGGTTCTCAGGCTTTTTCTCCATGGAGAACAGTGGCATGGAGTGTAAAATTGTATGCATCTCAGAGTCTCAGTTTTCACAATTATATTATAAAGATATTTGAGTAAAACAAAGTTTATTAGGCTTGTTTTGTAAGCTTGAACTTTTAGGCAAATTAAGATATTTATTTGGAATATAGGTACACATATACACTTATACAATAACACATAAGAATGAAAACCACAAATTTATGATTAAAATAAAGATGCAATGACACAATTATAGAGTGCCTATCTGACAATTATCAAGTCCATCCAAAGTCACCTGTGTGAATGGGCACACATATTCAATCCTTTGCAGGTACAAATACATATAGTCAGGTTGTACAATCCATCAAAAGATTTCTAAATCAATTTTGAAAACATTTTTCAAAAAATCTTACAGAAGAACCAAAGCAATCACTTAAAGTTATAATTTCAGTAAACATTATTAGTGGCAATAGATTTTTCTCTTTTTTTAATTTATTTTATTGGTACATTTTAGGTCTACAATACACTGACATTCATCATTGGAAATTTGCACCTTTATATAATCTCTCTTGTTTCTTATTTTTCCCCCCTTCCCCTGCCTTCCCTTCAACCACTCCATCCCTCCCTATTTACAAAGACTCTGTGTCCAGTTTTTCATTTTTTCATATTAATTACATTCTCTTCTTTCCTTTCCCCTACCCTTCCCATTTCCCCTTCCCCTTTGCCCCTTTTCTTCCTATTTCACATTCTATATTATACCTTTTAGTCCTTATTTACACTTTCATTTTCTCACAATAGAGAAACTATTCCGTATTTACACGTGTGTCCTATTTATTTCACTTAAGAGTATCACCTGAATGTGCATCCATTTAGCAATAAATGCCTCTAATTTCTCATTTTTGATGGCTGAGTAGTACTCTATTCTATTTTAAAAAAAACACACATTTTCTTTATGCAGTCCCAGTTGATGAGCATTTGGCCTGTTTCCAAGTTTTAGCTACTACAAATTGTGCTGCTATGAACATGGGTGCACATATATCACTGTGTTATGATTCTTTTAATTCTTTGGGGAAGATACCCAGCAGGGGAAGAGCTGGGTCAAATGGGACTTCCAGTCCTAGTTCTTTGAGGTATCTCCATACTGATTTCCACAGTGGTTGCACCAGTCTACACTCCCACCAGCAGTTGAGCAGTGTTCCTCTTTCCCCACAGCCCCACCAGCATTTGCTCTTGGTTGACTTCATGATAGCAGCCATTCTTTCTGGAGTGAGGTGGAATCTCAGTGCTGTTTTCATTTGCATCTCTCAAATGACTAGTGATGTTGAACATTTTTTCATATGTTTATTTACCATGTCTACTTCTTTGTGTGAGAAATATCTATTCACTTCAGATGAAATGCAATAGATGTTTACAAATTGTTTTTGTAATGCACTGGTTTATATTTCCACTAACAAAGTATTTCCTTGCATCCCAGCTAGAAATTAGGATTAATAAACTTTTCTTTTTAGTTGATAACAGTCTTACAAGTACTTCATAATCCCTGTTAGATTTGCAGAAATGTAGAAAAAATCTTTATATGTCTGTTGAGCATTTGTTCTGTGAATTTTCTTCAATGTACCTGAAACATATTTTTCTGTTTAGTAAATAGTATAATTGCAATGTATCTTAGTTATGGTGAATACATTTTTTTAAATTTACTATTTCCTTTTCAGGTATTATAACTCAATATGATGTTTAATATCTATGTGGACACACAAAGTTCAGTTTCTAGCTTCCTAGGCATGATGGTGATACAAAACATTCTTAAAAGATCTATCATGCTCTGTATGACTTGCTTCCAGTATAGCTTTCCATCCCCTTCCATTTGCGAAGGCATCTACTGACCTGGGTTTTCTGTAAACATTTGAGATACACACCCACCTTACATGTTCACACCAGCTCTGAACTCTGCTTAGAGCTCTTGTCCAAGGTATCTGCCTATACAAATCATGGGTTTTTTTCAGGTCTTGGCTCAAAAGTCGCATTTTCAAGGTTCCCTGCCTTATAGTGTCACTAAATATCTCAGCCTAGTCTGCTGTCCACTTACCCTGTCTGGCCCCACCTTTCAAAATATTACTTATTGTTTAAATTTTTTTCCACAGCATTGGTTACATCCTGACAAGATGGACACGAGTTATTTAATGTGCTTCCTTTTTACTTTGGGTCATTTCCTATACATAGAGTATCATGCTTTTATTTTTAGGTCATATATTTTAATCACCTAAAATTACAAGTAGGATAAATAGGCTTTAATAAACATGTACTGAGATCAATGAGAGCTGTATTCACTTTCTAGCTTTCCATGTAGATTTTTCATTTTTTATTATTTGAACATTTAGATTTTTATTCTAAATGATTTTTATGTTTCTTCTTAGTATGAGTCCCTCATTGTTATTTGTTTCCAGAGGGATAGAAGTTGTTCAACCCCCATTTAATAAGGCTCCTCTCTTTCAACTGGATGAAAATAGAACTTATATGCATAAAACAATGCTATGTATTTTGAAGCAGTTCTGGACCTTTTCTCTTTTATTCACTAATTTTTTTCACCAAATTTTTCACTGAATTTCTATATCAATGTGATACTGATTTGATTGTAGTAGTTTGAAAGTTTTATCTGTGTTTAAAATTCCAACCATTTTGCACTCATTTCCTGCTATTTTGTTTAGTTTTTTCACTCAACATCTTTTCAATTTGTAGCACAACTACAATACAATTTGTTATTTGTGTTCCTTGACTATGTTTTTTTGTCTTTTATATCTAAAGTGATTCATTTTAAATGCCAACATAAGAATCAAATTCAGGTTTGTGGTTAATAATTTCTCAGAAAATGAATGAATCCATTCAGTTCCTAGAAGCATATTGCTAAAATAAAGAAATATTGTTTTTAAACCTACCTTTTCTCCATTGACCTTTCCAAATAGTCTATTAATATTAATTCTGTTGTATTCATTCTATTATATTATTTTAAACTTCTCTAGGTCAACTAGAATATTCTCATAAAAACTAAAGAATGCTTTTTCTCTAATACCTATGCCTTTAAAACAATCACTAGGGCAAATGGAATTACTGACCTCTTGTTAAAAATAATGGGCAAGTTTCAAATCTTGTTGTTTATAAACATAAATGAAATTCTAAAGCCATTTTCAGGACAGTGTATATTCTGCTGTAGCCCCTGTCCTTATACCTCTGAGCTGAACACCCAACCAGCATTTATTTCATTTATTGTCTTCATTTCTTCTTTGAACATGGTCCTCATTGTGGTTTCAGTTGATCCCTTTTAAAGCTACAATGATGATTCACATGCATTTTTTTCTACTACTTGACCTCATCCTTGGTAAGCAACCTCCAGAGATAAATAAACTCCAATCCCAACTAGACAACCCTGACATCAATCCCTGTAGGTGGATGTTATTATCCTAAAATGAAGAACACAAGAACAGTCACATGCTTTGCTATAGTTTTGCTATATTTTTATTTAAACACCACCTAAATACCCCAAAATGAATAGAAATGTAGGAAAACAATCATTTTTAAAGTCTATATATCTAAAGTCATATTGTCCATTAGTTTTGAATAGAATAAAATAGAAAACAATACTAAACAGATTATACTACAGAAAATTTGAAAATTTAAATAACATGATTTTTAAAAATCCAATAAATGGGTTTACTCATTTGAAACCATTCTTTCTGGAGTATTTTCAATACCAACTAACACATCAAACTATTTCTTGGATCTCTCATTAGTTATTCCTACTTTCTAGAATAAAAGACGTAAATATGCTGCAATTGTCCCCAGACTCACTCACATAAGATGACATAATTAATCCATCTTTTGTCATGAAATTATAAAAGGGCTCTTTGAGATTAAATTAGCTCTCTTTTTACTTTTCCATCACTCTTCACTACTCCTATGATTTTGAACATGCATGCACGCACACACACACACACACACACACATATGCATGCACACTTTGCAGTTTCTGACAAATGCTTCACTGCTTTTCCACATGTTGTTTCCACTGCAGGAAATGCCCCTAACCCAGACATTGCCTACAATTCCTCCACAATCCACATCAGATTACTTACTCTAGGAGGACTTCTATCTAAATCAGAACCTAAGGATTGCGAGTGACAGGATATTCAAAGCAAAAAAGATTCAGGAAAAAAATTATCTGGCTTTGTCAGATAAAATTAGTCACTCCATCCTCTACACCTCAATTTACCCTAAATTCTATCTCAATTTTTTTTTTTGGTACTGGGAATCAAACTGTGGAACAGGTAGTGGAACCACTGAGCTAAATCCCCAGCCCTCTACCTCAATTTTAATCCTTATTTTGGAAGAAAAATATAAGAAACATATCTTATTTCTTGATACTTTTGTCTTCTACACAACAATTTTTGTTCTACTATCTTTAAATAATTGGATATAATTGCATATACTTTTAACACCTTGTATTTTAAATTTCAGGCATGGAGAGAAAAAGAAAGAGAAGAGAAATGATGAGGAAGGAAGAAAAAACTAGCAAGCACTTTGACAAACTCTAGAGTGAAGAAAATTCTGTGTTCTGAACTCGTAAGATGAAGGGATTGCTATTTATGAAGTACAGTTTTCTATAAAAATAGGCTCATATTGATTTTGATGACTTCTCTTTTTTATACCCCAAGCATCTGGTGAGTATTATTGTTGAGTTAAAGCTTGGTGCTTCCATGCAGACAAGTAACTGCAGTTCAGTGAATGAGCCAGACCTCCCATAAGTCAAAAATTCTAGATCATAAATCTCACTGCAACAAAAATCCATCAAAGGTTTCATGGCACATTATTTCCCAGTTTTTGTTCTACATTCTCTGTTGAGATCCTACAAGGAAATAGGCAGGCAAAACCTATCATGGTGTTTATCAGACAATAAAATGCACTCACATATTGTGAAACTAACCTTCTCTTTAGTTATACTACTCTAGTGCCTGTCATGGATTAATGCAACACATTTTCCCTAGAAGTGGAACACATGTTCTTTTAAAATGTAAATGTGTGTGCACAGAAAAGTTTAAATGCATTACACACTTGGGTGATGACCTAATAGATTTTTTTGTTATTTTAACACAAAGGACAACCTATGAAAATATTAGGAAAATTAGTATTTTGAGAAAAATTTATATTTTAGGAGAAACATATTTTTCTTTTCACCATTGAATAAACATTTGAAACCTGGACAGAATACATGGGGCTGCTCTTTGAAGACTCTAATAAAGGGTCTTCAGAAAGAATGAGGAAGAAAGTAAAAATTTAAGTACCACTGAGATCATCTTTCTCCTCTTCCCCCCATGCCTCCCAGCCCACACTCAGGCAGCCCAAACATAGAGCATGGGCTTTTGCCCAGGCAGAGAGGGCTGAAAGAGAAGCTTTCTAATTCTCCAGAGACAGGGTAGAGGTCTCCTAATGTTCATAAGGCATGGAAAAAAAAAATCTCCTTTTTTCTATTATTTTTCTTTTTATCCAATTCTTTTGTTTCTTAGGCTGGGAAACCCTATATATTTAAAGCTGAAGCATGGAACACTGGTCCAAGGAGGGTGTAGTGAACTACCTGATCACTTTTTCTTTTCCCTTTCTCTCTACCACTTGGTCCCAAGTCAGTACATTGACCAGAAGTGCAGAGCAGAAAAGCATAAATAAAGTTCCAGTTTTGTGGTAAAAGACTGAAAAGGGGCCCCCAAAAGACAGTGAAAGCAATCAAGTATGGGAGAGATCATGAAAGGGTTCAGGAAGTTCAGGAAAATGGACACCATACTGTTGAATGTGAGCTTAAGCAAACACACATGAGCTGTTCTTGCATAATCCTGACCCTAAATATCTTCCATTAGACTTTAAGAACTTCTCTATAGAATGTACCACTTTCCAGTTCCTAGACTAATCACTGTGCAGTACAAAAAGCAATTATGGGGCCGGGGGGGGGGATTTAATTCAGTGGTTTTGCTCCCTGCCTCATAAGCACAAGATCCTGAGTTTAAATTCCAGTACCAAACAACAACAACAACAACAACAACAACAACAACAGAAGCAATTATGAAAATCTCTGCAAAAGCTTTAAAAATAGAACTGAGATTTAATAGTACTTCCATTTCTTTAGTAATTTGAAACTATTGTATTTTTATTTGTAGTGAATTTCTAATAGCTTTTTTTTTTTAATTGCTCCATGTATTAGTCGACTTTCTTGTGCCTAGGACACAATACCTAACACTCACAATTTAAAGGAGGAGAGTTAATTTGGCTTACAGTTTCAAAGTTTTCAGTCCATTGTTAACTTGCTCCAAAGGAGAAACATTATAGCAAAAGTAGGTGATTAAAAAAAAAGCTGCTTAGTTCATGGTAGCCTGGAAGCAAAGCAGGAAACAGTCTCATAGAGTTATGGGCCAGGGACCATATGAAATGTGATCAAAACTTATGGCGAAGAAAAAAAAAAACTTATGGTGATGATTTAAATTTTTAAAATTGCATTAAAAGACACATTGCCATTTATTCTCCTAAAATCATAGTGCTCTTCATTGATTCAAGCATACTTATCCCATCAGTCTTGTCACTTACTGAGGCAATTCTGGAAGTTCTCTTCATGAGTGTTTTTAGTTATGCTGTCAGGGCTATCTCCTGGCCTGAATCCATTCAAAATCTTCACCATGGTCATTTTTGAAAAAGCCAGAAGTCAAACCGTGTCAAATCTGGTTATTAAGCTGGATGAGTGAATAACTATAACATTTTATTTGACAGAAAATGCCATAAATATTTGATCAAGTAGGGGTATATGGTGAATGATATGTGAATGTTGAAAGTTTTTTAAAATTACAGTAAAAGATTTATTGCTAATAATCTATCTCAAAATACTCCTGCTCACTTCAAACACGCTTATCTAATCATTGTTGATAATATGTCTTTTACTATAATAAGATTTGAATTTTAACATTCATCATATTTTTCCGTCACTCTTTATATATAGTATGCAATTTTACACCTCTGTGACACACTTAGGAATACTCTTTACTAGTTTAGTAAGCATTTCTAAATCCAATGTTATTGACAACTCAGAATTACTGGTCACAGTCCATTTAATGAAAATTATTAAATTTATATGGTCAAAGGTTTGATTATATTTTCATTAAAATTCTGTAGTGTCTCTGGAGAATGTAGTGATAGCTTTTCATTTATTACTACTATTGATGATTTTTTTTCCCCTTTTCTCATGCTTGCTAGATGTTTTTCTATATAACTTTTTCAAAAGTCAGCTTTGAGTTTCATGGATTACTCTGCATTTTTCTGTTGCTATTTTATTAATTGTTGTTTTTATCTTTATTGTTTCTTTTCTTCTTTTTGCGTTAAATTTATTTTCTTGCTGTTTTTCTACATTTTTATGTTGAAGACTCAAAATTATTCTTTTTTTATTTATATATTTATTGGTACATTTTAGGTGTACAATACATTTACATTTAATATTGGGTGCTTATGGGGCCGGGGATTTATCTCAGTGGTTTCACTGCCTGCTGCACAAGCACAAGGACCTGAGTTCGATCCGGGGTACAAAAAAATATATATATATTGGGTGCTTGTACCTGAACATGATGTATCTTAGTTCTTGCTTTGTCCCCCATTACCTGTGCACCCTTCACCCCCTTCACCCTTCCCTATTTACATAAACTTTGTTTCCATTCTTTTTATATCTTTCTCATGATTTTTCCTTTCCCTTCTTCCCTTTCCCCTTACCCTCCCGCCATCCCTACACCTTTGGACATTTTCCTATTTCAAATTATCAATTATTCATTTTAATCATATTCATCCTTATTTACACTTTCAGTTTCTCACACTACAGAAACTATTCGGTATTTACATATGTGTGTCCTATTTATTTCACTTAAGAGTATGGCCTCAATATGCATCCATTTAGCTATAAATGACTGTAGTTTCTCATTCTTTATGGCTGAGTAGTACTCCATTTTTTAAAAAAAATACATCTTCTTTATCTGGTTTCCAGTC
>NW_004624746.1:22072399-22089678 GCF_000247695.1 Heterocephalus glaber
GAGCTGAAATAAGGATGGTGGCCCAAAAACTCTTTCCTGTGGGTTGGGAGCAGCGGGAGGGATGGGAGGGATGGTGGCTGGGAAGCCCCTTCCTCTGGTCCAGGAGCAGTGGGATGGTGGCTCTGAAGCCCCTACCTCTGGGCCGGGAGCAGTGGGACTCAGTACCATGGTCTGGTGGTCTGGTGTCCTCTGTGTCTTTGTAGTATGGAACCAGGTGGCTGTACAGAGGAGTGGGCAGGGGGTCCAGTGGATTGTTTCTGGGGCACAGGCTGATTCGGCATGTTCCATGCCACTCGGGACCTCGGTAGGGTGTGGGCAGACCTACCTGTCTGCAGCAGGCTAGGTAGAACTCTTGAAGACATTGGTGCAGGAAAAGAGTCTATGAACAAAACCTCAGTTGCAAGAGAACTAGCACAAAGAATGAATACCAGGGAGCTCATCTTATTAAAAAGCTTCTGTACAGCAAGAGAAACCACCAAGAGTGAATAAACAACCCACAATATGGGGGAAAAATATTTACCAGCTGTTCCTCAGACAAAGGTCAACTATCTAGAATATATAAAAATCTTAACAATACAGACCCCCCAAATTTAAAGACCCAGTCCAAAAATGGGCATCTGAAACAGACATTTCTCAAATGAAGAAGTACAAAGAGCAAATAAACATATGAAAAAAGGTTCAACATCACTGGTCATTCCAGAGATGCAAATGAAACAATGCTGAGATTCCACCTCACTCCCAAAAGAGTGGCTGCTATCAAGAAATCAATGAATAACAATTGCTGACGATACAGTGAGGGGAAAAGGAACCCTTCTCCACTGTTGGTGGGAGTGTAGACTGGTGCAGCCAATATGAACATCAGTGTGGAGATTCCTCAAAATCTAGGATTAGAAGTCCCATTTGACCCACCTATTCCCCTTCTGGGTATCTTCCCAAAAGAATTAGAAGCATCATACCACACACATATTTATAATGTCACAATTTGTAATAGCTAAATCTTGGAAATAACCCAAATGTCTGTCAATTGGTGACTAGATAAAGAAGATGTGTGTTTTGTTTTTAATGGAATACTACTCAGTCATAAAGAATGATAAACTAGAGACATTTATAGCTAAATGGATGCACATTGATGCCATACTCTTAAATAAATAGGACACACATGTGTAAATACCAAATCGTCTTTCTGTTGTGAGAAACTGAAAGTGTAAAATAGAGTCAAAATGTATAATAGATAATGTGAAATAGGAAGCAAAGGTTCAAAGGGGAAGGGGAACTGGGCAGGTGAGTGAAAGGAAAGAAAGTAAAGAAAAAAATATGAAGAAAGAAGGTAAAAACAGAACTAAAGCTTTTGTAAATAGGGAGGGTTGGAGGGATGGAAGAGAGGGAAGGAGAATGGGAAAAAGAAGAATTAAGATATGTCATGTAAAGGTACAAATACCCAATGATGAATGTGAACATGATGTAGACCTAAAATGTACCAATAAAGTTAATTTAAAAATATTACTTCCTGAAGTATTGAATGTTAAATTTTTTGTAAGCAGTTTTGTTGCATGTCACCAAAGTTGATATGCTGAATTTTATATATAAATAATTCAACAATAGTTTGGTTTTTTTTTAACTTTCTTTTTTTTTGGTACTAGGGATCGAACTCAGGTCCTTCTACTTGCGAGGCAGGTGGCGAAACCACTGATCTAGATCCCTGGCCCCAGTTTTTTTTTTTTTTTTTTTTAATTTAGAGGTATTCTTTTCTGTGGTTGAACTGAGACCTGTACTTTTGCTCAGCTCATTTCCTAGATGTATTCATTCTGTTTCCATGTCATAGAAGCCTCTCCATAGAAGCCTTAGAAAACAGCAGTTGACTGGTAGCAGAAAAGAATGAGTGAAAAAGCAGGACATTCTGAGTAGGATGTAAAGCAGACTCTGATACCCTGTGCTCAGATATCACTTCCCAATCCTTTTGCTGAACTCTATTGTAGAGAAGCTGGATGATTCATTGCAATGTCTCAGCTTTACTTGAATAAAATCCATCTAGCAGATTAGTAATGTTCTGTGTCCGTGGATAACTGACTTGCAAGCCAACAAATGAAAAGAAGAAGACCCACCCAGGATACAAATAGAACCAACCAATAATTTGGCAGCCTGGAGAGAAATAAAAGGGAAAAAAGAAGAAAGCAATTCCTTTTTGGAGGAGCTCTAGTCTTTGGCATTTCCTTTGGATGTTGGTCTCCAGTTTCTTCAGCCTTCCTTCAGACTACTCAGCCTTCTAGTGAAGACTCTCACTTGAGTCTCTGCAGTAAAGTTCTAGGCCTTCAATATTCAACTACTACTGGTTATTTCATCTCCCCTCTGTACAGATGTCCATTTTTGATTTTTCTGTTTTTGATCCCACAGATGATCTTCCTCTAAGCCTACCAATAAATTCATCTGTTTAAGTACACATATGTTCTATGTTGATTCTGTGCCTGTAGGGGACCCTAATGGAGAAGCAAATCATGAGACACAGCCTAGACTCAAGGCAGAAGGGATTGTAAAAGGCATGGATATCAGCAAGTCAGCCTCATTGAGAGCCCCCTTAATGACAGATACTGAATACACAATTCACAGACAGAAGACATTAAAAAATGAGACATTGACTTTCCTGTCCCTGGAAGTAGCTTAAAAATGTAATTCTAAATCCGCTGCCAAAGCAGTATCTCTTCTAAGTGACACTGAAGTAAAGCCTCACACAAATATAGACCTTTACATTTGTCTTTTACTTTTCTAATTTGCCCTAACTTTAGGTAGCAATAGCAATAACAGCATTCACACTTGGTTTGCATTCTGATTTCAGTTCAAGTGTTTCTCAGCTTCATTTTCTTCCATTTGATAGAAAGAAAAATAAAACACTGTTTTCTAGACTATTTTTACCTCCTTCCAAACACTGAAGTTTCTCAGTCAGGAAAAATACACTATACCCCTGGGACACAGAGAGCAGGACAGAGATATTGAAATCCAAGCAACTTCAAGCCACAAACAAACAGGGCCAAGCAACTTCCAGTGAGTCAGTGAGATAGCTCCCCAGAGTCACGTACTGGAAGACTCCATGTGGTGCTAAGAATGGCTCCACCTTCTTATTTCCTTCTGTGGGATGCAGAACAAGTGCTATGCCGTGGAAGTTCTTAGGCTACTGTGGATATTCTCAGAGGCAACCTCATAGTATGATATTTCTATATGAAAAAATGAAAAAAACATAAAAGAAAAATCAAACATCTCAAGTGCTCTCTTCATGCCACAAACTGGCAAGACTATTTGTGTTCATTTCATGAAGCACACTACTGCTCTTAGAGGTAGACAGTGTCATTCTTGCTTTGGAGATGAGTTGTTTAAGGTCTGATGTTATCCATTTAGCTCGTGTTAGTGAGCACAGAGCTGACCTATGTTTCTTTTCCTAACTTTGTCAAATGCCCAAGCTGAACTTTGCATGAGTGAACATTGAGGAGACTGAAAAATGCACAGTTTACCAGAATATTATAACAAGAAATAGTTCATTCTCCTTAATAAACTGTGATTCTTTTTGTCTTCTGTTACTTTTGTCTATTTTAATAGACTGTTAGCACTTGCCAGAAAAATCATGTTATGAACTAGGGACAGAAATTGAAATAACGACTTCTATATTAGGTTTTCAGATGTTTACAGTCCACTGGTAATTATGAGCTTGTAAGAAAAATTATAATACAATGTAATAGAAACTGATAAAACATGATCAAAGTATTATAGGGATGTATTAAAAGTTAGAAGAGGCATATAGGTAAGGCTAGTTTGTTTAGTAGGACACATCCCCTGGGTATATTGAATTTAGCATTCTGGAGCAAGAAATATAGAGCTTCCAGACATCATGTAGCTGGAATAATCTTGAGTATATTTTAAGGAATAATTGATTTCTAATATATCATGTAATTAAATGAATAAATGAATGAATAAACACCTATATTCATGGTCTAACAATTATTTGAGAAGTAAATCATATAGTGGTTTAAATTAATTATGATTATGCATATACTTATCTTAAATAAATAATTCATAAGATTTTAAAAATATATTTGATTAATATCTAAACACAAACAGCACTTAACATGCTAATTAGATATCAATTGTTTTTCAAAAATAAATACAGACATTTGTAATGGTAATTGAAGTTGAACTTGCTACAATTATTTATTAAATCTAGTTTTCAAACATGTTAATTATTACAACTAAAGAAGAACTCACTCCATATTCAAGAAGTTCCTTTAGCATATTTGCACCTGCTACATAGGTACTTCCTGTATGATAAGTTGTTTGAGCATATTTACTATTTGCAGCTGGATATATTTAATGACTTATTTCTGGGCAGATAATTCAGTGGAGGGCCACCTAGAAAAATGAAAGGTTTTAAGGAAGTAAAATAAAAGGTAACTGAGCAAAATAGATGTAAACTCTTGATTAGTAAATCACTGATTATAGAAAAATATGTTTACCATCTTTTTTTAAAGGCTCAAGATTAAACTGATCTTCCATGAAAATCTTTCCAGTTCTACCCAGTTGGAATAATCCATTTCATTTTCTGAACTTTCATAGCAACCTTCCTGGAACACTCACAGTTGTAAATTTTTATCTACTTGATCTTTCATTGGTCTCAAAAACCTATGGTGAATGTAGACTCTTGAGTAGAAAATAAAGACACTTAGGTCATTTCCTTTCAAGTATGTATTTCATTCTTTCTTAATAAAAAGCTTTATTCTTTGTTACAACAAAGAGAGGTTATGTTTTATGATTGTCTTCAGGATCAGGTAAAATGTATCTGCTATCACAATTACATTGTTAATCACACAAAACAGCCTTATGTATGGATTAGCAAGCACCATTTACTGTTTTTCAAACAGTTTTAAGATTCCAAGACCTCCTTTTCATAAAACTAACATCCCTTTGTTGTCCAAAGCTTCATTTACAACAAAAGACACTATCCTGACTTTTTTCTTTGTTTTGGTTCATTTTTCAAAAAGCAATATGGTGGTATTGCTAAGAACTTGTATTGGAGGTATACAGAGGAAAATATGCCTTGATTATATATTATTTGTGTGGAACTGGAGAAGTTGAGAGAATCCCTTGAAATCAAATTTGCCCATCTGTAAAATGAAGATGAGACTAGTCTGAATTTATTGTATTCAAGGGATTGAATGGTGTTTATAAAGGCTTTATCATCATCTTCTATATAATAATCAAAACTAACTCTCAAGTACCCCTTACAGTCTGTATACCATTCTAAATTTTTGTCCAATGTTGAAAATAAATGTGCTCTCAACAACGGTTCCATTTTAAAGATGAGGAAAATGAAGCATATAACAGTTAAATGTCTTGTAGCATATCATACTGATATTAAGTAGCAGTAAAAAACCTCAAACACAATGCTCTAGCTCCAGATTTTTCTTAATTCTTTATGCTCTACTGCCTCTGTTCATATCACATCTACTCCTAGCTCCTGATTTTTCTTCCAAACATTCATAGAAACATTTTTCTACAATTGGTTATGTAGTTAATTGTATATATTGATACCCTATTACCATAATAAACTTATTACTTTAGTAAGTCTATGGCTAGGTCTTTCCATATTTTTTCCAGAGTTCTTAACTGTAGTCTTATGTGTAAGACTCATTGATAAATATTGTGAATGAACTTGTGGTAATATTCATGTGTACTCTCAAGCTATGTTATATAGCAGAAATTGTGTGATGTGTCATACATTTTACTGTTGTGAATTATCTCTGACTTATGATGCTGTACATATCAGTGAGGACTGGGTTATGCCTAATTGAAAGGGAAAAGACATACTTCATTGGAAGAAAGATAATCACTTTCATTATGTGACCTTAATATCTGAGGCTTGCAGAGATTTTAATATTAGCTCCTGTCAAAGAACACAGTCAATTTGAACCCAGGTCTGTATCTCCTTTCATTTGTTCCACATAGGACTGCATGCTATTATAATTTCAAACCACAGATAAACCTAGAACTATGGTTCTAATACGAAACACTCTTAGAAGAGCATTTAATTTATCTAATTTTAGCTAATAAAATGCTTTATTTTGGCTTAACATATTTTATTGTGCATTGAAGTTCACTTTGTCTTGTGGATTTTGCTGTTTTGTTGAACATGAGATGGTAAAAATTGTATCTTTCCTATGACCTCAAAGCAAGAATTCTATCTTCACAAATTGATAATCTGAACTCAAAAGTATATATTGCATGGACAGATACAGAAAATGCTAAATATTGGATTCTGAGTTATTCTTAGTTATTCTAGGTAAATAGGTATATGTGGATGTCCAAGCACCAAGAGAGATGCTGGAGATTGCTTTGTTCCTGGCTTTTTCCTGTACTTTATGTCTTTTATTTCTTCGCTTAGTCAAATAAATTGACATGTTTATTCAATGTAGATTTGACCACATTCAGCACAAGGAACCATGATAATTTTTATAGCCTTTTTCTTTGTTTTTTTTTGTTGTTGCTTGTTTTTATTCTTTTCTTTGAAAATAAATTATTCCCTTCTTTCTGGGTTTTTTTTTTTTTTTTTTTTTTTTGGTACCAGGGATCGAACTCGGGTCCTTGCGCTTGCACAGCAGGTGGCAAAACCACTGAGCTAAATCCCTGGCCCAAATTCCCTTCTTTCTATCTGACCTTTCCCTTCCTAAGGATTAATAATCATTAAATACTTCAAAGTGAATTCATACTTACCCCTAACCCTAATTAATGACCTTTAGCTGCTTAAATGTGCATTCTACTTAGCCCTAGCCCTATCCTCACCAGTAGATGAAGCACTTTCTTTACCTAAATAAAAAAAAAACTCTGAATATTATCTTTCAAGAACTTTCATCACGTGTCCCAGAGAAGTGATCACCCTAAAATGTATACAGAATCTGCTAGACATGTTTCAAGGTACCTCTTAGAAGTGAGGTACTTTTATGCCCTCCATTGTATACTCATTGCTTCTCGGCACTGTTAGATTACATTCTTTAATCTCCAGAGAGTGTGCTGTGAAATAATGATCATTGTACCCATTTTACAGGTGTCAGTAAAAGAAGTTACAGCATGTATTTTGTACAGCAGAGCCCTCATCCATATCTACATCATACTCATTCTTCACTATCAATTGAGTCATGCTGTGAACCTCACCTTTTTGTTGTTTTTGTTTGTTTGTTTGTTTGTGTCTCAGTCTAGTCATTGGACTGCAGAGAAAATCCAGAGAGGTAAGGTTCTCAGGAGTAAACTCAGATATCAGCTGAAGGAACTTATACAGAAAATATCTAGTTTTTATTGTTGTGTTGTTTTTGTCTTATTTTGTTTTTGCCCTTTTGGAGGAGCTACTCTGATGTACACTCTACATTTTATCTCCAAATTTCCCAGTGGGACTGAAACTCAGTCCTCAACTAGGTCTCAACCTAGAGATCGAACCTGATTTCTCATGTATCTTTCAATAACTTCTCATCCTTCCCAGCCTTTCCTGCTTATTTCCTACTCGTCCTTCCTGTTGTCTCCTGTTCTTCAAATCCTTTTCTTTATGTCTTCTTCCAGCAGAACTCAATCTAAGAAAAATGCTAAAGATCAGAAGTCAGAAATGAATCCAGGTCTACCTGTCTGCAAAGCACCTACCCACACTTGTGGTGATTCAGCTACAGTTGTGTCAGCACACAGGTACTGACACTTCTCACTGGCACAAAATTTGCACTGCAATAAATGTTCCACCTTAGACAGCTCTGATAAGGCGATGGCATTTCAGAATTATATTTAAAAGAAAAGGGCTTGTGCCAGATTCTTATTCTTAGAAATAGAAGAAAACCTTCCTTCGCTCAAGCAGATATACAAAGTGCTTTCTTGAAGATGTAAAAGGGACTTGAATCTGGTTTGCAATTTCTTGTTTCTTTAGGTAACTTCTGTGAAAAGGCACTCAGATGTGTGCCAACAAAGATTTAGCTGCTCTCCGCTGTGCACTGAATCCTACAACACAAGAGGAAATGGCCCTGCTGGCCCTTTTGTGTAAGCCAGCAGCAATGACATTTGGCTAATACTGCTATCGGATTGACCACAGAAAGTCAGTGCTGCTTTTGAACTCAGTGGGTTTGGTGGCAAAATATAGGCATACATGCATGCAGAGATAGAAACAAAGATATATAGAGATGTAAGATGATAGGTGATTTTGTTCTCTTATTCAGAACTGAAGGACTACTGTCACAAAATTTTTCAGGTTTTATTTTGAAAACATCTTTAGGAAATACTGAAAGTAGATCATTTGAAGAATAGCAGAAATGAAAAAGTATTTTTAAGAATATTTGTGTCTTAACTGTATATTCCTGAGTGTCTAAAATATCTTGGCCATAGTGATAAACCAAGAGAAATTTTTTTAATTTTAGAAGGAAAAAATCAGATAAAGTTTGGTTTCCAGATTGAGAGTGAGGAATCTAGTTTGGGTGGAAAAGATGATGCAAGAAAGATGAGCTATTACAAAGTGCAGGTCAAATTTATGTGCAGAGACCTTTGAAATAATAAGCTGTATGAGAAAATATTATGAGGCTTCATTTTCAAAGGAACTTGAGAGGCAGAGATAAATAATAATTACTGAAAGATGTATATGAAGACAAAAAGTCCAAATTCAAATTCAGACTATGTCCCTATAAACAGCCTGTGTATTGTTCTTTTTTTGTTTTGTTTTGTTTTTTGGTACCGGGGATTGAACTCAGGACCTCGAAGTTGTGAGGCAGGCACAGTGCCACTGAGCTAAATCCCTGGCACCAACCTGTGTATTGTTGATCAAGTTTTTTTTAACATCTCTGAGTTCACTTTCATCTATGAAAACATAGATGATAAAAGCAACCTCACAAGAAAAATGCCTCATGAATTAGATGGTGTACAAAATCTTATTTCTCTTTCTCCTTGTGGAGAGTCACACTCATCCATTGCTCAACCTATAATTATAATTACTGCTCATTCTAATAAAGTTAATAATTTGTATTTTAAAATGCATTTTCATCTAGACCATAAGAAATATCTTATTCAGTGTGAAAAAACACAGAGTTAATCAAGGAGGTAATATTATAAATTACAGCACATATGTTCAAAGATCTCAAAAATGTTAAAATGTTCTCAACAGATTTGGTCCAACTAGTAAATTGGAAACTGATCTGAGAGCTGTAAGGCTGATATGGAAAATTTTTAGTAAGAAGTGGCTCTAAAACAAAAGACATTAGAACTAAATAAGATGGATGTATCATTCAGGAAATGACCAGTAAATTTGATATGGATTTAACTTAAGTTTACTAGGTTTTTGCTTATTTGGTTTCAGTGATAAAAGGAGTATATAATCATTAAAGTAAAGAAGATCTTGAAAAGAGAAAAACTGATGTTTTCCTTTTTGCTGCACAAGGACTTTTTGTTATACGCAGATATTTTATACAGTTCACATTATGCTTTATAAGAAACAGTGCACCATCTCTTTGCCAATGAGGAGAGAAAAAAATCCCTGATCACTGAAAATTCATCTTCAATTCCTAGGAACTTACACAATGACAAGTGAAGGTAAAATCTCATTTGGTGAAATCATTTTCCACTTTAAATTGCCATTATGTAAGAAATGTTTTTGCACTTATTGATATCAAATATTTTAATGTTCAGGTTGTCAGGAAATGAGCACATACACCTCAACACAAATACACAATCCTAGAACCCTAAGGCCCTTCCTTCTATGTTGAATATTTTTCTTGTTCCTATTATTTCATAATAGTAATATGCAGGCTTTTACTATTTTTTAGAAAATATCTGTGCTTATTTGAGATTGTTTCTTTAAAATATGCTCTCAGAAGAAGTAGATTAATTAAACACAAGCACATGTATAAAGCATTTATCTATATTACATATGCTCTTATAGAAATGTGATGTAATAGTTGTTCCAAGTTTTGTATTTAATCAATGTGTTTTGATTGAGTTTCTTTTGTAACTATAAGGTGTGGATCTCTTTTTATATACCTGTTGGCCACTTGTATATCTTCTTCTAAGAAATGTCTTTTCAGGACTTTGCTTAGTATTGATTGTGGTATTTGTCTACTTAGTTTTACGTTGTTTATAGATTTAGAATATTAACATGTTATCAATGGATTATTTGCAAATATTTTCTTCCTTTTAGTAGGTTATGTCAGATATTTTGAGGTACTCATTTGTATCAACATATAACACACAAACATACACACACACAAATATATATATATATAAAACATAAAACCTAAATAAATATATAGAGAGTGTAAAAATATATTTCTGGATATTTTGTACATCCTTTTTGTTTTGAATTTTATTATAGAATTTTTATGTTGTATATATAATTGCTAGACACTTTTAAGGATAGAAAATAATTGCAATACTCCTTTAATTAGGAAAAAATGTTAGGCAACTTGAACTTTAAATATTTACCAATTTTTATTGGCAATTATCAATGTAACCAAGAAAGTAATTATATTAACATCTAACTTACTTTAATATAATTATTTCATATATATATATATATATACACATATATATATGGCTTGGATGTATAAACACGTATACATGCACACACCTATAATTAAATGTGTCTATTTCCAAGGAAAAAAATGAAAGAAATGGACAGTAAGTGCCTTGGTCCTGGCATTAGTGGTGTTCTTGGGGGTAAAAGGAAGGTATGTTTTGAAGAAAAACTCCTTAGTAGCATTCAATTTATATAGCTATAACTGACAAACATTGTTAAATAATCAAACTATATGTTTTCTCCTAAGATAGAGGAAAAATAATGGAAATTTTAAGGGACCAATTTTAGTCTATAATAAAAGTTAGCAAACAAACATAATAAAAGCAAGAGCCATGTTTATGTGCACGAAGGTCCTGGTATTTATGTGAAAAGGAATAGACTTGATCACGTGCTGTGAGTGCATCCAGAAGGTTTTAAGCATTAAACAATTCCTGGAGAGGCTGCCAAAGTTATTATTATTATTTTTTTTTGAGTCAGTGCAGTAGCACGGCAAGGCAACCATCAGTGGTTGGTCCAGTGTAACAATGCCAGCCCCATTAAACGGAACATTTATACCGTAAAGATGGGTATTTGGTGCTAGAATGAATGAGTGTTCTTCCACACAGATAATTCAACACCCATTTAGTGAACAAAGACAATGTATTTTGTGCCAAAGTTACAGAGACAAAGAGAGTTTCCTATTCCCGGAATGAGCTGACAATTATTCAGAAGACTTAGTAGGGTAGGTAGGGGGAAAGGCTGTGAAGCCAGGAAGATGTGAACTTGACCCCTGTCACTGACTAATCAGGTAATTTTAGACATTTTATTTGCTATCTTTCAATACCTCAGGTTTACCAAAGCATAGAAAACCCAAGCATTCGCACAGATTGTTCTCCTGAGTAGATGCATAGACCATTCTGTCTAAATCTGTGTTTCTGATAAAGTGCCAGACTGAGTATTAAATAACACCATTTAGAGAGAAACAATGAATTCTCTGCTTCATTAGTCAGAAAATCTGAAATCATTATCAGCTTTCAAAAAAAAAAGCTGATTTTCCCAGGACCCCTGACTGAATAATATATTGATTCTCTGGATAAACACCTTCTGCAAGAATACAGCCTATCTTAAGGCTGACACAAGCAATGGCAGATGACTTCATTTTGAAGTTAAATTCTGAAACTGATATGTGTTGAACCAAGTGTTTCCTACCTATGTGGTAAAATAAGCAAACAAACCAAACAAAAAACAAACAAAAATAAAACACTTGAATGTAGAAATGATATGAATTTTAACAGATTATTTCTATTTTATTTAATTATAGAATAATGTGAGAATCATATGTCCTGTGTCATATCAGCCTCTTTATGTTAATGAGGAGATAATCAACCTTTCTTATTAAATCATTTTAAATATAAAGTGAGATAATCTCAATCAAAAGCACTTTTTGAATTGTAGTACATACAGACATTTTCTTTTTAGGATAGTATCTGATACATAATAGCCACTCAGATGATTTTTGAATAACTTGATTAATTTACTGAATATTTTAAATGAATAGTCTACTCAATTCTTCCCTTCAAGAAACAATTTTAAGTTTATAATACGGGCAGAAAAACATTTAATTTAATGATTCCTTTTTTGAGCTAAGGAATCAGTCATGTTTATTTCATTGTGTTAGAAATTCACCATGGAAAAATTTTAAGGAATAATATATTTAGTAATTGATAAAACACTATATTAAAGCTAATTTTTATATAGAACAGATTTTTAATAAATGTCATAACTGAAATTCATAGAAGGGTATTGGAGAAAAAAATCTTCCCATTACCTTCCTTATACACATAGAAAAGTAGTAAGATGTCTGAGTAACTTACTTGAGTTTTATGAGTACAGCTTGAACACAAAATAGAGATATATTAATGAGTATAGAGTGTGTTGGTTTTCAGTGAAGAGATCTCTTTGATTCTGTCTCCATCTGTTAAGCCACAACGAAAGATCTTTGTATGACCAAGAATCCACTTTTATTTCATTTTAATATTATCCATTCTTGTTCTAAAATAAATATTGTAGTCTAGTAAGAAGTCCACAGTAGCTATAAACATCACTGAATTCTAGCACTCTAAGTATATTTAAAAGTATTTTACAGATGTTATTCCATCAATTTCCCCTACAGTTCAATGACACGAGCATTATTGTTGCTTTATTACTTAATAAACAAATAATGAAAATTATAACTCAAAGCTTTTTAAATAGCATGCCTAAGATTGTATTGTGATAAAATACAGAACCAAGGAAATCTGATTCTAGAACCTACAAATCTTTTCCTTTATCAAGGATGCTGCATTGTCTGCCAGCATGCACTTATAATCAATGATCTATGAATCAAAAGGGGGTTAAAATGTAAAATTGTGTTGTTATTAAAACAGTTTCACACTGAAATGGGGAAGACAGAGAAGGAAGGAAAGAATTGAATGTACAACTCCAGTGTGCTGCTAAGGAAGCTCTGTTTGCAAATCAAGTGTCATCCAGTCCAGACACATAAAAGCACTATGTATAACAACATTTCCTTGAGATAGGTAGCAGAAAAAGGTCTTAGAGACACTAACGTGTTAGAAAACTTGAATCATGGGTTGGACAGGAAGTTTTAGAGCTGATTGTCAATGTCCAGGTACTGAATACATCCTCCCTGAGAAATTGTAAAGTGTTAATTGATGCTGCCTTGGGAAATTCTAAAAACAAAACAAAATAAAATAAAAATCTACTTTGACAGCTTTTAATGTTCAGAGGTCCATGAATCCCTAGAAAGTTGTCAACTCAAAGTTAGAAAACTTGAACAAATCTCTAAACTACAAAGTTTTTGAAGTAATTTTCAAGAATGGATGAAAATGTCTCTTGAAAAGTGACGAGGAAAAGGAGAGAATGTATATCGGGACCGAGATCCTCGTGATGCCCACCACTCACCTGGGAGAAGCCACTGTACTGGAGTGCAAGATGGGCAAACCAAGGAAATTTATTCAGGTCCTTCTCAGTGCTTATCTCAACCCGAATTCTGTTTCAGTGCATTGACTTCAATTACTCTGTGATCAAGTTTTTGTTGGTGGTGGGTGTGCTTGTTTTAAATAAGCTTCTCTAGAAACAAATGAACACATTTTGTATGCATGCATTGGTGTGTGTGGAGGCATACACACGTTTGTAAGCATGCTAACACCTATTGTGATTCTGATTGAAACTTCTCCTATCAATGAACTTCCAAAAAATCAATCCCCTGTAATGGGGATTGTTTCTGTTATGGTTCTATTTAAATCATTAAACTTATTCAATTACCTAAAACTCTCTTCCAAATTATCCTATATCTGGGGTGGATTAACTGAAGGGCAACCTGTAACACCCAGCTGAACTGAATCAGGGTGGCCTGGGCATGGAAGATCCACCTGAGGATTGTTACCAATAGCCATAAAAAGAGAATTGAAGGGAAAGATCATGGGCTGTTGATTTTTTAGGAGTGACTTGGTGTGGATGGTTTTCCTGATGCAAACTTGGCTGTTCTTGTTGGAGCAAGAGCTTGGACCTCAAGTTACTGGGAATGATTGCTGTTGTCTCCCCTTGGGGGAGCTCTTATCTTCACCATAAGCATTACTTCCTGGCTCCAGAATAGATCCCTCAGCCTGGTGGCACAAATCCTTCATTCCACCAGCATAGATTTTCGGGCTTCCACCACTGGCCTTAGGGCCTTCCGGGTGCACATCCTCAATATGGACAAGTATCAGACATTGCCATGAGCTCTAGGCCTCTGGCTGGACTCATGGAAGACATTGCCTTGGACTCTAAGTCTTCAGCTGGACTTGTGTGAGACATTGTTTTGGGATCCATGTTCTTGGCTGGATTCTTTGGGCCTCTAGTATGCAGTTAATCTCTTGCACTCCTCTGTATTTGACTTGTTGGGTAATTATCATAAAATAATCCCATAAATTATGTGTCCTGTATTAAATATATTCCTTTGCCAAAAATCTGACTACAACAACGTCTTACACTCTTGACTTGAAAATGGACTTTCCTAAGATTAATGTTTATACAAATTGCAGTCAGTTCTGAACCTCTTTTTGTGCAATTAAGTTAAGGTAACGTTCCAATTCCAATGCTTAAAGCTATTCTAAGTACCAAGCTCTTGGTTATCTCTGTTAACTACTGTACAGGAGCCCAATGTTATAGAAAATAAAGCTTGTCCTTCTTCATTTGACCCTTTTGCAATATCACATCAGCAGCTCCCATGAAGCTTCTACTCCATCAGTTTGTTTCAGGCCTCAGTTTTGTTCTGGTACTCTGTGCACAAATATATGTCTCTGAATTTGCAGAAGATAAAACAATAGTTTTCAGGCTCCACATTATTTTCCAAAAGCCATATTCTCCCCAATAGTTTAGTGATTAATTCTATGAAAATTGTTTGGGCTTAATTTTCATCATCTTTCTTGACGATCACATCATTGAAATTCCCATTTAACTCTTTCATTCTTATCGCAGTGAGTGCTGAAAAAGGCACAAAGGAGACAACACTCTCTTAATGGACAGCATAAAATCAGAAAAGACTGGCAGATAGCACCCAGTTTTAATATCTTCAGAAGATGAATCTCCTAGTGCCTACTGCACAACTGTATGCAAAATCTCAAACCCCAGAGCACATACATCAGCAATAATTTCACAGAAGCCTGCTCTGTGCAGGATCTTACATTACTTTATCAAACTGTCTCTGTGTAATTAGTCTATCTGCAATGCCTGGTGTATAAATTAAGCACTTAATTTATCTTGACTGGTCTCTGGATCACTTGATCAGTCTATTCTGTCTTTGTAGCCTTTTAGTGAATGTCAAATGCAGTGAAAGACCCTCTGGCAACAGAGAGTGAAAGAAGCAGAGACTCTGAGGTCAGAGGCAATTTTAAATTTACTCATCATTGACACCTGAGTGGAGTGTGGGCCATTCCTCCCAGTGACAGTGATCTTCATGGTGGCCATAATTGATGTCTCTGGTGGAAGGTTACTTTGTATCATGGGTGGTAAATAACAAATAACGACAACTCAAGCTGTAAAGTCAGGTTTACTAAATGAAATCAAATTAAAAGTAAATTATGCTTTCTTCCCATTCAACACTATTTCTCATAAGCCACTTATCAATATAACCACAATCTGTACAACTGGAAGAGACAGCTTACATTGCTATTCAATTCTGATAAAAACAAAATAACTCCTGTAGCCATAATCTTTCCTCAAGAGCATTTAATTTGTTGGCTCTTGCATTATTGCTATCAAAACAAAATCTTGCAGCTTTATTGGAATACATAAATCTCTTTGATTTAAGGGTATTTTACCTCTCCTTTTCTCAGATGAATTTGAAACAATGCAGAGTTAAATTTTTATAGAGTGATTTCTGGGGAGAAAGGCTAACATGATTTTCAGTACCAGACATTGTGTTCTGCTGACAACCTGGAAAGTTTGATAAAAATATTCAGCTCACTGGATAGTTTTTGTCATAGCGTTTTTCTCTTTTTTGCAATGATGGATGAACATACAAGGTAGCCTTGTGCTCAGGCCTGTATGTGAGCAGGCACATCCCATATGGGTGTGTGACCTGTCTTGAGAAGGAATATATAATGGGTTACCTTGAAGCCTGGTTTCATGAAATAAAACCTTTCAGACCAGTGTCTTGTGAATTTCTGCCTTTAGAAATATCCCATGATAGTCCGTGCCTACCATGTTTCATATCAAATTTATCAGAAGTTCTATTTTTGCTCCACCTCTCTCAGAGAATGTGTGACTCAAGGGAACACATGGGGAGGCTCCATGTCCCCTGCAGATTATGAGGGCTTGGACAGAGAATTCATCCCAACTGTGCTCTGATTTGATTCATATTATCAAAATATCACATGTTCTCTTAAAGATAGCCTGTGTTAATAGCGTTCTTATAAGCAAATAGCAGACCCATTGAGAGAGAAATTCGGGAAATAATTCCATTTACAATAGCATCTAAAAAAATGAAATATCTAGAAACCAACCTAACAAAGGAAGCAAAAGACCTCTATACTGAAAACTAAGGCACTCTGAAGAAGGAGATTGAAGAGGATATAAGAAAATGGAAAGATATCCCTTGTTCCTGGGTATGAAGAACCAATATAGTGAAAATGGCCATACTTCCAAAACTACTATATAGATTCAATGCAATGCCAATTGAAAATCCAATAATATACTTCACAGAACTAGAGAAAATAATCCAAAAATTCATTTGGAAACAGAAGAAACCTACAATAGCAAAAGTAATTCCAGGCAACAGAGACATGGCTGGGGACATCACCACAATCCCCAACTTGAAACTATACTACAAAGCTGCTGTGATAAAAACAGCATGGTACTGGCAAAGAAACAGACCCAAAGATCAGTGGAATAGATTAGAAGATGCAGAAACAACCCCAGACATACTTAGTCACCTCATCTTTGACAAAGGAGTCAACCACCCTCATTGGAGGAAAGATAGCCTATTTAATAAATGGTATTGGAAAAACTGGATTTCAACCTATCAGAAATTAAAACTAGACCCATACCTATCATCGTGCACTAAACTAAGATCAGAGTGGATTAAAGAGATAAATATTAAGTCAGAAACACTAAACTTGCTGGAAGATAAGATAGGTAGAACTCTTGATGACATTGGCATAGGAAAAGACTTTATGAACAAATCTTCAGTAGC
>NW_004624746.1:22093448-22166214 GCF_000247695.1 Heterocephalus glaber
AAAATAAAAAAGATAGGCTGTGTTTAAAAGTACATACCCTGATGGCATATTGACTTAGTGGATGTTTTAAGACCATAGGATCAAGGCCAAGAAGCCATAGGACCAAGAAGATTAATGAGCAGGAGCACAATTCTACTTAGTAAAATCTTCTTTGTCCTATGGTTACAAACACTTACCAAATGGACATATAATAGGATATGTTTATAAAGTAAGATTGTGTTAAAATGGAGTACATATGATTACCAGAAGAAGTAAGGGTTTGAGATGGCATAGAGGTGAACTAGGTGTCAGGAATTAAATGTTATGGCTTTGTAAACATAAGGTAGTTCTTTTTCAAGATGAATAATACCAAATAGTCTCCCTGATATGAGAAACTGAAAGTGTAAGTGAGGATCAAAATGTATAGTAGATAATGTGAAATAGGAAGAAAAGATCCAAAAGGGAAGGGGAAGGGGAAGTGGCAGGGGTAGGGAAAGGAAAAATTATGAGAGAAGGAAAAAGTGAAAATGAAGTCTTTTAAAATAGGAAGGAGTGGAGGGGTGGAAGGGGGGCAGGAAAATGGGGTAAAAAATAAGAACCAAGGTATGTCATGTAAAAGTAGAAATTCCCAATGATGAATGTCATTAAATTGTATACCTAAAATGTACCAATAAACTTAATGAATAAAAAAAGCTCATTGAAATATAAATATGCTGAAATTGACTTCACAATATTTTAGTCATAGAAAATGAGGTGTGATCCTTTTAACATCCTTGGGTATCATGACCATGTTTGAAAAGAAAGATCTGCACTGGTAAAATACCCACCCAAGGCTATAGATTCAGTTTATAATAAACAGAAATCTTTTTGTTTGTTTTGTTTTTTTGGTACCAGGCATCGAACTCGGGTCCTTGCGCTTGCAAGGCAAGCAACGGAACCACTGAGCTAAATCCCCGGCCCTATAAGCAGAAATCTTGAAGCACTGAACTCTTAAATCTTAACCTTGGAGGCTCTTTTATTTCATCTTTTGTTTATTCATCTGTGTATTCGGGTTTGGGATTCAAGGATGATAAGTGAAAATAGGTATGATCTCTGCTGCTAGTCTAGTGTAGAAGCTAAACAATAATCAAGTAATTGCTCAAGAAAAAGTTTAGATATATAAAATGTCAATGAGAAAATATGTAAAGAAAGAAGACCAAGAATTGAAGAATTGAGTAATTTATTTTTGCAAGCATATGAAAGGAAAAGTGAGTTAATGATAATGAAGGAACACTTTTTTTTTAATCATAGGCTTCCTATAAACATCATTTAAGATGCTTCTCAGGGTAAGCCACTCTATCAGGCTTCTCTGACATTCCCAAGATGATTTAGGGACAACATTCCCATCATCCCATTTGCATATCTTCTCTATTACCACTTTGTTTTGAAATGATAAGCCTTTCCACTATATCCAGAGCTCATTAAAGATAAATGATTGTATCTTTCCCACTCAAACAGTATATTGAACGTAATTTCATGTTTAGGAAGAAAGAAGAAAATTTAATAAAACAGAGTACTAAGAAGAGAAAGCCCTTTGAAGTAGACACTTCCTAAAGTGCACAATACACTCCCTTGTCCCACCTAGTTTTAGCCCAGGATAATATTTTGCAATCATCTAGCATCCCATCTTAATGGCCCCTGTGGTAGCTTTTGAGTTTTCTTTGAAGTCAATTACCCACTCATCTGGTGGCACAGGCATGGTCTAACCATGTAGGCAGAAGGGAGTGTATTCAACATCTTTGCAACAACGTTCAAAAATGAGCTACAGGAGTTGTTGGATAAATGTCCACATAATAATGATTGGAAAGAAATTTTTCCAGAACATTCTGCATATAGGATTAACTATAGGACTGAGTCCCACTTGTCCATGATGGTGAAATGTTCACTAAGTCCTGTTTTACTGGTTTTCTCCCTTCCATTGATCAATTTCTCTGTTCTTTCATCTTACTTCCTAAGACATAAAAACGTACTTGTACCCCAAATCTGTGACTTAGGCACTAGAGAGAGGGATGAGGCAAACTAAGTGAAATTCCAAGTGAGAGGAATCATTAATAAACTTTAGATCCTGCAGAAGTTTCCAGTGAGTATATCATTAACAACATAATTGCTATTTCTTGGGCTGATAATCTTCAAGAAACCAGGATAAATTGAGTATTGGAGGACTGTAAAACAAACGTATAGATTGAGATATAGTGACTGTTTATAAATATAATCTTTTGCTGATCCTCAACCTTGAATGAAAGAAAATATATCAAAGGCTTAGACTTTTCTGCTACTCTAGACCTAAAAGTGAGAATTTTCTGGGGGGAGTATCTGGCATCTGTCATACAATAAAATAAAAACAAGAAAATTTTTCATGAGACATTTTTATATACAGCAGAATTAATAATTACTTACATGCTGTTATAAAAATGTTTAGTGATATAAGTCTACTAGAGGTTCACATAAAAATGTTGATAGACTGTAAAACCATGTTGCTCAGCAAGAAAAAAAGTAAAGGTGAGATTCAAAGTATTGTACAACTTAGGCAAATTAAAAATGCATGCAAACAAATTTAACAATTATACATGCTGAGAAAAGATATACACCACAATTGTAGAATCATAATGAAAAATGAAGAGGATATACATGAAGGAGTAGAAAAGAGAACAAGAAGAGAGTTGCACAAAACAATGACAATAATGTGCTCAGAAATAAGTATCATTAACTCATCCTTTTACATCAATGTCCTCTTCCAAAAATATGTGTTGAAAAATATAAAGATATTTACCATACATTTATATTTGTTCAAGTGCTCCACCTATGTGTACATATAGTGACACAAACATGATAGAAGAGGGAAGTTGAATGTCCACAGCTCAGTGGAATGCCATGACTGACTATTGTTACTAATCAATAATCAATATAGATCCTCCCAATCTTTAAAAAGCAATCAACAGTTTGTATGATCAGCATATTTCTCATTTGGAGAAAAACTGTAGTACCTAGGACTAACACAGGGCCAAAATGAACATAAAAGCTAATGTGATAAGATTAGATAATAAACAGAGTGGAGGTGGTGCTCAGGAAAATGTCTTAGAGACTCCAATGATGTAGGAGAAGAGATGCATAATACTTTGTCATGTATGTGAGGTTCCAAGAGAGAGCAGCACTGTCCCGCTTGCAAGACTTAATGATGCAATATATACTACCAGCAGCCTGATTTTAGTACCTAATCAAAGTTTACAATTCTTCCCTTCCTTCCCTAAATTGAAGGAGTTAGAGACAAGAAGTGTCATCTTTTAGAGAGAGAACTTATTTCAGTATCTGACAACTTAGTTAGCTTCCTATCTATTCTACGGATGATTTTTTTAAACAGCATAACCTTTTCCTTGGTAAAAATTGAAGAATGCAATTATCAAAGTGTAAACTGTTTCAATGTCTAAATTTACTACATGCAATAGTAGAATGATAACAATGATAAAACTGGCTATATATTTTTAGAAATCGGTTTACACATTTGAAATTACAGGCATATTTATATAGATTACTGTTCTCAGCTCGCTGGACTGTTCTTTTACTTTTAGATAATAGTTTAGATATTAACATTTGAGGTGAAGAAAGTAGTATAAAAAGTCTAAATATTCATTATATTACTTTCAGTTTATAGCATTAGAGATATTTACATGCAAGCTACTTCTTACAGCTTATCATTTCTAACTTTTAAATTACTTCAACCATTTAGAAAACTGGTCTCAGAGGAATATCTATTATTATGTTTCCTCAGATTGTATAATTGGTTTCTGTAGATTGCATAATCAACAGTATTTTACGTATCCAGACCCTCAGTTAAGATTTCAAATAATGGATTAAGACCCTTTCTCAATCTCAGAAAAGAATTGAATTCTGATTTTAAATTACTGTACCTGGCAGCAAATCTTGATGAAGAAAAATAATTTCCACAAATGTAACCATTTCTCTACCAAGCACATGTCTAAGAAATATTAAATATAACATACTTAGCATAATTTAAGAAGTTAAGTGTAAGGAATACATATGATTGCAGCACTTTTGATATTAATCAAAATGATGTAATAAAATATACAATATTATGTGATACAGTTCTCCTACAAAGAAAGAATTTGTTGTCTGGCATATTTTTTTTGAACCTCATTCCCTTGTTGGTCAATTTTAACAGATTAGACCTACTGCACCACCCCACTACCATGTCAAATATCAAGATGTACTCTGTCGTTTTTTTAAGAATGCTGCAATAACCACGTCAATATAATAATATGGGCCGTGCATTGCAATTCACAGAAGGTCACTTTTTCCTGAAGAAGCAACAATGGGGTTGGGGAGAGTTCCACTTTGCTTGCAATTAAACCAGGTTTTCATGTGTAGCTTAACATTAAGCAGAACCATGTGTAGAATTCTGCCAAGAAAGCAAAAAAGGAGTGGCTGTGGAATATGCTGATTTTGCTACAAAGTAGTTGGGTTAATTTTACATGTACAAAGCTTCAGGTGGTTAACAATTTAAACTTGAAACTCCTCCACAGCTCCATGTCTTGTTTCCAATAAGCAAAGGAAGAAATACTTTAAATTGAAATGTAACTAAACTCTGGTCCACCAAGACTACTTAGCTTTCCTGTGACTCAATTTCACATCTGCAAAAAAGAATTTCTTATAATCTTATGTGATGATGGTCAGGATTAAATGAGATAGAGTCTAGGAAACACTTAGATTTGAATTCTCCAGAAGGGGAATGCTCAACAAATGGTAGTAATGATTACTGAAAGTAAGTTTGAAAAATTAAGAAACAGGAGCCTGGAATCTTTAATTATATTTGGGATGCACTAGGGCCAAGATTGCAAACCACTTTTATGTCAGGCACATAAAAGCAAGAAACAAAAAATATTTTCTATGTTAAAATGTTCCATTTTTTAAAGATACTTATATAGTTTTCTGCAGCCCTGATAAAATAAGAAGAAACCTAAAATAATTTTGAGGTTGTGATTCTGCAATCAATGAACAAAGAATCTATGTTTTCTTTTTTAAACTGACAGTGACTATACCCATCTCTCTGACATTATAAATTAGCACTGAATATTTGTTTACTTCAGAATACTTCACTATTAATGTATTATAGGATAGCTCCATATTTAGAAACATAGAATATTGGTTTTTGTTACATAAAATTTTAGTTATTTATGTTACTAACATTTGAAAAAATGTATGAGATCTGTCACATCACTTCTTGAGCAAAAAAGAAATTATCTTTTTAGTTTCCTTGATAAAAGTGCAACATTGTTCCTTGTATTAATTGTAGTTGGCTTTAGCATCTTAGCTCTTGTTTTTAACTGTGAGAGTCTAAAGATATAAAACCTGCCCATTTACCCTTTGTATCTCCAGGACCAGTATAAAACATATTGAGTGCTCAGTGCTTCTTTGAATAATGATAGACAAAGAGAGATCATGTCAGATATACCATGATGCCCCTTGAGCTTCATAAAAAACTTTATACATGGAAAATCAGAAAAAAATGTTGAAAAATTAATGAACATATCGATATCAAAGAGATAATTAAATGGTTTAAAAGAAAACCGTGATGCCAGTTTTATTAGAGTGATAACAAATACAGTAGAAATAGTCATGAAAATATGTTATTGAAAAGAAAAAAATCTATAAACTATTACAAGAGGCTTACTATTCTAATGCATTATAAGTCTACTGACTTGCAAAGGGGAAGATATCTTTATAAATAATCTCTAGAGTAAATGCTTTAATCAAAGTTAAAATCAAATATCATCTGGTACAATACTGAAGCATATTTTATGATCTTTCAGCTAAACTGAAGCTTGAATTCAGTAGTAAAATTTTTGTACAGCTGCAAGGCAGTCGTTAATGAAATGGAAGTCATTAGATGAATATTCGCCGAATGAATCAATCAATAAGCCAACAAAAAATAAATGTCAAATAGATAGTTACTAGTTGTGTTTCTCTACAAGAGAACTTCATAATCTTAAAAACTAGGAAAGTTTAATCATCTGTTAAAATGCACACACATACACATATACACACACACGTATGCACACATAATGAGATGTACACCCTGACCTCCAAACTTGAAGGCTAAGGATTCTTTTAAATGATACTCCAGACTCTTTTAAGAGTTGTTCATTGATGAATGTCACTCAGCATCATTGGGTATTAAAACTGAAACTGTAGTGTTAAAGTCAGACTGAGACGTTTGAATAATAGCACTGCCCTAGTAATCATGAAGTAAAATTCTCCTTAGAGTCAATCAGATATTTCCATTAACAAAAATCAGTGGCAAGGCACTGCTTCCCTGGAGTGGCATTTTCTGCAATCATCTTATGCCTTAACAAGACAACTTGCATTTGATAACTTTATAATCTCCAGTTCCTCTCTTTTTTTTCCTGACTTTGCAAATGTCTCCAAATTTATTGCCAAATAGTAATTGCTCCAGGAAAGAATAGGCATTCTCTATGAGACAGAGATAAAGAAAAATAGAAAGAGACAGAAAGACAAGAGTTTTCATTGCTGAATTGATAAAGCCCTTTCCAAAGAACTTTAAATATGGAGAAAATATAAGAAGTCTTCAGAAGTTGGATTAAAATATTCCCCTTGTGTTTCAGAAAAGCAACTCAAACACAACTTTGAAACATTTCCTTTTGTACTCTACACCACAATTTTACGTGTTATTTTTTCTGATTTTGATATGTATTTATACTGAGACGAAAAGTCTTATAAATCATAGTACATATAGTTTTATAGTTTTCCACTTTATAGTTAAAGTGGCCATATATTTGTATAAATTCATATGAAGAAAACACAAAAGTAATGAATCAGAATAAAGTAAGTGTACTATCACATAATCATGACCTTGGCTTGCATTCAGAGATAGTCTCAAAACTGTTTTCTACGGGATGTAGTTCTTTATTGCATATGGGAATAATTTTATACAGGGTTAAGGAAGAAATTGATTGTAAGGATTAGTTCGCGATGCCACATGGTGCAAAGGCTAATTAATTTTCATGTGATGGTCTTCCTAATGACTATGATTAATGTTTTTGAATTTCACAAGTGACACTATTCACATAAGACAACCCATCCAGCATGTGATAATAACTCCAATCAATTTATGTAAATGTACATCTATCTTCTTTGGCTACAGAAATATGAGTTATGATGGCCACATTTGTTAATTTCCCTGTGTTTCTCATCTGTTTTATTCCTATCCAAGTTACATATGAGTGAATTCTCATTCACAAAGACAGGCCTGTTTTACATGCCCAAATAATTGCTAATGGCTAAAATGTCTTTGCCAATACCCAAATTTATTGAGTTGATCTCAATCTATGTGTCATGTCACTATGTCTTTTCTAAATGTCAATTTTATTTAGACTTGAAAACAAAATTAGAGTGTGTAATTTAAGTGACACAGATTTGACATAAACAAATCTGCTACTTCCAGGCTGACTGCCCCTTTTTGATCCACACCTCCAAAATTTTGTACCAGGTTGTATTTCCTCAACATCTACATACAAAAATACATAATTTAGGAATGTAAAAAAAGCATGCATTATTTTATCATGATATGCCAAATTACATTTCTAAGATGTTATATGCTGACTCCTTTTGAATTTCACAATAAGCCTGTGAAGCAGGTGCAGTAATTAGCATGTTGCGCATGTGAAGTGATTAGACTTGAAAGAGTTAGTAAGCAGTGAACTAATGGGGCAGTAATGTGAGGCCCCCAAGTGGTACTATAAGGAAGACCCTGAATAACAAAGCATCTAACACTTAAAGACTTGAATACATTAATGACATGCCATCATTTATGAAATTCATCAGTATATTTGGATTTGAAGTAAATAACAATGTGCAACACTATTTGTGAGATGGCACTTGAGCATTATGGAACATCTCTATTTTTGTCCATTTGGATTAATGTAACGAAATATCACAAACTGGTAGCTTAGAAACAACAGACTACTTTATTTCTCACAGTTCCAAGGGCTGAAAAGTTCATGACCAAGTTTCAGCAGAATCTGTTTCTGGTGAAGGATCACTTTGTTATTCATAAATGGTCATCTGTGAACTGTGGTCTCCTGTGGTAAAGGAGGGAAAGGAGCTTGCTGGGGCCACTTATGAAAAACATTGTCCCAATTCATGAATGCTCTACTCCCATGAAGTCTTTCTCAACAGCCTTACTTTCTCGTATTATTACTCTGGGATACAATTTCAACATAAATTTTAAGGGAATATAAATATATTAACCACAGCATTCTGCTCCTATCCTTCCAAAAGCAATGTACCTTTTGCATGCAAAAATACATTAATTTTATCTCAGGTAAACCAAAACTAGTTCCAACATCAACTCAAAAGTTCAAACTCCAAATTCACATCTAAATATCATCTACATCAGATATGAATAGGATTCAAGGCTTGATTTAGTCTGAGGCAAATTGTTCTCCAGCTTTGCAACTGCAAAATCAAACCTGTTATATGCTTCCAAAATATATAGATGGAACAAGGGTAACACAGACATTTCCATTCTAAAAAGGAGAAAGAAGAAAGCAGTAACAATTCTCAACCAAGTCTGAAATTCAGCATGACAACTTTCAAATTTCACTAGAATTTAAGGCTTGAGGATAATCCATTTTGTCTCAGTGCTCTGCCTTCTGTGTCTTTTGGATCAGAACTGGACACATTACAGAGTTAGTTTTGCCATCTCTTTCCCTCTTCCCATACCTGCCCTGCTAGTTGTTTGCTGGCCCAACAAGGTCCTGGTAAGCTTTGCCACAGTGGCTTTGTGTGGCCCCACACCCACTAGATCTGTGTTCCTGAGCTCTACCTCTGCAGTGGCTATGTATGTGGATCTTGTGCGGGTGTCTCCTCTGGCCCAAATCCCATGCCTATAGTTCAGGAACTCTGATTTCAAGGTGCAGGGCACCCCCATGGCTCCTCTTGTTATCGTCCTACTGCTTGATTCTCTGAAGTCATTTTATGCTCCCTGACATATTGTATTCTGGGCCTTTGCATGGGAAGTTCAAACTTGATGACTTGTGAACTACTTTTGGTGTCATTCTTGCATTTTGATGGACAATAATTCCTGGCTTCTGTTCAGATGGCTAACTAATCTCATCAGATGATATGTCTCATTTTTCAAGTTCTTTCTTGAATAAGCTTTCTTATTTTTTCAGTACAGACAAGATGAGAGTGTTCAAAAATCTTTAAATTCTGCTTTTTTTTTAAATAAGATTTTCATCTTTCAGTCATTTATCTCTTTTCACATTTGACCATGAGCAGGCAGGAGAACCCCTTAAATGTTTTGCTTAGATATTGTCCTGGTAAAATGTCCACTTTCATTTCTCACAAGTTTTACATCCCATTAAACAATAGGACAGGAATGCCATTCAACCAACTTCTTTGTTACTTTAGAACAAAGATGCCCTTTCTTCCATTGTCCAAACATACGTCCCTCATTTTTATCTAAGACTTTATTAGAGTGTACTTTGCCACCCACATTTTCACCTAAATGCGTTCTAGGAAACTTTAGGATTCTCCAAGAAACTCTAGACTTCCTCTGCTTTTTTATTTTTTGGCTGTTATCAGAAGCATGTTTAACCCTCTGTTCGTGCACACCCACAATTTTCTAGCCTGCACCTCAAAACTTTTCTAGTCTCTAGCTTTTCTCAGTTCTAAAGCTCCATCCATGCTTTTAGGTATTTGTTACAGCAACACCCTACTTCTTGGTGACCAATCAGGATGTCTTATAAATGACAGAAATTTATTTCTCACAATTCCAGAAGTAGGGATTTCTAGGATCAAGGTGCTGGGACGTTCTGTGTCTGGTGAAGAACCATTTCCTGTTTCATAGGGGGCTAGCAGTTCACTGAATTCTCAGATGGTAGAAGTGGCAAAGGAACTCTATGTTCTCTTACAAGGGCACTGTTCCCACTCATGAGAGCTTTGCTTCTTGCATTTTCTATCTCCCTCCAAAAGATCCCACATTTTATTACATTATCTTTTTTTTTTTGGTACTGGGGGCGGATCAAATTCGGATCCTTGCGCTTGGGCAGCAGGCGGCAAAACCACTGAGGTAAATCCCCGGCCCTTTTACGTTATCTTGATGTTAGTATTCTAAGATTAGAGTTTTGTGAGGAAATAAATATTTAGAACATGTAACTCAGAATTAACAATTGCTAGTTAGACTCAAAAACTCCAATTCTCTGGCTGCCCATTAAACATTGAACTGTATTTTCTTTGTTTTAATTAGTCACTTTTCTGTCACTGGGACAGAATTCCTGACATTCACAAGTATAAAAAGGAGAGCTTTATTTTGGCTGATCCTTTCTGAGCTGTCCACAGTTGTCTGGCTCCAAGACAGATACGGAATGACAGAAGGGCCTGGCAGGGAAAAATTGTTTAATCCATAGCATCCCACAAGCAGAAAGAAGGGAGGAGATCAGGAGATCAGAAAAATACCCTCCAAAGACTCTACCCCAGTGAATCAGCTCCTTTCTTCAGGATAAAGCTCCTAATAACACATTCAGCTATCAACTCATCAGCATATTAATCCACTGGTGAAGTTTGTGCCCTCCTTATTCAATCATTTCAAAGCCCCCATGTTTGAACACATGAGACATTTGGGGAGCATTTAATATAAAAAAAATCAGAGTCTCAACTTATTAAGAATGAGATCAATAATTTACCATTCCATATTCTTATAAAAATTTTAGAAAGGCTAGTAAGAAATTATTAGAATGGTAGCTCTCATCTTAAGAATCCTGAACACACACACAACACACACACACACACACACACACACACACACACACACACCCTCAAACATGATACAAGGAACTTTTAGGACGTTATCTATTGCAGTGATTGTGGTGATAATATCATGAGTGTTTGCAAATTTCCAAACTCATCAAATTGTGCACATTAAATATGTGCAGTTCTTTGTGTATCAATTATACCTCAATAAAGCTGTTTTTAAAAAAGAGAAATGATTAGAAGAAAGAATGAATCTGCAATTGAGAACATCTGCTTAACTGGTATCAGAAATTATCCTGAATGATTTGAGACAGAAAAAATAAACTGAGTTGAGAGTGGATAAAAGTAGGAAAAATTTAACTTTAAGAACTGCTGTGGAGCTATAATATTGAGACTATGCTTCACAGAAGGCAGATGTTATTTTTATCAATAGATACAAGATATTGAATAGTTGCCTCTTTTTGGTAAGGAATTTTATTCTAAACTATTTTTAGCAATTCTGCAAATTATGTTTAGAAACTGTGATGTCTGAAAACCAGGTGTCCAATGAGTGGATAGATCATTATTATGGTCTGTGTGGGGGAGCGGGTAAAAAGGAACACTTAAACCATAGCATTAAAATTATGTGTTTTATTACATACAACACTTTTTCTTTATATAAATATGTGTATATATTTCTACACTATTCTCAGAACAATAAAAGTTACATTACATCCATTGATCAATAATTTTGTATATTCATTTAATGTCAAAAATAAAAGATGGAGAAATCAAAATTTATGGTAGAATGCTGAATTAAATTTCTATAAAGTCATTATTAACTTTGAGATTTTACAACGGTCTAGTAAATCAGGATCAAATTGTATAGTAATTAAGGTAATCACATTACTAATACTTCCTTAAATGACTTCCCAGAGAAGTCAAAGTATGAAATTGAAAGGAGGTGGAGCAAAAGTTTTGGAAATTCCATTTGAGAATGTATTACCTGTACAACTCCTCATTAAACCATAATCTGCACTGCAATTATTGAGCATTTCACCACTTTTCCATTCTTCATCTAAAATAGTGCCTTATGCATTGCCAAAGTTGAGCTCTTCAGGAAATGTGATTGGAAAATTCCTCATTTCCTTTAAATTTCAGTAGGATTTAACGTTACTGACAACCTCCTTCTTGAAACTTGCAAATATTACCTTAAAATAGACTAATTAGAGTATAAATGTTTTGGTACTAAAGCATATATTATTGTTGTTAAAAGGTCAGGTCAATCACATTTCTATCCTTTACTTTGTCTGACCTCATAAAACATCTCTTAGTTTCAATTTTCTCTCTGAAGAATGTAGATAGCAATTTTCATTCATTGTAGATTTCCTTGTAAAGAATACATAAAATTTCATACACTATGTCTTTTATAATACACTCATAGATATTCATTTTTTAGGAAACATGAACTGATTTTTGAAGTAAGAATTAATGGATTTGAAAGAAAAACTTGAGTATCTCTTAAAACTTTAAAGTAAAATCCAATGAGCTGGAAAGTTACTGGGTTATCCATGAGATAATACATTCAACAAGGTTTTATGTATATGCGAGCTACCACAATGTATGGTAGGTTATGAGCCCTCAGAAAATCTTATACATTTATATTCATGGGAAGAAGGAGATCTGAGATGTGCTTTATAGATTGTTGACTTCATCTAGACAGAAATGATGAGGCAGGATCTGCGAAGGACACCTTTTAAGGTCTCTCATATCTTTGGTTGAACATAAAGTTGAACATAAAGCGATAGCTTCAAAAGACATTTCTGCTTTGAGCCTCCAACTATTAGTGTTATGTATTATGAAGATTCAGTGTTTTAAAATATTATGTTCATATTTTATCCAGAAATTTGCTTTGTAGTAGGTTTGCTGTCAGTTGAGTTTAATGTAAAAATGCAAAATGATTTCTTTTAGGAGTGAAAAGATTCATAATTCTTAAGTGTTATTATCACAGAATATCATTCTAAATGAAAGCTAGAAATATTTATGGGCATCAAATAGATATAATCTTAATAATTTTATGAAGTTATCCTGAATAGAAACCTACTTGTGAATATTTACTAAGTCTGATCGATCTGTCTCATTTTTCTAGTCCATGTTACTTTTTAATTCAAATATTTATGATGTCTCACTTATTTGATGACAATCTCTAAATTTTTCTTGCAGTCTCCCAGCTTCTTCATGCATGGCATGACTTTTTCTCAAATATAGTGCTAGTCATCTACTTTCATTATTGAAAGTAAAGTCATCCCTCAATAACCACAGGACCCCCAAGATACCCAGACTCGTGTACTCTGAGGACCCCTAAATAAGTGAAATATTTGCATATAACCTACACACATATCATACAATTTAAGTCATCTAGATTACTTAAAATATCTTATATGATGTAAGTTAAATAGTTGTTATAGTGCATTGATTTAATTTGCTATATTTTATTGCTGTATTGTCATACTTAGTTTTCAAAATATTTTTTGAATATTCTTTGTCCATGGTTGATTGACTTCAAGAATGTAGAACCCATTGGTTTGCTGAGTCAACTGTAATCAGCTGTCTTGTTGACAGTTTTCAAAAATTAGTCTACCATTGCATCCTATTTTTCACCACGCTTCCTCAGAAACCTTATATTCTAGAACTGCACTATTTCAGCAACCACTAGTTACATGAGATTATGAAGCCTTCAAAATGTATTTAGTCCAAATTGAGAGGTGCTATGAATACAAAATGCATAACAGATTTCATTAACTTGGTATAAAAATATGCAGGACATATCCTTAATCTTTTCATACTGATTACATGTTGAAATGTTAATATTTTGGATATGTTGAATTAGATGATATATAGTACCAAAATTAATTTTATGTGTGTCTTTTTAGATTTTTTGTGAGTCTAGTAGAAATTTGAAACTGCAAGTGTGGTCCATATTATATATATTGAGGGTAAAGCTTTCTCCAGATTAAAAAATTAATGCACACACATCAGAAACCTCATTTTTGTTTTTGGTCTTTGTCCTTATTTTGTGAAGATTTCTGTACACATTGAACATTCATCATTTGCCTACAAGATGTCAAACATTTTTCTTAATATTGGGAACATAGAAAAGATCGAGATGGATAGGTTCTCACCCTCTTGGAGATTACATTTTCAGGTGTGATATCGGAAATAAACCAAGGGAGCAAATATAAACATAATAATTTCAAATTATGGTACATGACAAATAAATATTAGGTAATCCCTAACAATGGGATTTACTTTATACTTTCATCAAAGATAACCTAAAATAATAGCTCACCTTTCAATAGGGATGAGAAGGAGAGAATGTCACAAAGATATATCAGTAGATAATATATAGTGTATGTATGAAAATAACTAGTTTTAACGTTTATATATGAAAATAGTTTTAATGGAAGTACACATTTTTGGGTTGGTTGAGTATTGTTATACATTAGCCATGTCTACCAGCGTCCAAAAGAGATGAATGGCACACATTATTCTGTGCATTTCCCCTGGAAGATCTATAAAACGTCTATAATACAAAGAAATCCTTTTTAACATGCTATTTATTTGGTGTTAGATACATTACTGAGTGGGGATCTATTCTAAGATTCCATCTCTGTGTTTGGGACCAAGAGGGAAAAATATGATAAAGAAATTTATTCTATATAACAAAATAAAAGGAGCCTGTTATTTATACATAGTCTAAAAATTAATTGTTTACAGATCTTTAATAAGCTGTTTCTTGATTATCCTATGTACAAATTTGAGTTTGTTAATTGCATTTTTTTTTTCACACAGAATTTGGCCAATTCTCCTCTCATCACTTTATATCTGGCCGGCTGGTGGAGGCTTGAAACATCTGTGAAGGCAGGTGTTATGCCTCTGCTTTCCAAAAATGTGCACAAACAGGATGCAGACCAACAGATGGTGTAAGGAGAAAACCTAAAAGTAGTGTGGACAGGAGAAGTAGCATATCTGAGTCTGTGACACACTATGGTACCTATACATTAGAGTGAATTTTTAATTACTCCAAGAATTGTCAGATTTTTCTCAAGGGCAAATTTCCATGACAGTGATATTTTTCATTAAATGGAGAATTATGAGTGCAGTCTGAAAAGGAGCTCTCAGTAAACTGTGGGACAAAACTTTATGGGAAATTAGTTTCAGTTTCCCTTGAGAATCAAAGATGTCATACAACTTTCAGAAATAACTGATACGTTTTCAATATTGTGAAAGGCATTCCCGACATTTGTATGAATTTTTTTAGCTTGTCTCACTATATAAACATATTTTTAAATAAAATAATCATTGAGAGTCTCCTTTAAGTAGGTAAATAATTTGCAATACAAGGCAAAATTAACATAATTTATTAATCTATCAAATCTTTATTTAGTATCTTTGTGCATCAGATGCTATTCTAGAAAATAGAGATTTAAAGTTACTAGAGGTGTTTCTTTGGATGGAAAGAGAGATGCCTATACTACAGGAAACATAAAAAATCATAATGTGAAATAGTGAAGTTCTACACAAATAATCATAGGCAAAATATTACAGAAATAGAGAAGATGCATTGATGATCTTGCCTGTGATATTTAGAGAAAATTTTAGAGAAAGTAATTAGTAATTTTACCATAATATAGTACTAAGTCTTCACTAAAAAAAGCAGATTGATACATTAGTTAGCTCAAAAACTATTCTAAATAAAATCTAATATAAAACAGAACACAACAACAATCATAAATGAATCCCTGTGTTATTTTGTGAGTGTGTGAAGTAAAATATTGAATGGGCACTGACAGTAAGCTTAACTGTAAATCTACTTGGCCAGGTTACTAAGGTCATTGAGAACTGTGTGCTACAGCTCCCCAGATATTTTTAGGAGCTGCAGGCCTTTGGACTCTTTGGTAAACATGGCATGATTATTTTACTTAGAAAAATCTTGGGGGATGTTATTAGTTGTCTAATATTGACAATATCATGTGACTTGTAGTCATAAAACCCAAAAGTAATTAAAGAAGAGTCTCATTTCACCAAGATTCAATAAGAATTTAAATGTCAGACCCAGCCATCTCTAAATCCTTCCCCTCTCTGCTTCTTAAAAACTTATATAACTGAAGGAAAGGAAGATCTTTCTAAAGTTTCTTGTCTAGAAAACTGCTCCTGGCCTTTGATACTCTAAGTGCTTTGTGGAACTCTGTAACACCAGTGAGCCAATGATGGTCTCTGTGTATTGGCACCTAAATTGTTGATTTTTTTTCACTGCAAACTGGGGCTGTTTAGTTCAAAAGTTCCACACAATCAAACCCAAATTTTTACATGCCCAGCTTTTAAAAAATAATGAGACAATCAGATTTAAGCAAGAGACTGACTTCTCTGTACAGCCCACAAAAATTTCTCAATCATCCATTGACCATTATTAGTGAGAGTCTTGCAGTGCTGAGAACTCAGACACAGACAAAGGCTCACTACCATGCTCCTGTGTGACATTACCAAAAAAAGAAACCTTGTCTTCCATCCCTCTCTCCCCTGGAAATTTCTATAACTTTGTCTCCTTCTACTTCCCTCCCCATAAGCCACTGGACAGTCCCATTCAATACGCAGCTACCCGTTTCATACAATCAGGTCCAAAAACTGCTCAGTAAAGCTTGTTATGTTAATCTGCTTGTGACTTTTTTCTTCAACCATTCCTCAAATGCTTAAAAACCCTCCATATGTTAAGCTCCTAATCCAAAGCCAAACTAGCTAAATTAATTAGTCATTATGCTTGGAATAGATCAAGTTCTTTCAATGTTACTCTTCAATGACAATGATTTTATTGAAGAACTATGGAAAATAATAATGATATAATCAGGCAATGAAAAAAGTAACAGGAATTGTGCTCAGCACAATTTATTTGGCAAAAGATGGCTGATATTAGTACTGCCCCTTTTATATTATTTCTTTTTTGTGTTAGATATCTTACAATTAATGTTCATTGGTATCATATATATGTCTATGTATAAATATATCAATATTGCTCAATCACTCAATAGTCAATAAGAAGGGTGGGCTGAAGAAATAATTAGGCATCAAAATTGAATATATTCAGGGTTGGGGCTTTAGCTCAGTGGTTCCACCACCTGCCTGGCAAGCACAAGGACCCGAGTACAATCCCTGGTACCAAAAAAAAAAATTGAATATATTCATTGCAATAAAGAAATAGAGTTTTAAAATGTATTTATACACAAAGGGGTACTACTCTACAAAGAAAGATAAATTTGAGTCACTAGTAGGAAAATGAATGCATTTGAAACCATACTGTTAAGTGAAATAAACCAGACACACCAGCTTAAATACCATATGATTTATCTTATATAAGAAACACAAAATATATATAAAGAGCAAAATAAGAGATAGATCAAAAGAAATAGGAAGCTAGATATTTTACAAAGAAGGAGACAATGAGATGGAGGATAGAGGAAAGAAAGGAAGGGAAGGGAATATAAAAAGAATAAAGATGTGCTATGTACACATATGAACTACCCACAATAAATGTAATAATTATGTATCGCAAAAATGTATTAGTTAATAATAATAAGCAAATTTAACAGTAAGGGAAATATAACTGTAACCCATGAATTTTACTGGAATCCAACAGGGATGCAACAATCAAACACTTTCTAACTTCCCAGCCCTTCCTGGTAGCAGGTCTGTGTCAGTCCTAAGAGAAGGTCGCTACTCTAAACCGTGTTTTATTTCAACATTTGAAGCCCCAAATCGATCTTGGCCTGAAAATCTAAACCGTATTTTATATTTAAAGTACTATCACACTCTTCTTATTGCAAAAGGATGCCTAAATACTTTTCAGGGAGATGTCAGAAACTAAAAATGAAAGGAACAGGGAAAGGGCATTTCCTTAGCTTTTGCCTTAGTCGAAGAGCAAACTAAAGGATGTGGATTAATGCAGTATGTCTAAACACCTAGATGAGTTATGCATAGGGAAAATGAAGGAATTTGACCTTGACACAATGACTCTTGAAGATTTTGGTAAATATGAATGATTTACCATCACTCTTTAAATTTGTTTTTACACACCAAATTCCCCTCCTTCTAAAAATCACGTTTACGTATTGATTACTTTTTTTCCACAAAATGTCCTGTGAGTGACAAACTGACTTAAGAATTCACCCATGGGTCACATTCATGAAAGTTGTAGGATGGCCTTCTCAGTCCAAGACATTCGAAAGCCAACCTTTATAATGTTCCTGCCATTATCTCCATCACAGCCAGTCAAATGAGCCTCCCACAAGTCCAGCAACTGCACTAAATTTAATACACAATGTTCAAATTGAGGGGAAAAAGCCAGTATCAATAAAGAGAATCTCCACAAGTCATTGTGTCCTTTCCTGACTATGGTCTGTTTGTACTTTTTTGCCTCCTTCTTGGTTTTCTTCAATTCCTCACCCTCAAAGAATAACCAATCATCTCTCCGTGTGGCATTGTGGGCTCCCACTCTCTCACGGCCAATCCTCTAAGCATGTCATTTTCTATCTTGTGATCAAAACTGCTATTAAGCCATTGGATAAAAACAAACTGATGACATAAAATGTTCAGAAATATAATGGTAGGAAGCAAGGGAAGAAGAAAGGAAAAAAAACAAAGTAAGGATGAAAAGAAAGAAGGAAAAGAGACTGAATTTAAAGGTAGATGCAGAATCTGAAAACACTGTGGGCAAGTGCTCATATTATGGTTTTAGTCCTAACTTGTTTCTTATATTTTCTTGATAAAATCTAAATCACTATGTTTATGGTTGAATAGATTGGAAAACAAAATCTATACCATTGGTCTAGCTATTGATTTAATTGATAATATATTCCTTGTTCTCTTGTAGTCAAATAGTTAAAGTGTTCTGACTTTAGTGGAATGTTGGGAAATTCCAGAATTTTGGATTTTACAGGATAAGTGGCTCAAATACGGGTCAAAACAGTGTCATGTTTTTTATAATAATAGGGCTAAATTTTCTTTTGCTCCTTCCTAAAAACACACATTTAGACAAATGTGTGTGTGTGCACAAATATATCACAAACTATGCAGTGCCTAAGATGTCCCTCACTGGCAAATTTAATAATTTTAAGTAATCTATCATAAATAGAGGAAATTTTAAAAATCTAAGGTTAGAATTTCTTTCTTGAGCTTTTATAAAGTGCAGCCGAAGGGAGGGTGCATAAGGAGAGTCTGTCTTTGGATCACCCACCATACCTCAAACATGAGCGAAAATTCTCCTAAGTGAACAAGTGTCTAAGTAATAAAGCGGTGGTAGGCACCGGAGCTTGAAATCATGGGTCACTTTTGATTAAATATTGCTCACAGAAAATAAGCCCTGGCTTTCCGTGGTATGGTTCCCGCTCTCCTATGCAAGACTTTAAATGCCAGTGCTTATTAAAAGTAGCCTGAGGGATAGCTGAGGATCACTCTGGGGATGAATCGTCTAAAAATGAAAAATAAAGGACCTCCGATCCTCAAACAGTAATTAAATCTTCACCAACTGGCAGGGCGATTGAACTTCTTTTTGGTATTTTCTGTGTTTAGGAGAACCAGTATGTAGTTTTGAGGAAAGACCACCAAACTTGGAGCCCTAATTTGACCTAAACTGAATCATGTATTACTGTGATTTGGTGTCAGAAAAAAATCTCTTAGCCTCTTCTTTCTCATTCTAAAATGTGGACATTAAAACTCAAAGGGTTGCTGTATTAAACATGATAATTTCTGAAAAAGAATCAAGTCTTCTGGTTGGTATGCATGAGATGCTAAGTATAACTTACTCTCTAGAGTGATCTGAACTTTTATCTCAGCGCTTGCTTTACAAAGAGTACACAATGAAAGGCAGATACTATTATGAATACTGTTATTATTTATTATTATATTTATATGGTTAATTTTTTGAGCCTTACTCTTCTGGTTTGTTCAGGATCAAGCGATGGATTGTAAATTTCTTTTATAATTTTTTATCATGCCAGAAGAAAAAATTGCTTTTGGTCTTAATCTATTTTACTTTTACACATTTTTATTGATTTTTATATTGAAAGCCTCCTTTCAATATATTTAAATCAAACCATAATCCTTATTGATGGGAATAAAGACTCAAGCATCTTGTAATAAGTTGCTTATTAAAAAGTGACATGGTTTTTATTAGAAAATCATAATCAATGAATCATATCTTTTGTCCTTAGTAGAGGTTAAATGAAAACATCATCCACAAAATCAGGTTTTTAGCTCTTTATGAAGCTTATATTCTCTGCAGTAAAATAGATTTTTTCAGCCTTCAGTTGTTAGTATATACTGGAAAACTGTATTGATTTAAATCCAGGGCTGACAGGAAGCCAGATCAGAATACTAGGGGTAATGAATACTGCACCTTCTGCAAAGAACTAGGGCCTGTCAGATTAAGGAAGAAAGTCCTGCTGAGGATTTTAAACCCAAGTTCATGGATTTAAACCCAGGGTCTCAGATCCTGGTATGGAACACAGCCCTGGGAAAATATTTGAAAGAAAGCCATTATACATTCAAAAATTGTAGCACACTAATTTTTTTATTATTCATTTATCAATAAAATGCTCATTGAGTGCATACTATACCCCAAATATCACCTTTGGTGTTGTGGATAGAGATCTTTGATCCTATTCTTCATGGAATTGATAGTCTAAAAAAGAATGTATACATATATAGAAATTGAATTACAAACTGCCAAGAGAACATTGGAAAGGAAAAGAGGAAGAGTGAGCTCAGGTAGGTTATTAAGGAAATGGTATGATGTGTAGCATGTTGGATGTATTTAATTCAAGTCTGTTTAATGAATAGATCCAACTGTGATTGCTTTCCCTATATAGAGAGAAAGGCAGAGGAAAGTAGAGCATCATCTCCTTTTTCTTTGCACCCTATGCTTGATGTTATTTAATTATAAAAATTTAATACACTTTGAAATCTTACTTGCAATAAAATTCCACAATAACTCTCCTGTTGTATACACTAATGCAATGAATATTATGGATCAATGAAGCTAAAGAACAGCCTCCTGATTCATAAAGGAAGAAATCTATTGTCATGGATCAAATTACATTAGGACAGGAAGAGTTTCTGGCTATCATAGTCAGGGCAGTAAGAAGGAGCACTAGGGAATGAACATGACTAAAATTCAAAAGACTAATCTTTTGATGGGTTTGACCCAAAACCCCCTAAAACAAGCCTCAGTATATAACTGAGTAATTGGTGAACCTAACATCTGTTATGATTAGTAGCCACATTTATTTTTGTAATTTTATTAGATAAACGTAAAAATATATGAATCAGGGACAATGAACATTCTCTGCCAGAAAGGATGTTCAATTAGAAACAGAAATATTCCAGATCCCCTGGGGGAGGGACTCAGTACCAATTATAAAAGAAAGTGCACCACTGAGAAAGGAAATAAACTAAATTAATTGTGTACATGCATACAAAAAGGAATCTAAAATTAGCAAACATGCATTCAGGACAAATCTCACATTATTTTTTCCTTCCCTTCTTTCCTTTCCCTCACCCCCTGCCCCTACTTCCCCTTCCCTTTTGGATCTTTTCTTCCTATTTTATATTATCTATTATATGTTTTGGTCCTCATTTACTCTTGCAGTTTCCCACATCAGAGAAACTATGCTGTATTTACACATGTGTGTCCTATTTTAACTTAATGGGGAAAATAAACAAACAAACAAACAAATAAATAAATAAAATACTTCTTCATGAACAAAAAATTTAAAAAATAAATAAACCAAAAGAAAGCGTGAAAAAAATCTCACATTATCACCAGAACTACTATGTGAGCTTGGACAAGTAACTTCATATTTATAAGTCAGTATACTCATTTGTAAAATGAAGTCTCCTTAACTCCCCTACTGTGGTCGATTTATTTAGTAGCATCTGTGCATTCTTCAAAAAGGCCTTCACTATTATGAGAATATAATATTCAAATATCAGTTAATAATACACTATATCAAAATATGAACTATCAAAAAAGATAAGGTGAATGCTACAAAACCATTCAAATATTATTTTAACCATTGTAAAATGACTTTGTTACTAAAAGATTAATGGTCGCGCCAAATAAATAAAATTTCACACCCTAATCTATATTCCATTTTTAAAATAGAAATTACCAGAGTGGGCATCTTTGCCTTATTCCTCATCTTGAAGGTTTTAGTTTCTTATAATTGAGTATATTAAATGGTGTGCATTTTGTTTTATATTAAATAGACACTTGTTTTTATTTATAATTTGGTCAAAATTTCTGTCACAAAATAGTGTTGTTTTTGTCCTTTTTTATATCTATTGACATGCTTGTGAGATTTTTTTATCCTTTATTCTGTTAATGTGGTGCATTACATGTTTTTCAGACATTGTACTACCTTGCATTGCAGGAATAAATCTCAATGCGTATGGTCTGATCTTTGAAAATGTTATTGGATTCAGATTGTTAGTACTTTGCTGAGGATCTTTGCATCTGTAGTCATCACAGCTCTTGGCCCCTAGCTTTAATTTAAGTATATATGTAGGTATGCATCTATGTCTATACTTATGTTTTCTCTGGCATTTGTATCATGGTAGTGCTGACATCAAAACATGAATTTTGAAGTGTCCTCTTTAACGTTTTTTGGAGGAAAAGAAGTCTGAGAAGGATGAGCATTAATCTTTTTCACAATGTTTTGTAGAATTCACCACTGAATGCATCTTTTTCTGAACTTTTCTTTGTTGCTAGGATTTTAATCTATATATCAAATGCCATACTAGCTACAGATCTGTTAAATTTTCTATTTCTTCAGGATTGAGTCTTGGTAGATTATCTCTTTATGGAAATATATCCATTGCTTCACTTTATTCACTTTGTTAGTATAAAATTTTTCATAGTAGTTCCTTCTGAACTTTTGATGTCTGAGGCATCAGATACAATCCCAGTAAGATGGAGCTTGAATTCAGAAATGATGCCTAGACATATCCCCTTTGTGGGAAATAAGAAACAAATTAAAAGACTACATAAAGCATCCCATGAAAAAGAGATAGGATTTATTCAAGCAATGGGGAAATTCTGGACAACAGAGACCCTGTACTTGTAGTATTATATGACTTAAGAGGTCCCTCAGTTCCCAGTTTGACTCAGAGACGACAGAAACTGATCCCAAGTTCTCTAAAAGGATTCCCTAGAGGACTGGGTTCTGTCTTGCCAGTCATCTTGGTGCTCAGAAGGTTCGACAGAGTTCTGCCACTGGGGAGAGAACCGAAGCAGTGGCTTGTATGGGAGATATCAATGGTCCTCTTCCTTGCTCAACACAGAATAAGTGCACAGAAGCTTCTTGCTTCTATCTAGGGAGGAAAATAGCCAGCAGAGGTCCCCAGAATCTCCATCCAACTTAGCTGGTAAAATATTTTTGTGAATTTTTAACTCAATGCTCAGTTTCCAATAGAACACAAGCAAAGGCTGAATGAATATTTACAGATTAATCACAGTTGCAAATCTGAACCTAGATACCAGTGCTGTGCATTTGTCAGAATACTTGGGCCTGACAAAAGAAACAGTTTAACCTTTAGATTTGAACCAGTTTTGAAGAACTTGATTAAAAGTAGTAACAGAGTGATTAAGGAGCATAGTGAGATCCAGACTGAAAATCTGGAGAGCACAAAGTAGGAAAGCATGTGCTGAGACTAACATCTCCAATTTTTTTTTTTTTTCTTTTGTACTGGGGATCCAACTCGTGACCTTGTGCTTGCAAGGCAGGCAGTGGCACCACTGAGCTAAATCCCTGGCCCCTCAGTGAGTTTCTGATACCTCTCCCATGGCAAGTATGTGCTAACCTTTTTTCTTTTCTTTAAATAAAACTTTGCTCTGATATTTATTGCTTTCCGATAACACATTGACCCCAGTTCAGAGATTACTATATCTGACATGCATTCTCCCCAGTACCCACATCATTTTTCCGACTAGCAAAATCCCCTGAAAAATATTGTGTAAGGAATGTTTGGCATCAATTTATTTGCCCTCCCAAGTCATATAAGTAAAGGAACTGGGGGTTGAGTATTCTTTTGCTGTTTTCAACCCTATGGAAAACCTGTGGCAGACTACCAATCGTCACTTTCAGGTTCATTAGGAGATATTAAAGAACCCCAGTCATTTTAATCAGTATTTTCCATTTATTCTCCCTTCATCAACTCTTCAGTAATCTGAATCTCAGGTAATAGTGTCCTGGTCTTTGGAGATAAAAGAAATAAAACAATGTCATCATCCCTCGTAATATTCCACAGAATCTTCCTATGGACACTTCTATCATCCAGAAAATATGTGCAATGGAAATAATATCTATTAAGAAGAAATTCTACAAGATAACTTCCTCCTTGCTGGGTCCCATAATTATGCTTTTTATGATACAGGATGTGAAGATAGTTTCCAAAGTTAGAAACATCAAGTAAGATATACAGTGGTGCCTTGGTTTATGATTTTAATTTGTTTTATGATTTGGGGGGATGATGGCTGTGTTTGTATTCCCATGGGGAAGATGGTCAGTTTCAGGTTTGTCACTGGATGTGGAGTTTGTCAAAGGAAACAAAATTTGGTCCAGCTCTTGTTTGTGCATGGAATTGTTTGCAAATAGAAGCATTTGTGAACCATAGTATTGCTGTATATGGTACTCAGCCCCATTCCGGGATTTTTAGTGTGATGATGCCAAAATGCTTTTAAATGTGCAAAATTCATCCCCTACCTTGTACCAAAAAAAACAACATGTTTCTAATCCAGGCATGCCTGTGAGTATCCTCTCACCAACAGGCATGACATGGACTCCCTATAAGTGGAAAATTTAAGAACTGGCTTCTACTTAGGGGTAGGTCAAACATGGACAACTCTGTTCCCCTCACTTATATCTGATAACATAAACAAGAAATGTACATCCTTTGTTGTGAGTTACCTTTAAACATCTACTGTCATTGCAGGACTTGGTCTAAATTGATAAGTGTAGACACATTTAGAGGAGGTTTTGAGGACTTAGGAGACATTACAACCAGTGGCTCCATGATGGATATTCTTTTATTTTTATAATGAGATATCATTTTATTTTTTTGTTTAATAACTTCATTGGTACATTTTAGGTATACATTATGATCACATTCATCATTGGAAATTTATACTTGTACACGATGTATCTTAGGTCTTGTTTTTTCCCTTTCCCCTTTCCTCCCACCCACCCCTCCACCCCTCCCTATTTACATATTTACTTTTCTCATGTTTTCTCCTTTCCCTTCTTTTCCTTTTCCCCACCCCCTCCCCACTTTCACTTCCCCTTTGAACCACTGCTTCCTATTTCTAACATGATGGATATTCTTAAAAGAACCACTGTCATATACATAGCCTGGAAATCTTATTAAAAAAACAAAGGTTCTATTCTGGCAGTGAAACCACTTTTCCACTCTGATTGTTCAATCTCTCACTTGTAAAAAGTGATGATTTAAGTAAATAATCTGCATACTCTCTAGATCCTCCTCAATCTATAAATCTTTATCTTTGCTATATTCATTATATTCACAGCAACATACCCTTTCTCACATATATAATTACATACACTGAGTATGTGAATGAAGAGACATTTTTAACAAAACTAAAGTCTTTTCAATATAATTTTAGAGAGGAAATGCCATTAATTTTTGTTGATATGTACAAGCATGAATTTAAGTCCTCTGTAAAACAAAATTTATGAATGTACTAACAAATTTATTTTTCCTACTTTACCTGTGAAAGTCAAAACAATTATTTGGGAAACCCCATTTCTTCTTCCCATAATAGCTCTGTCTTTTCATGCTGTGAGACTGAAACATGATGAGTTCTATCTCTTCATGACCCAATTTCCAACTCACCAACATGCATATCTAACCCACGATTCCACTATTTGAGAACATACAACATTCACTAACCTTTTTCCAACCCCACCAATTATATCTTTATCAAATAGATGCTTCTTGCTGCAATTTCCCCCTAACTGGTGGTTTGGTTTGCACTTTTGATCTTCTGGTATATTTTCTTTCAGTATGTCTTCACTCATGTAGTTTTCAGCCTGCCCCTCTCCACTTCAGGACAAATTCTAACGAACTAAGCCTCAAAATAAATTTATTTTCATTTTTGTAATTCAAAGATATCTAACTACTGCATGATTTCTTGCTGGGATTACCTCAATAGGTACTCTTGCGATTATTTGTTCTTTGATTGTGTGCTTTTTACACTGCTAATGATGTCTTCATGTAGCATAAAGTCCAAGAAGAGCCTGGCCAAAATACAGCTAATGATCTTGCCGGTAGCTACTTCTCCCCTGGGAACTGCTGCTGCGCTGCAATCTTACCTCCGTGTTAGACGAGCTGACCCATGGGAATATCCTCGAATAGAACATTTTTCTCCTGATTCAAACAATTGACTGCATTAATATTCTTGATCCAAGTGCTCTCATGCCTAACTTTAATAGTCTCTTAGAGACCCCTCAGCAGGCATTATTGCTTTTGAAAAGTGTTTTTTAACACTTTAATGAGTTGGGTGGGCCTCTTTGATTCTTCACAACTTTCTTGGCATTTACCAACATTGATCAAACTGAATTTTTATTTTCAGGTGGCTTCTCTGTACCTTCCACTGGAATTAAAGTTTGTTGAGGGCAAAGCTTAGTTTTCATTCATCCTAGTGTGTCAAAGGTACATCTCTTCCCTTCTCAGAAACTTATCACTTTTATATAGAAGACAAGCCTTGCTGCTCTTTGCTCTTAAAGGCACTTTTGGCTTATGAAAAGCAATCTAAGGCAATAGATACAAAACAGGTCTATTAACAATAAAATACTACACATGTGGCATAGGAAACATTCTCATCCATAACATATGATAGACTCTCAATATGTATTTCAAAAAGACTAGAAGAATTTTGAATGTTTTCACCACCAAGAAATGGTTAGTGTTTGAAGTCATGATTGTGCTTAACCTGAATTGAATATTGCACAATATATATGTATAACAAAACATTACATTGTACTTTGTAAATATGTGCAATTTTTATATGTCAATGAAGTTTTTTAACAATGATTTTTATAAAATCAACAGAGTAAGCTTGAAGCTTTTCTCTTTAGAAAGAGCTATTTTAAAAAGTGTCAAGTTTGAGTCCAGCCTGGGCAATTTAGTTACTTTGTGAGACACTGTCTAAAAAAACGAAAAAAGAAAAACTGTGTATGAGGGCAGGGTTCTAGGGATGTAACACAGTATAAAATCCTGGGTTCAAGCTCCAGTACAAAAAATAAAAACATGTCAGTTTTTAACAATGTACATTGGAACCTAACTCATAAGTGTTACCCCAGAAAGTTTATTTCTACTCATTCAAATTCTTTCAAGACTAAGCACTGAAACTCCATCCTATTGTCACATGTTTTCTACTCCATGAAACTATAAGGCACAAGACATAGTTTCGGTTGTCTTGAAGACAGTATGTGTTCAAAATTTGGAAATTTCTCCTTGGCTTGTTTTAAAACAATACAATGTAGACTTTAAATCCACACAGTCTTCTTTCTTTCTTTCTTCACACTTCACAGATGATTTTTTTACTCAAATTCACAGCACAATATGAAGAATTATGGGGGAAAAAAGACTCAGTGGAGAAAAACTTAAAAACTTAAAGATTCAATGGAGAAGACAGGTAAAAAGGCAGCAAAACATAGACTGAATTAAAAATAAATGAGCAAAGGTAGTAAGGGCTTCCATGTGAATGTTCGGTTTTTAAAAAATGGACAACAGAAGGGAGAATAACTCACATTCAGCAGAGAATCAAAATAAAGCTTCACAGAGGGAAAATGAGTTGCATAGTTTTAAAAAATGATGATGAAAGGCTAGGATGACTTTAAAGCAGAGGAGACAGGTATTTTCTAGTATGGGAAGCAATGATAGGAAGAGAGATTACAAGAGGAGGGGTACTTTGCTTTAAGGAACACAGAGCTCAGTATTGAAAGGAGCTGTTATTTGTGGCCACATCAAAGAAGGATTCTGATGCTACTCTGAAGTGGGTATACATATTCTGAGAGCAATGAGGAGGCTTAGCAGAATTTCAGCTTTTCAAAATTGATTGACCAAGAAAATGTTAGAGTGGAAAGTAAAGTGGGAAAGTGTGAGTCTTTTTTTTTCCTTTTTGTTTTTTTAATTTTTTGGTGCTGAGGACCAAATCCAAGGCCTAACACTTGCTAGACAAGCATTCTACTTACTGCTGAGCTAAATCCCCAGGCCTGCAACTGTGAATCCAAAAGCAGAGAGGCTAGTACACCTGGGACTCAAACACCGTAAATAGTAACATTCTAGAAAGACTGTGATAACTCTTAATGTGAGAGTTTCGTTTCATTTTAATACACCGTGATTGATTTCATCTGCTTTGTTTTATGAGGGAAGTGTTTTCTAAGTGAAATCTTTTAGAGATGGGTCAGTGTCTCATCTCTGATGTGAGTATTTAGGCCTATTTCCCTGCATCATTGTATTAAGAAAGATTCTGAGGCTCCTTCTAGGCTCCAGGAGAAAGAAAACTTGATTCAAAAATTATGTTTGTTATTGCCAAGACAAGGAGAATAGTGCCATGAGGAACCACGTATTTGATGCCCCTGTTTTTCATTTACATTGTTATAGTCCTAAGATGGGTATTCCAGAACTTTGTGTAATGTGTTATTCTTCTACTCTCTGATACCTGTTCATCCTCCATAAAATATTGTCCACTTAATCCTAGAACACTTAGATATCTGAATAATACAGCTTAAAAACTACTATTCTATTTGAAATACTCGTATTTCAGAGATGAAGGAACTACTTCCTCATGATGGAGCTGCAATAGCTATTTTCATGAAAAATGTTCTCAAAGCTAGGGTTAGTGATTGGTTTTTAACTGATTATTTTGCAATAACAAAGGTTAGAAGGTGAAGAATTCTCATCTCAGTGGTTTTAAGAACACAGCTTCTGAGTAATGAAATACTTTATGATTTCTAACTGGTTTAGATGTTCCATGCTTAACCTAGGTGGGTAATATCATTTAAATATTTTTCGTAATTTGCCTTTAACAGGATTTTAAACTAAGTATTTCTGTCTTGCTTCAGGACAACATCTTTTAATTGCTCTAAATTATCAGTGATGTCTGTAACATTTTCAGTGAACATGGATTGATTTCAATTAACTTTCTCACGCTTTTGCATAAAAGCAGTCTTTTTCAATTTGCCTAATTGGATCACACAACCTCTTGGAGTTGAGGAATGACAGTCATTAAAAGGTTAGGAAAGGAGACACAATCAAGGTTGTTTACTGCCTAATAGCTCCTTTTGGAATTTTCAGTTGTGCTTGATCAAGTAAAACCACTGGGTATGAATGTGTGTTAGACTACTTCTAGTTGAAATAGACTGTACCACCAATACAGTACATGGGTTTCCCTAAGGAGAAATTCTAAATGCACAGAAATAGCCAAAGAGAATTTCTTCAAAGCTAATTCAAACATCTCTGTCCCAATTAAAACACTGTCCCTTTCCCAGCTTCATCTGCTTGCACATATGTTAGAAGGGGAAGGCTCTAAGTGTCTGCATCAGTGTATATTTCAAGAAAGAGCTAGAAATCTGTTGAGACTTTTATGTAGAATGTGCCCAGGATTGTTACCATTGAATGATACAAGATTTAAGATGAAAAAACAATTGAGAGTAATTTCAGGGAAATAGAACACAAGATGAGAGTACCAGAACTTTTAGAATTTATGGCAACTAAAGCAACAAAATTTGAGGTAGAAAAAGGTAGATGTGTAGAGCAAAAGGTTCAAAAACAGAAGTGAATGGGAAAATGATGAACGAAGCAAATATATACTAGCATTTCTAATACATTCAAGACATTGAACTGAAAATGTAAAAGAATTAAGTCAGATGACGGCTTAAAAATTTAGTGTAAAAAAATTCATTTCATGAAAAGAAAAGTTTAAGTAGAAGGGATAAAGATTCTATTTAAACTCTAGGATCTATATGATGACAAAAAGAACATTGTATCTCTCTATTAAAACGTCAATCAATGTTTCACTGCCTGCTGTGCAAGTGGAAGGACCTGAGTTCAATCCCCCATACCAAAAAAAAAAAGTCAATCAATAATTGGAGCAAAACTTAATATTTTGAAAAATCAATTTTACCTAAATTAAAGTTTTAATATGTTTAATCACTTGAACTTGACACTTAAAAATAGTAAATATGATTTTAAATTAGAAGAATAAAAGAATACTGATCATGACCTTGATTAGAAAAAATGTGAGATAAATCAGAATATCATGTAATAAAAGAAATTGTATATGTATATACATTCATATCAATTTATTAGACACGTATAATAAAACATATCTATATTTCAAGTCATACTAAATATTAGAAAAATAATGGAGTTATTTTTAGCTAAAACAAATTAGTATAAAATAACATTGCATAATTAGAAGTGGCAAAGATATAAGTAAGAAAAAAAATCCTAAATTCACACAACAAAGATTGATGATGGCTACATCAGATATCAAAATCTCCTTTTTAAATATAACCAACCTCACAAATAAATAAATCTGAAAATATCAATAGAGAGCTGGTGAAAGTGCCTCTGCTTTTGCTCTTGCAGCTAATATTTACAAAGGTATTTCAGCTAACTGAAAATTAAAAGGACAAATTTTAAATGAAAGTAGAGGATTCTGTCTTTTACAGATAATACTCTTCAGTGAATATGTGATAAACACCAACACCCATTTTGATGAACTCAACAATTCAGCTAAAAGAAACCATCCTACAATCCATTCTAATGCACAGAAATGCATATTATTAACTGCATGCATATTTTGATTTAGGGTTTTTTTAACCAAAAGAAGGTATGATTTAGTTTGCTTGTGATTTCACAGTGAAATACCATTGACCACCTGGCTTAAACAACCAAAATTCATTTTCTCTCAACTTTGGAACCTGGAAGTCCAAGACCAAGATGTGGGCAAGTTTAGGGCTCTTAGCTTGCAAAAGGTGCTTTCTCGCCTTGTTGTCATGCTGTCTTTCCTCCCAGCTTCCAAATTCTTGATGACTCTGTTTCTTCCTCCTACCAAGACACCAGAAAGATTGGTTTAGAGCCCTTATACATGGCCTCATTTTAGCTTAATTACATTTTCATTGTTTTTTACCTTGGTTCACAAGCTTAATTATTTTATTAATTTTATTGGTGCATTTTAGGTATGCAATATAATGGCATTCATCATTGAGAATTTGTACCTTTAGATAATATATCTTGGTTCTCATTTTTTCCCCATTCCCCTGCCTGCCCATCAATGCTTTCACCCCTCCATATTTACAAAGATGTTTTCATTTTTTCCTTTTCTCATATTAATTCCATTCCTTTCTTTCTTTCCCCAACCCCTCCAACTTCCCCTTCCCCTTTGGACCTTTTCTTCCTGTTTCATGTTACCTGTTATACATTTTGATCCTTATTTACACTTTCAGTTTCTCACACCAGATAAACCATTTGGTATTTACATGTGTGTCCTATTTATTTCACTTTAGAGTATCACTTCAATGTGCATCCATTTAGCTATAAATGTCTCTAATTTCTCATTGTTTATGGCTGAGTAGTACTCCATTTTATTTTTTTAAAAATCAGATTTTCTTTCTCTGATCTCCACTTGATAGGCAATTGGAGTGTTTCCAAGTTTTAACTCTTACAAATTGTGCTGCTATGAACCTGGGTGCAAATATGTCACTGTTGTATCATTCTTTTAATTGTTTTGGGAAGATACCTAGCAGAGGAATAGCTGGGTCAAATGGGACCTCTAATCCTAGGTTTTTAAGGTATCTCCATACTGATTTCCACAGTGATTGCACCAGTCTGCACTCCCACCAACAGTGGAGCAGAGTTCCTTTTTCCCCACAGCCCCACCAGCATTTATTATTGGTTGATTTCATAAGAATAGCCATTCTTACTGGGGTGAGGTGGAATCTCAATGTTGTTTTCATTTTTATCTTTAAAATGACCAGTGATATTGAATGTTTTTTCACACGTTTGTTTGCTATCATGTCAAGAAATGTCTATTCATTTCAGATGCCCATTTTTTGGATTGGGTCTTTAAATTTGAGAGGTCTTATTTTTTTAAGTTCTTTATTTATTCTAGATAGTAGTCCTTTGTCAGAGGAACAGCTGGTAAAAACTTTTCCACATTGTGGATTGTGTTTTCGTGCTGTTGGTGGTTTCTCTTGGTGTGCAGAAGCTTTTAAATAAGAAGAGATCCCATTTGTTGATTCTTAGTGCTAGTTCACATGCAACTAAAGTTTTGTTCATAAAATCTTTTCCTACTCCATTGTCTACAAGATTCTACCTGGTATCTCCCTAACCTCTCTTCCAACCAGTTTAGTGTTTCTGCTTTAATATTTAGATCTTTAATCTATTTGATTTTTAGTTTAGTGCATGATAATGGATCTTTGGCAAGTTAATCTTTGGAAAGTTGAAACCCAATTTTTCCAGCACCATTCATTAAAAAGGCTATCTTTCCTCCAGTGAGAGTATTTGGCTACTTTGTCATAGATGAAGTGGCTGAGTGTGTTTGGAGTTGTTTCTGCATCTTCTATGCTGTTCCACTGGTCCTTGGGTATGTTTCTTTGCCAGTACCATGCTGTTTTTATCACAGTAGCTTTGCAGTATAGTGTCAAGTTGGGGATTGTGATACCCCCTAAATTGTCTTTGTTGCCTAGAATTGCTTTTGCTACTCCAGGTCTCTTCTGGTTCCAAATGAATTTTTGGATTGTTTTCTCAAGGTCTGTGCAGCATGTTGTGGGAATTTCAATTGGGATTGCATTGAATCTATATAGCAGTTTTGGAAGTATGGCCATTTTCACTATATTGGTTCTTTCTAACCAGGAGCAAAGGATGTTTTTCCATTTTCTAATATCCTCTTCGATGTCTTTTCTCAGAGTGATATAGTTTTCAGCATAGTGCTCTTTTATTTCTTTTCTTAGATTAATTCCTAGGTATTTCATTTTTTGGATGCTATTGTGATGACAGTTGTTTCTCCAGTTCCTCTCTCAGTGAGTCTGTTGTTTGTATACAGTAAAGCTACTGATTTTTCTGTGTTGGCCTTGTATCCAGCTACTCTGCTGAATTTAATTATTAAGCCTAGAAGACTTTTGGTGGCATTCTTGGGTCTTCTATATAGAGTATCATGTCATCAGCAAATAATAACAATGTAGATTCTTTGTTTCCTCTCTTTATTCCTTTTATTTCTTTCTCTCATCTAATTGCTATGGCTAATGTTTCCAAAACTATATTTAACAGGAGTGGTGATAGTGGACATCCTTGACTTGTTCTTGATTTTAGTGTGAAGGATTTCAAGTTTGAAGATTAACTATGATGTTAGCTGTTGGTTTTTCATAGATGGCTTTTATCAGTTTGAGATAGAGACCATCTATTCCGATTTTCTGTAGGATTTTTATCATAAATGCATATTGGATTTTGTCAAAAGCTTTTTCTGCATCTATTGAGATGATCATATGGTTTTTGTCCTTGGCTCTATGAATATAGTGTATTACATTTATTGATTTGTGTATGTTGAACCATCCGGCATCCCTGGGATGAATCCCACTTAGTCAGTGTGTATGATCTTCTTGATGATTTTCTGTATGCTATTTGCCAGTATCTTATTAAGGATTTTTGCCTCTATGTTCACTAGTAAGATTGCCCTATAGTTCTCTTTTTTGGTTGGGTCTTTCTCTGCTTAGGGGATCAAGGTGATGTGTGCTTCCAGGAATGAATTTGGGAGTATTGCTTCCCATTCAATTTCATTGAAGAGTTTAAACAGTAGTGGCAGTAGTTCCTTTCGAAATGTCTTGTAGAATTCACCAGTGAAACCGTCAGGACCCAGGCTTTTCTTAGTAAATTTTTAGTTACATTTTCAATTTCACTGATTGATATTGGGTTGTTTAGAATAGTTAGGTCATCTTTGTTCAACTTTGGTAATTCACACATGTCTAGGAATCTGTCCATTTCTTTTTTTTTTTTTTTTTGGTACCGGGGATTGAACTTGTGTCCTTGTGCTTGCGAGGCAGAACCACTGAGCTAAATCCCCAGCCCCCAAAAAATAAATTGTCCATTTCTTGGTATTTTCTATCTTATTTGTGTATAGGTTCTTGAAGTAGGGATTGATGATCCTCCGGATATCTTCTTGCTCCATTGTAATTTCACCCTTTTCATTCCTCATTGCATGGATTTCGGCCTTTTCTTTCCTTTTCTGATAAGGTTGGCTAAGGGTTTGTCAATTTTGTTTATTCTTTTGAAGAATCAACTCTTGGCTTTATTGGTTTTTTGTATCATTCTTTTAGTCTCCATTGCATTAATTTCTGCTCTGATCTTTATAATTTCCTCCCTTGTATGAGATTTGTGTTTGTTCTGCTCTTCTTTTTCTAGAAGCTTGAGGTTCAGCATCAGGTTGTTTAATTGGGCTCGTTCTGTTTTCCTGATATGATTATTCACTGCTATGAATTTCCCTCCTAAGAGTCCTTTCACTGTGTCCCATAGATTCTGATGTGTTGTATTGTCATTCTCATTTAGTTGTAGGAACCGTCTGATTTCTTCTTTAATTTCCTCTGTGACATACTGGTTATTCAGAAGTTTGTTGTTCATTTTCCATGTGTTTATGAAATTCTTGTGGTTTCTTTTGCTATTGATCTCCAATTTCATCATACTATGGTCTGATAATATACAGGGGACAACTTCAATTCCTTTGCACTTACTTAAACATGTTCTATGTGCGAGTATGTGGTCTATTTTGGAGAACCACACATGTGCAGCTGAAAATAAGGTGTATTGTGATTTTGCGGGGTGGAACACTGTAAACATCTGTTAAGTCCATTTTTTGAAGTGTTTGATTGAGTTCTAGTATTTTATTGTTTATTTTTTCTAGTTGATCTATCTATTTGTGACAGTGGGGTATTGAGATCTCCCACTACTATTGTATTGTGATTATTTGATTTTTCATTTTCATTAGTATTTATTTTATATAGTTGGGTGCACTAATATTTGGTGCACATATATTTTTGATTGTCATTTCTTCCTCTTGGATTTTTCCCTTTCCAAGGATATAGTGTCCTTTGTCTCTCTTAATTAGTATTGGTTTGAAATCCATTTGATCTTCAAATTGGATAGCTACTCCTGATTTTCTGAGGGTTCATGTACCATGGAGTATTGCTTTCCACTGTATAACTTTCAGTCTATGAGTTTCTGTTTGAATTAAGTGTGTTTCTTTATGTAGTACATTGTTGGATCTTGCTTCTTGACCCATTGTACCAGTCTATTTCATTTATTGGTGAATTGAGACCATTAACATTGATAATTATAACTGATATGTATTTACTTATCCGCATCATGACTTTTTCTTTTTTTTGATTCTCCCCTTTACATTTAATTTCTTGTCATTCCTGATGGATTCATTCTGCTGGGCTTCCTGGGGTTATGATGCTCATTGTCTTTTCCTAAGATATTTTAAAAATATTTTTGAAGTACTTGTTTAGTATTCATGAGTTTCCTCAGGTGCTGTTTGTCATGAAAGTGTCTTATTTCTACATCAATTTTGAAAGATAGTCTTGCAGGGTACATCAATCTGGGTTAGAGGTTGTTTTCTTTTAGGTCTTGAAATACTTCATTTCAGGTTCTTCTTGCCCTGAGGGTTTGTGTTGAGAAGTCTGCTGTGGTTCTGATGGGCTTTCCTTTGTATGTGATTTGTTTCTTTTCTCTATCTGCTTGTAGAATTTTGTACTTCTGTTAGGTTTCTAGAATCTTAACTACTATATGTCTAGGTGTAGATACTGTTTTTCTGATCACAGCTATTTGGAATCCTACATGCCTCACTTAACTGTATGTCAAGTTCTTTTCCCCTGATGGGAAGTTTTCTACCATTCCTTCTGTTAACAGTTTATGTTGTTTGGATAAACAACATTTCATTGACTCTGATCAGTCTTTTGTTATTCTTCTCTGGATCATCTAACAGCTGCTGGATTGACCTCTCATGGTTCTTTACTATTTTTAAGAAATTTTTTCTTTTTCTGGTCACTAATTGCAATACTGTCTTCTATATCTGAAATTCTGTTCTCATATTGGCTCATTCTGCTCTGTAAATTTTCAGTGGAGTATTTAATCTCCTGGATATCTGTTTGCATCTGTTTTATGGGTTCCATTTATTTTCTATTCTGGGATTCCATCATGTTTCTCAGCTCCTCTATTTTTTTATTCTTGTATTAGTTATTTTATTGCTGCAATAAATTATCACAAACTTAGTGACTTGGAACAATGAAACTCAGTATCGGCCCGTTTCCATGGTCAGGACTCTAGGTACAGCTTTTTCTGTGTCCTATGATCAAGATCTCCTCAGGCTGGAATGTTGGTGACAACCAGGCTGTGTTCTCATCTGAAAAGTCAACTCAGGAAAATTCCATTTCCAAACTGATAAGGGTTGTTGGAAAATTTAATTTTCTTCAGCTGTACAACTGAAGGCCCCAGCTTCTTCCAGCTGGCAAGGAGAGGCCACACATAGGTGATTGTCATGGCCCTCTCACATACATTTCCACAACATGGTCACTTGACTTTCTCAAAATCAGTAGGAGTCTCTGTCACTAGCCTGAAACAATGAACACAGGCGGATGTCATCCCTTAGCCAAAGACAGACTTCTACATTCTATTGGTTGGGAGCAAGTCTGAGATTCCTATATGTACTCAAGAGGGGATTATGCAAAGATGTGTGGCTCCCTGGGGTCACTGCTTAGTGTGTCTGCCACAAGTCCTAGAGTTTATCATGAGTAGCTTCTTTCTGTAGGATAGATTGCTACTAGTTGATGATCTCTCTCCCATCCTCTGGAATAAATGTGAGCTTAGAATATGGAAAAGAAAAGACATGAGAAAAGGAAAAAAATTGAAACAAGGTCTTTGTAAATAGAGAAGAGTGGAAGGGGTGAAGGGAGGACAAGGGAATGGGGAAAAAATATGAACCAAGATACATCATGTAAAGGTACAAGATCCCAATGATGAATGTAACTGTATTGTATACCTAAAATGTACCAATAAATTTAAGAGAAAAAAAAGAATATGTGCTTCATGTCTATTCCTGAGAGAGACAAGTATTTTTTTGAAGTCAGTCTTAATATCATTATGTGTTTTACTTCTTTGAGATTCTATGATTTCTTCACCCTGGTCTGGGTCTGGCCAATGGAAAGGGGCTCATTCTCCTCATGAGAGCTTGGGTCTCCATAGCAATCCACCCATTCTCACAGCTCTAGAGTCTCCCAAGTCTGCTCCACCTTTCCTAGCCCCGGCCCGGGTCTGGGCCAAGAAGCAACCAGTCAGTGCAGCCCCATGAGCCCCAGGCTGCCAAGGGTGGGCCTGCCTACCAGCTCCTCTAATTTTTTTTTTTTTATCTCTGTCTGCTCTAGAGTTTTTAATCATGTCTTGCACTAGGGACACAATCTCTGTTGTTATCTGAGAAATTACATCTGATTTCATTTTTTCTAAATCCTCTTTTGTTGCCAGTTCTGGGAGTCCAGGGGGTTAAGTATCAGATTGTTCCATCTCATTGCTCTTTGGAGTTTCCTAAGGTGATCTGGAAGTTGGGTTTTGAGACTTGTTTATGTGCCTTCTCATTTCAACAGATGCAGCCGGCTGTGGCTTTTTTGAGGGGAGTTTTTGCTTGCCTGGTGGTCTTCTATTCTCAGCAAGCCATGGAGTGGCCTTTTTTTCTGCTGATCACCACTGGACCAATTCCTGGGTTCAGAATGGTGGATCCCTGCTCTGTCCAGCTGTCCAGGCAGTGTTCTGGCTGGGGCCTGTGCACACTTGGGATGGTATCTGGGCATGCCCCCTGCATACCTCTTGTCTGGGAAGGCTTTTTGTTGGGGCTGTGCACCTGAGTACCTGGTGCCAGAGCAAGCCTCAGGTCTGCAAGCACTTATCAATAGTATCTGGGCAGGCCTCTGGCTGTTGCTTGCCCACCTGTGTAACTTTTTTACAGGAAGGCCTTTGGCTGGAGCCAATGGGCCCAAACTGCTGATGTCTGAATGAGGCCCTGTTTGGGATCTGCATGGGTCATGCTGCTCTGATCCAAGTGGGCTTCTCACTGGGATCTGGGCCCACTTACAGATGGCATGGGGCAGGGGGATCTGCTATTGGTTGTGCTCCTATGCAACTCTTTTCCAGGTTGGCCCTGGCAACTTGGACAAACAGGCCCCAGCCAAGGGCTGGGACCTGTGTTCCCTCTCACAGCTCTGGTCCATGGGGCCTTCTAGCTGGGATCTTTACCACATTTTCAATGACCCTGTTTTACATTCTTAGACACTGACTTGATAGAGGGTTAGAGATTCAAAATGTAAATTCAAAATTTATTATGGACAATTCAATTCATAACAGACTCTAAAAAATATTAATAACCATCAATTGGGTAGTAATTAAACAACTTATGGTGCATCTATAAAATAAATACATAAAATGCTCTATAGACATAAAAATAATTAATCTATTCCTGCTGATTTAAGATACTTCCTAAGATGGATTCAATAAGAACTGAAAGAAATAAGATTCAATAAGAAATGAAAGCTATAGAAAGTTAAAACTTGCTAATGCATTAGAAGACACAGAGTTTATCAGAAAAACAGACATGTATGCATACCCATACATACATACATATTCTAAAGTAATCAGAATAGGGGTGAACATAACACCAATGGGTAGTGCTTTTGTGACTACCATTAAGAAAGAGATGTCTGTGACACATCTCCCTCATGGGATGGAGAAGATTTTATATTTCTTCTTGTCATTTATTTATAGCTATTTTTTTTTGTATACTGGAGATTTCTTTTTAAATGAAAACTGAGCAATACAAGAAGTAAGTTAGTGAATGAATGTAGAATCAGTGTAGAATGAGGGCAGTTTCTCTTGTTTTAGTAGTTTGAAAAAGCAGCCCCTTTCTTCTTTCTTTCTTTCTTTCTTTCTTTCTTTCTTTCTTTCTTTCTTTCTTTCTTTCTTTCTTTTTTTTTGTTTTCCTTTTATGAGACAGTTTTGCTAAGTGGCCAAGTTATTGAGGCTGGTTTCAAACTTGCAATCCTCCTGACAGCCTCCCAGAGATCTGGGATCATGGTAATCTGCTACCACCCAGAACCTATTATTCTTTTTGATGTACATACTTTATTTCAGAAAGGAAGAAAAAATTTTAAAATGTTTAATAGAAAGAGTGATTCTAACTTATAACCTATAAAAATGATGTTTATGCCTTTAACTAAGAGAATCAATGCAGAAATAAAATAGTACATAATTGTATGGGAATCAACAGCCGTAACACTCAAGTTCTTCTTCCTAAAGACCCTTGCAATAATATTGTTAGCATGCTATTCTTCTGATATTTCAAGTAATTAAATCTCCTTCCATAAGGTCATGACCAGGTAATATTGAATTCCATAGTAAAGTCAGTTCTATTATATTAAGCCACCAATGTGTTACTCCACTTATGAGATCATATTCTGCTAGACTACACTGCAGTTGCTTAAAATGAGTGGAATATTAAATAGACCGTCACTCCACCATAGAGCATGTCATCTCTCCCCATTATAATGCAATTCTCCTTTCTTGAAGGGCCTGGAAAACTTTCTGGTATTGTTACAAAGTTTGTGCTGTCTTTCTGATGTCAGTAGATGTTTAATTTAATTATCAGGGTTGAATGAACTTTTTGCGGCTGAGTGACAGTTAACTACTCAGTGGAACTGGAACAGTCCACAAACAAATTAGTTCTCCAGATGTGGAAACTTATAAATAACCACCCAGGTGCTGTCTGTGGGTGTAAAGGGAAGACAGGCATTGTAACTAATAACTGAATGTTGTCTGAAATAATAAGGAGGGCATATGAATGCAGGGAATGCATTTATTTTAAGTTTTTCTCTTAGAGGAATAATCATAATACTTTCTGTCTTTAACACTATCCTTTAACTAGTAATTAAATAGCTGTTTTCTTAAATATACCTTCTGTTCACTCCCCAGCCAGTTCAAACCATCACAGGTAAACTATGGAAATAGTTTCTTTACTATCCTCCTTTTCCAGTCTCATTCACTAGAACATGGTCACCATTTTGAATTTATAATAAATGCAATCAATCAAATAGTCTCATTCAAATTATTCTGAGGAAAACTGTTGACTAAAGGAAATAATGCCAGCTCCACAAGCGAGACAGGCCCTCCATGATATACTTCGTATTACTCCTTTCCCACCCACCTCCCAGAATTTCCTTTTTATACTTCAATATTCAACTATTATAAAATATTTTTAGTGTCTTGATTGTATCAAATATTTGTGGTCTAAATAAATCCAAAAAGAATTTTATATTGCATTCTAAGTATCTAATGAAGTTCATCCTATGGAAGTTAAAATTTTTACCTAACTTTGTAATATCAGTTTTCTTACAAATGAAATTAAAATTTCCAGTCATTAATTTAACTAGAAACACATTTCTAACATTTTACCAAAAGGATAACTTTTATGGAAAAATATTATACCCAATAGCAAAGAAGATCTATTAGGTTTTCATCATTACACAATTAATAATTTATGTAATACAATCCTCCTCTTGGTGCTGATGGGGCTAATATCCAAGAGTTGAAATTCAAGAAAACAGACTAAGTGGCTTCTTTATTTTGAATTTTGACCACAGTGATTATGTTAGTTTCTTTGTTAGAATTTGATATGTTCTGCAGATTTTGAAGGTTTATTTTCTAACAAAGTGTAATTGGCCACATATTTATTGACAGCCCAAGCATTCCAATAAAATGATTCAATTATTATTAAGCCTGGGTACTATGGAACAGTCACAATTGAATGGAAGTAAAAGGGATTATCTGCCTACGGTGATTATTGCCATTTGTTCCATTTTGGGGGACTGTAAGTAAACACAGAAATGAGAAAGAAGAATTAGTCACTGAAAGTTAGTCTTGTTCTATTATGGCTTTCCATACAGTAGTTTCCCCTAATCCATGGTTCCATTTACTGCAGTTTCAATTAACTACAGCCAATCTTGGCCCAAAAACATTAAATGGAAAACTTTGTACATAAATAATTCATAAGCATTTTAAAATCCACTTCATTTTGAATAGTGTAATGAAATCTCATTCTGTCTCTCCTGGGATGTGAATTATCTCTTTGATCACCCATTGTCTAAACTGTATATACTAACCACTGCTTAGTCATTTAGTAACCCTCTCCATTACCAGATTGTCACAGTGTTTCATCCTTGTGTTCAAGTGACCTTTAGTTTACTTAATTATAGTCCCAAACCACAAGAATAAAGATACTAACACTTCACAAATGCCAATGACAAGTACTAAAGTGCTCACTTTAAGTGAAAAATTCTCAATAAGGAAAGAGAAAATATACTGTGAAGTGGTGAAGACCCATGGTAAGAAAGAATCTTTTATCCCTAGAAAAGGAAAGTGAAGTCCCTGTTTGGTTATCACATTAAAAAAAACAAAAGTTATGGACACAGTATGTAACAAGTACTTAGTGAATACAGAAAATGAATTAAATCAGTATATTATGTTGTGGTTTAGGTCTAAAATGACCCTAAAAATTTCATGTGTGTGGAATGTGATTGGATCATAGGAGGACTATACTTATGAGTGAATTTATCCATTGATGAGTTCAGTAGTTGAATGTGCTGTAAGGAAAGGGCCTGCTTGAAGGTGGGCCACTGGAGGCATGACCTGAAAACGTGTATTCTTGTCCTTGGCTCCTTCCTTCTCTCTCTGCTTCCTGGCTGAGATGGGAAGAAAAGCTTTCCTCTGCCACACCCACTACTGTGCCATTGCTACCTTGGAGCCACCTGACTGACCATGTACAGAATCCACTGAAAGTGTGAGCCAAAATAAACCTCACCTCCCTTAAGTTGATGGCTCAAGTATTTTTCCCAGTGATGGGAAAGCTGAACAATGCAATGTATTTATAAGAAAAAAACAAGATAGAATTTATATGGTGCCTAATGACACTGAGGTTGGTGAAAGACCACATATATAGCAGTACCATACAATTATTTATATTACTTCTCTTAAAAACATATTTCTCAGCATATTTTGCCATTGTTGAATGATACATGACTGTATAGTATCAGTCCTCCATAATCACATGACCAAAATCCATAGATTCAAGCAACAGTTGATTCAACCAACTTCAGGGGAAAATATTTGAAAAAAAATTGCATCTATATAAAGCATAAATAGATTTTATTTCCTTGCCATTAATCCCTAAACAATGCAGTATAACAATTGCATCACATTTACATTGTATTAGTTATAATAATTTACAGATAATATGACTTATACCATGAATATACATAGATTATTTGCAAATACAATGCTATTTTATGTAAAGGACTAGAGTATCTGCAACAACTGCCATCTTCTAGAGTCCTGGAGCTAATCTCCCATAGATACTGAGAGAAGACTGCATTAGGTTCAATACTATCCATGGTCTCAGACCTTCACTCAGGGTCTTGGAACCTATGGCCCCTGGATAAGGAGAAAATATTTTATATGGAGACATGATATTCCTGATTCTAGTGTTGGCCAGGAGGATCCCAGTTTTTGAATAAGTTTTCTTGGTTATAAAGCTACTATGTAGTTATCATGGGCACAATTAGGAAAACAGATATCAAATATATTTGCACAGATATTTATGAGGAAAAGATTTGAAATATGACTTAAAAATGTAAATTTGTCTTCAGAATTCCCTTATTCTTGACTATCTATATGGTATTAACCTGAATGACCACTTCTATTTGGTCCACTAGTTTGATTACATTTCTCTGTGCCTTTGAGTATAAGTTGAACTGCACTATTTTTTTATTAATTATATTGGTACATTTAAGGTAAACAATATGACATTCATCATTGAAAATTTTCACCTTTACATAATCTATCTTGGTTCTTATTTTTTCCCCATTACCCTGCCCTCCCTTTTTAAGCTATCCATTCCCTCCTTCATAAAGATTTATCCTCTACTATATTCTTCTTGCAGTAAGATAGCAATTGTATTAATTATTTGTTCCTTGAAGAATACAAATTTTTTTTGTATTTGGCAGATCTAACCTAGGTTCCTCACATTCAATAGTTACTCACTCCACACTACAGATAAATTTTGGAATATACACTTAAATAAAAAATGCTATAATTTTGATCAAAAATGTTCCCCAAAGGTCTCATGTGTTCAAATATCAAGCTTATGGAAGGTGGTTAGATAGTGGCATATTATATTCGTCAGTGAACCCATCCGTTGGTGAGTTCTTAGCTAAATGTGGTGGTAGGATGTGAGCTTCAGTTGGAGGAGATGCATGTTAAAGGGAGTATCTTTGGGAGTGTATCTCTTGTTCTGGTTCTTTCCTTTTCCCTCACTGTTTCCTGGCTGCCATGAGGTGAGCAGTTTTCTTCCACCAAGCCTTTCCCTTTTTCTCTTTCTGTCTTGGAGCCAACCTACAATGGGCTGAAATCTCTGGAACTGTGAGTCAAAACAATCCCCTCCTCCTTTACATTGCCAGTAATGGAAAAGCTAACTAACAGAGAAAATTTTTACCAAAGAAATGGAGTCATTGCTGTGACTGTATTTGAATTGTATCTAACCATGTGGTTCACAAACTTTTGGAACTGATCTTTAGGAGGTGTTTAGAAAACTTTGGAGATACTGGATAGAGAAGCCTTAGAATGTTGCAAGTTGAACTTGATGGGTGAATTTTGGTCAGAGCTCAGGAGGACATAATACGAACAGGTATATGGACAATAAAAGCCAGACTCATGAGGTTTCAGATGGGAATGAATACTCTATTGAAGATTAGAATAGAGACCATTTGTGCTACATTTTAACAAATGACTTGTCTTCATTTTGTTTGTGTACTGAGACTGAAACTGAATTCAAAAGTAACAGATTAACTGATGTTGTGGAGGAAATTTCAAGGCAGCCCAACATTCAGGGTGTAGTATGAGCACCATTGGATGATTCTTAGCAAGATCATTTGTGAGAATCAGGAGCAAAAAGCAGAGCCAAAAGATGTAAAAATTTGAACTTTGGCAAGAAATAAAGGTGGTAAAATTGAGGAGAAGGAAAGCATAGTTGCTTCAAACCTTAACACCATTAAAAAGGAAGCCAAGAACTTTGCACCAGGACAATAAGAAAGATGACTTGAGAGCATCCCAAGAATTAGCCAGATGGGGCCGAGAATTTAACTCAGTGGTTTTGCCACCTGTTGTGCAAGCACAAGGACCTGAGTTTGATCCCTGATACAAAAAAAAAAAAAAAAAAAAAAAAAGAATTAGCCAGATGCCACCCATCACAAACTTGAGGATGAAAAATGGTAAACTTTTTGTCAAGACTTTTCTCTAAAACAATAACTCCAGGGTATTTGTTTATTCAGTGCCACCTAAGGAATTATATCCATGAGTTCATGGGTTCAAGGACTACAACCATGGCTCACAGAGGGCTGCCTACTGTTTGAGCTGGCAGCAGATCTCGGCTGCAAGTTGTGCCTGTTTTCTTTTATTATGTTTTTGTTTTTATTTTCTCTCTGAGGCCTGTAGAATGTAAAGGTGGATAAGCTTCCACCTAAATGTCAGAGGAAGGCAGGGGGCAGGTTGTGGTCCCTAAAGGAAGCCCCTCAGAGGGTTATGTGTACAGCTATGAAAGTGAATCTGGAGCTACAACAGGAATCCCAGGGTACTAGACATAACCAGAAATCAAATGTAGGCTGAGAGAAGCTACTGACAGAAGAACCAGCCAGAGAGAGAAGCAATGTAGACTACAACTTGAGAACATGGGGTGAGGATTCTGAAGCACTTTAGTGCCCATACCTTACCTCCACATTTCCTGGTTAATGGACATAAAATTATAGGATTTAATATTTGCAATGTAGAGTTTCATCATTAGTTTGTTCCTAATATTTTTTATTGCCTTCTCCCATTTTAGAATAGAATAGTTTAATCTGTGCAATTACATGTTGGAAGTATTTACCTTTCATTTTAATTTTTACAAACCCTCACAGCTAACAGTTTTTTTTGAGTCTCAAAGGGGATTTTTGGAGTTGGACTTGTGAGCAATCCTACAACAGCTACCATTTTGGCAATTCTTAGAGATGGACTAAGGGCATTTTGCATAATGAGAGAGATACCAGCCTTTGGGGGTCAGGGGCAGAAAGTTATGGTTCATATCTAAAATTTCCTCTGGAAATTCCATGTTTTCAAAGGTGTGGATTTGTAAAGGTAATCAGATTATGGAGGTGTTATTCATAACCATGACTTAATCCATTTAGGAATTGGTAGTTGAATGTGATGTTTACAGGTGGGGCCGAGTTAGAACATGCCTTTGAACTCTCTCTCTCTCTCCCCTTGTTTTATCTGCTTCCTAGCTGCCATTGGGTGATTAGATTTCTCCTGATGTGCACTTTCACCATGCTATTTTTGGTGCAGATCCAGCCCACCATGGACTAAAAACTCTGAAGTTATAAGCCAAAATAAGCTTCTATGCTACAGGTTTCAGGTATCTGTCCCAGGGATGGGAAACCTGAATAATATACAAAGTTAATGAATGAATCATTGTACAATGCAGTTTCTTCTATTTTAGTGCTTTGGGGAAGAGAGGGACATGTCATTGGCATAAATAAATGCACATATTTGATAAGTACAAATGGAGTAATTTAGAGTACAAAGAAGAGCCCCCTAATTTATTTTAATTTTTCAGAAAAATTAACTGGAAAAAATTAAAATAAACACAAAGTGTGTAGGGGGAAAGAAACCCTTCTCCACTGTTGGTGGGAGTGTAGACTGGTACAACCACTCTGGAAATAAGTGTGGAGATTCCTAAAAAAACTAGGACCCATTTGACCCACCTATTCCCTTTCTGAGTATCTTTATAAAAGAATTAAAAGCATCATACACAGTGATATAAGCATACCCATGTTTATAGTGGCACAGTTTATAATAGCTAAATCTTGGAAACAACCCAAATGCCCATTGATTGATGAATGGATTAAAAAAGATGTGGGTTTTTAAAATACGTAATGGAGATTCATCCATAAAGAAGGATAAAACTTGAGATATTTCTAGGTAAATGGATGCACCTTGAGAACATACTCTTAAATGAAATAAATTGAACGCACATGTAAATATTGCATTGTCTCTCTAGTGTGAAAAACTGAAAGTGAATATAAGGAAAAAAAAGAATAATTAATATTGTGAAATAGGAAGAAATTGTTCAAAAGTATACAGAATGTGAGATACTTTGTGAATACTTAAAGTGTTTTATGCAAAAATAGGTATAGTATTGTTAAGAAATGAGATGAGAGATTAGCAAATGAAAATATTTTTTAGATAATGATATAAGTGTATTTACCATTGTTATTCTTTAATCATTTTTGTTAAGAAAAAATATTTTTCATAGAATGGCTTTTATATTTTCTTTATTAATATCTACTTGTATTATATTAAAATGAAAAATTATTGAAATATATGGTGACAGAAAAACATGGTCTTTTTTTTTGTTTTGCTTCTTTTTTTCTTTTTTAGTCATTATGGTAAAAGACACATTGCAAAGAACAAGTGTGTCTAAAGGGAAGGGAAGTGTTTGGGGGACTTTGTGGGGAATTAATGACAGTCTATTATTTACTGTACTAAATTTTATAATTTAAATATTCTCTGTACTCTTTGATCACTATTCATTGATCAAATGTTTACTACAAATTGTGTCAAATAGAAATGTTATGATGTTAAGATGGTGTGTTCTCGGGCTGGAGATTAGCTCAGTGGTTTCGCCTCCTGCTGCACAAGTGCAAGGACCCGAGTTCTATCCCCAATACCAAAAAAAAAAAAAAAAAAAAAAAAAAAAAGATGGTGTGTTCTCATTCACTTTACCACGTATGGCACCCTGCAACTTATGGCTCTTTTCCAAAATCAATGTCCATGAAAGGTAATTGTTTTCAATCTAGACATCCACAAGAGCACAACTAAAGACACTCATGAAAGGGGACTTCAAAATTGCTACAGAAAGTGTTAATAATGGTGGGATATGCATGTTCAAAGTGAGAGAGAGTATTTTGAGAGGGATTAGTAGTAATGTATCTTTCACGTTTTTTTCTTTTGTTTTCCTTAAATTCTTTTATTGGTACATTTCAGGTATACAGTATGTTTACATTTATCACTGGTTGTACCTGTACATGATGTATCTTGGTTCTTATTTTTTCCCATTATCTGTGGACCCTTCACCCCCTCCACCTTTCCCTATTTACATGGAAGGGAAAGGAAAAATTATGAGAAAAGAAAAAAATGGACACATTTTAAAATTTTAATTCAAACATTTACCATAATTTTTAATCAAACTTCATAAAATAAACAGATAAGATAGAGTAATAAGCACAACTTCAGACTGTCTGTTTTGGGCAATGGTGAACCAAACTTTTGAAGTAGACATGAGCTTTATGATGTTCTAGATCACTGAGTAAGTATGCCCAAGGGCAACACATGAGCAGGATGCATGATATATAGATTTTTGTTTTTGACTGGCAAGCCAGTTTTCCAGGAATTAATTAGACACTAGAACAAAAAGCCCTATTTTCTTCATACAAAATGTGTTTTTTTTTCCTGGATATGTCACTCAGACTTATTTGAGATCTAGAAAACCCAGAACAACATGGTGAGGTTAGTCAAGATGCTTAGATATCCAATCATTTGAGGAATTGTAAGAGGAGATGTATTAGTCACCTACCTGTTGCTCAGACATACACAACTTAAAGGAATAAAAGTTACTTTGCTCATTGTTTCAGACATTTCAGTCCATGGTGTGTTGTCTCCAGGACAGAAACATTTTGGTAGAGGGAAACAGTACAGGAAAGATGTCAGCCAATTCTTCTACTGAACTCATGAATGGACTAACCCATTGATGAAGTTAACATCCACCATATATGAGTTTCTGGGAAAACAGTTCATATTTTAGCTATAACAAGAGGTAAATATTTTTACTTTCAAGAAGAAAGAGGTGCTCAATAGACTAAAAAACACCAAAGATAGAGAATGTCATAGAAAACTGTATTCTGAGTGAGGGACAGGATAAAAGTAGGGTGATTAACTTTGACAGAACTGACATTTTGGGTCAAACATTCTTTGTTGTCAAGTGCTGTCCAGCATATTTAAGGATGTTTACAAGCAACCCAACGTGTAACCAGTAGATGACAAATGTACCCCTGGTTGTGACTACTCACTGTCCAATTTCCCTTACAAGGCAGAATCTCTCATAATGGCCATCAAGTTAATGACCATGATTCTGAACTCCTTTCTAATTCTGAAATAGCATATATCAATGTGTCAAATTTTTATGATGTACAGATTTGTTTCATATTAATGTTTATTTCCCAATACTTACGTTTACTCTTCTTCTTGTCTTTAAAGAATATTTCATAAAAAACTGATATTCATTTAATTCATTTGTAAAACTAAGCTTCAACAACAGGAAATTATTGATTCAGAACAGATTGTACTCTGTGTAATCCTTAACAAAGTAGCACTAATATAATTAGCAATAAAAGATGGGATGTACATAAAAAGTTTCAGAGTGCTAATAGTTTAATTTGCATAAAAAGGAGTCAATCTATACTGCTTTAAGAATGTTGGGAAACTAATGATTCTAAGCTCTTAATGATTTTAATATTATTTTCTTAATTTCATTGGGCTCTTTTAATAAATTTTTCCCTTGACATGAAAAAATTAAATCTAATAATTCTTTCAACTTTTTTTAAGACTTTTTAATTTACATCCTAAATTCAAGTAAATAAAAGACATTATTTAACTGATGAATACTAGTTTTCTAAAAGCTATTTAATCATTTTTGCATTCATCCTTTTCTATTCTTTCTTCTATCCCTCTGATTATTCAGCCATAAGTTATCTCTCCATCCCTCTATTCCACCCATCCCTTCATCTGTCCATTCATTCATTGATCTTGTCATTAATCTTTCTGCTTTTATATAGGGACAAAATCAGTCTAATGACTGATTTATAGTACTATCATCATATCTAAATATTAGTAATTTCTGAGGTACTTTATTTTGTGCTGTCTGTTCCTTTTTTCTTTGTGTATTATTTAAAATATTAAATAGGTATAAATGATTGTAATAATACAAAAATTATTATACTTTACATAGGGAAACACAACAGATAAGAAAATTGTTGATTATATGGCCTATTGTGGATCTGGAGAACAATTATTTTATTATCAAATATGGAAGGCACTTTTTCTTGAAATAAGAGACACAAACATTGTTACTAAATTTTCTAAATAAGATATGAATTTTAAATATTTTGTGTGTATCACAATTAACATTCAGTAGAGTACTGGATTTTGTATAATGAACACATAAATGTATCAAAAGGCAAACTTATAAACAATTTATATTTTTCTTTCAACCTATTAAACTCCAAATTTCATATCATATCATAAGCCAAGAAGACACTGAGATTTCCACTCTCTCCCTTAGAATTTTACATTTCATAAAATCTTGGTTTTAAAATTTGACACACTCTTCCAATCTTGCCCTATTTATGTTTGGTGTTCTGGATCCATTTTTTCCTTCTGTCTAAATGTAGAAAATAATCTTAAAATTATTTCATTATAATCATGACATTTCAGCTCTTCACTTTCAAAAATAATAAGCTAGTTAAGTCTCTTGATAGAAGCTTTGCATTATGAGGTACAAATCATTTAATAAAATGGTTGAGGGATACATAGATACACATTGCATGAGCTTATTATATGTGTTGTTTCAAAACCAGTGTAAGTTTACACTCAGATTTGGATATCTCCAGTCTCAAGGATTATTTTTCCATCTAGCATTGTCTTTTATCAATTAACTCTGACAAAGTAAGCAACTGTGCAAGACAGTCTTCTAAGAAACTCTTTAATTGATTATTTAGAAAAAAAGGATTTAAAAATAAGAATCAACACGGATGTTAAATGTACTTTCCTTTTACTCAGGCCATGCTACCTGAGGCATACCTAATGGACAGACATCAAAGTATTTGGAAACTATGCTAAAACTTCATTTTAGCATAGTGAGAAGCATGTATTTATTCCTTGCTTTTTGTTAGAAGCAATTCTGTATTCCAGCTCTTTTTCCTCCATCTTTTCCAAAGCTCATTGTGGTGGAAAATGAATAGAAATGAATATGATTGGGACATATAGAAATTGAGATGTTAGATTAAAGTGAAGGAAATAAAAAAATGGAAACATAGTCTATGTAAATAGGGAAGGGTGGTGGGGGTGAAGGGCGCATAGATAATGGGGAAAAAAATAAGAACTAAGATACATCGTGTTCAGGTACAAATACCTAATGATAAATGTAAATGTATTGTATACCTAAAATGCACCAATTAATATATAAATAAAAAATAAATAAAAAATAAAAATAAAGAATTTGAGGAAAAAATGAAGGAAATAAACTTTGTTGAAAATATATGTTTTTTTCAAAAGAAAAATTGTTTTAGCAAAAATTTTATTGGTGCATCATAGATATGGAAATACTTTTTTTTTTTACATTAGGGTCCCTCTGTTTTAGGAAACTCCACTGATAGAACAGTTTATTGTGGAAAATATGGCTCTACAACACAGGAAGATAAAAATAAAAACTGTGAGAAAAATGAAACTGTTTATATGAGAAAATAATAGGATTGAGTGATTTAGTGTTCAGTAGGAATGGAAAAAAATAGAAAAAGAATGAATAAGTGAAGCAAATCAGTATATTGAAAATTCTGAGTCAACGGCCATAGATGATCATTAATGATTTTCCAGGGCAAGGTGGTCTCACAAAATTTGAAACAAGAATATCTAGTATTTTGTTTTTTAATATTTTGTCTTGTATGCCTGCAATAAACCTTCAAAGATAAAATAAATTGCAGATACATTTGAATGAATAAATAGGGTTGATTTCTTAAGATTTCAGGCAGTGATAAAAATAGGAATACATGTAAAGAACAAGTAAAAGTTTTTTATGTCAGTTAGAGAAAAAAATTGGAGGCAAATGTATGAATGAAAAATTCAGTCAAACCTATAAATGGTCAATTGGGCAAGAATTTGACTCTCCCTCTGAATGCAAGATGGCAGCTCTATCTGTTGCAGATGAAAATTAAGGTCTTGTAGCATCCAATCTGATATGTTGACATGTGAATTGAAGGTTGAGCACTACCTAATAGAAATTTTACAAATATAAATTAGAAAAAGCCTAAAATAAAAACTAGACGAGTTCATACTGTATAGGGAACTGGAAAGGGAACATTATCAGAACCCCTGCAGTAGATCATTGTCTCCTGTGAACCATGAGAGCACAAGGCAAATTAAAGAATAAAGATAGGAAATGAGACTTAGAGAAAAAGCTGGGGTTTGGGCCTGATCAGTATTGCTCTGGGCAGCAAAGACAAGGGCACACCAAACTTGCTACTATTTATTGGGCTTATAGGGAGTATCAGATAACTCAAAGGGTGGTGATAATCCTAAACTGACAAGGATCTTATAATGAGAGGAAGTATGGAAACACTTGGAGGGTGCTGGTAATACTAGGACCATGAAGATTTTATGCTGATGAGGATCTTAGGTTGATTAGGAGCTTAAGTTGACTAGGATGGTCTGATGAGAAAAAATTCTTATAACAGCTGGTGGGATGAGTTAAGCTGATAAGGAATTTGTTCCTCCCCAGGTGAAATCTTTCTGCTCCGTTCTCAAAGACCCAAGATGTCTTCGGCAGATATAATCTTACCCTTGAGCATCACAGCATAACAGGACTATTGAGGTCTCAGAAAACCCTAATCATAATTTAATTGTGAAATGATTTTCCCCAAAATTATGTAGAATGGCTCCTAATAATACTGTGCCAGAAATATCATTGTATGAAATTCAGAAAATATAGATTTTAATAGAAATTGTCAAGAATTTCTCAGTGACTTTGAACAAATTATTTATTTTCTGATGTTTCTGTAATAAAATGATGCATCTAATTAAGTTTCTTTAAGCCATTTATATCTTTATGGAGTTTTAGAATGTGTTAATTATGATGAATATTACATAGTCAACCAGTCATTCCCCAATGAATACATACAAACAAATGATCAACATATATGTGAGAAAACTCATAATATTTTTAATGTTTAAGGAAATGAAAATAAAACAGACAGTGAAATAACTTTACACCTCTTAGGACAGGTATTATTTAGGAAAAAAATTTGACAAATATTGGCAAGTTTGTACAGGAGTTGGAATACTTGTACAATGCTGTTGACAATGAAAGATAGTGAAGTTGCTATTGAAAATGGTGTGAAGATTCTATTAAAAATTAAAAACAGAACTACCATTTGATCCAGCAATCCCATCAATCTGGGCATATGTACAAACACTCAAAATCAGAATCTTTAAGAGGTATCTGCATTCCCATCCTCATTACAGCATTATTCCACTATTCAAAATAGCTAAGACATAGAAACAACATAAATCTCCACTGATAGATAAGTGGATAAAGAAAATATGGACTATAAAGACATGGAAATATTATTTAGTTCTATACAAAGAAGGAAACTTGATCACATGAAACCCTATGAATGAGCCTTGAGAACATTTTTCTAAAGGCAATAAGCCAGACAGAGGAAGAAAAATTTGCATATCTCTGCTTATGTAAATTATCAAAGATTCAGATTCTTAGAAGAGAGTAAAATGGTGGTGGCCAGGGTGGTGGGAATGGAGAGTTAATAATCAGATGGTAGAAAGGTTCAGCAATGAAAGGTGAATAAGATCTAGGGATCTGCTACAAAGCATTATGCTTAGAGTTAACAATATTGTCAACTTAAGCAATTAAGAGGATAAACATCATGTAAAATATTCTGACACACACAACAAAATGAATACAGTGTTAAAACTGACAGCAACACAAGAGACCATGAAACATGCATTGGGAAAAAATATTTTCCTTTTCTTTATCTCTATTTTTCTGACTTACAGTAGCAATGGATCAGGCTATATCAGTGTTCTCAAAATGAATAACTCTGAAAAGATGGCATATCAATCAGGATGCTTCATTATCTCACGGGCTCCATGTCTTTGTACAGGCTGCATGTGTTTGTGAACATTGGCCAGCTGTCCTGGGGTGAACAGCTCACCCTTTGTTTAAAGACATCTTCTCACTAGGACCCTTGCAACGATGCTACTTTCCTGTCTTTGCAGCTTCAACTCTAATAACATGGAACTTTCTCTAGGTTAGCTCAGCAAATTCTGCTCATTTAAAAAAACATCAATCTCCTGGGTGGATTTACCTTCCCTTCAAAGTATTTAATTTGATTGTTTTCATGCTGTGAAATGATAGATGGAACATTCAGAGGGGTACTGTGATTTTGAGCACAAGTGGAACACTCTAATGGACCTGTCTTTGTCCGATCCCGATCTGAGAAAACTACTAATTAGACTGCTCTCTTTTTTCTTTTTTTTTTTTTTAGAAATCATGGTTTCTTTCCTTGAATTGATGATGAGTTTAAAATGTTAAATAGATTTAATATCTGTACGTAAGCTTGGACTGTAGGACTGCAATGATAGAAGGCAGTATTGTGTGACAGTCAAGGCAAGGAATAAAGAGCTTGTTATCAAATAAATATAACGTATATCTTACCTGACACTGTGTGACCTTGGTATCTGACCTTGGGCAAAGCACTCAGTCTCTTTAGACCCAGTTTATGTAGCAATATAACAGAAGCAATTATGATACTTGGCTCACAGTACAGTTCTGAGGATGAAGTTAGACGGCACGTGTATAACATTCAGAGTATCGCCTGGCAGAGTGGTCCTGAGTTAACACTAACAATAATTTTTACACTTATTCTTTGTGTGCTACCATTCTATACAAATGAATGATGGGAAGACACCAAAACTTTGACAATGGGTATACTATTTATCTATTTCCCACTCAGCAAGCTGTTACGAGTGGAGTCAAGAATTACGTACTACTTAGAGACAATTAACTACTTCATTAATGCTAAATAGTAGGTTATTTGATTCTTCTCCTTACACACCTCACATGGACATTTATTCACATACATAAGTTCTAGTAAATATTATTTAGTACAATAAGCAGAGCTCTGCCAATATATTACATCTGATATACTCAAAGTCAACCAATATCCACTATGCTACCATTTAAATGTCTTTCCTTAACTTAATAACATCTCTCATATCCCTAATGTCTGTTATTAACTCTACTTAGTTTCTTTTAAGGACAAATCATTGTTCAAGAGTTCTCTATCTAGGTTGCATGAATTAGTACTTTTGCTAATTATACTTACTGCACTTTGATGCAACTAACCTTGATGTTCTTCAAGATGCTGAGCAAAGCTCTACTATCTTTGAATCATATATGTCAATGACTGGCTCTCATAGGTGCTACCTACAAAAGAGCTTAGGTACCAGACTTTAAATAAGTCTAGCAATTAAAATTTCAAAAGTCTTATTGTATTAATCCAATCACTATATTCTTCTAGACTTTTTATGTTCTTTATACTATAAGTAAAGAAAAAACACTGAGAATGTGTTCTGTTTGGAAAGGAAATCAACATGACAATGTGTGTAATTGGTCTTGTCCAAAAAATTCCATGGATGTGATTCATCATGACTAATAAAGGTAGCCCTGCTATGGAAAGTGAAATCAAATTACTGAAAAGTAGAATCCTTAAGCAGAAAATAACTTAACATTTTGACTTTTTAAATATTTCTCATGCTAACAGTATCAGGATCAAATAGTATTGTATCAAAGTACATTTGTATGAGGCTCAAGAATTGACATTTCAGTCCTCTCCTTCAGTAATTCCTTATGAAAAATACACTGGACAATGACTTATTTCTAGAATTGCGTATTCAGCCCACTCATGATTCAAATGACGAAAAAAACAATACTCAGGAAAGTGTTTACCCAAGATTATCTTTCCTAATCTCTTTTCTTAATGAAAAAAAATCCTTTGTTTTATGTACTGTCAACACTATATTTTTGAGGCAGCATATTTGCCAAAAAACCCTTCAGCTTTTATTTTCCATTTTAAACAACTACAATAATCATAAGCTACTTAAAATAACAGACACACACACACACTCACAGACTCACACCACATGTGCGTACATCCTTATTTCTGGTTTATACTGAAGCTGCTGAAGGCAAAGGGCACTTTTCAAAACCCATGATTAGAAAACGGAAACCCATTTTCCTTCCTCATCCTCATTCTCCTAGCATCATTTCTAATATCTCTCTCTGCATGAGGAGCTCATTTCCTAACTTGTATAGGGTTAACATAATCAGGACCATTTGGACAGAACTGGGCCAATGGGAAACATGAAAAGATCTCATGTTGTCATGTCAGTTTCTTACAGTGAGCTGATTCTATCACCCATGTGGTCTATACCTCAAATATCAAGGAAAAATTCTTAGCCATCCTTACTTAGAATGTCAAGTATATAACAGAGTCCAGGCTTAGTCAATTAATAGGTCATGCCTAGAGTTAGAATCAATGTGTCTTTAAGAGAGTGATAGACCCATATGTGTACTTGAAAACTGGGAAACAAAAAATAAAGTGTTGTTATTGAGTTATGTCCTCTCTTTATCAGTCAGAACACTTTGCTCATAAATGTTTGGAAAATTGGCTCTGCTATATCCTAACTTGGAGAAACCAGGCTCTCAGCAGAGATGCTTTATACAGTGCAACCTCCCTGAGGACATTTTTCTGAGTTTTGTTCTTACATTTTCTCTCAAACTTTTCAGCCTAAAAATAATTATAAGAACTGATGGCTACTCAGAAAATGTGCACTTGAATTACACATCATGGAATCCTGTTAAAGAGAAAATTCTTTTGATCGCAAGATTTAGACAGCCACCTTCTGATGAGCAACAAACACAAACTTCAAGCTCAGACATTTTTGCAGAGCTCTCTGCAGGAAATCTAGGCTTGAGTTACAGAAGACACTGTCTTCCTTCCACGGCTCTGTACCTGGCACAATGGTGTGCAAGAGGCTAAACCACCTTTCCCTTCTCTCCTTTCCCCCTTACCTGGCATTCGGTGCTGCTGGTTCTACTTTCTGAACAGTTGCTGGAATTCTCCTTCTGCCCAGAAATGTTGCTTTAGATTTAATCCTTATTTATGTCTCAGTGTTATTGCTGGTAAATTTTCAAGTTTGTCTCTTTGTCTTTAATCCATTTTCTGCACTTTTGTCAATCTTTTTTTTTTTTTTTTTTTTTTTTGGTACTGAGGATCGAACTTGGGACCTTGTGCTTGCGAGGCAGGTGGCAGAACCACTGAGCTAAATCCCCGGCCCTTGTCAATCTTTTTCAGAAACATATATGTGATATTTCCTTTCTCCATTTCTCTCCCTTCCTCCCTTCTTTCCTTCCTTCCTTTCTTCCTTCCATTATTTCTTCTTTTCCACCTCCTTATAACTTTAAGTCTAAAATGTAAATGTTATTTTTATTGAGCTGAAATCCATATAACATGAAATTAACCCTTTTCAAGGAAAATTATAGTTACCTTTGCTGCATTGACAGTGTTGTGCAATAACTACTTCTATCTATTTCCGTGATAGAAATCATTTTGACAGGTAATTAAAACACCTATAAACAGAAGTTCATTTGTTCTCCCCTTCTACAAGCCTCCAAAGAAAACCATCAGTATAGTTCCTTCTATGGACATAATTTTACCCCAGGAATGCCTGTTTTCAATGCTTTGTTTATATACACTTAAGAGTACAAGTGTCCTATCATTTCATGATGTTATCCTTATCTTTTTGAGGAAATCCTCATTTGTTTTCCACAGCAACTGAGACTTTTCATAAATTCACAAACAAGGTACAAATATTCTAATATTACCACATATTCTCAATATTTATTATTTTCTGGTTTGTTTTCAACTATAGTCATCACAGTGTCTACAAATTGGTATTTCTATGTCCATTTGATTTGTTTTCCCTGATGACTAATGATGTTGAACATTTGTTCATCATATTTATTTTTTTCAGAGGACTTTAGGATCTTACTCTTTTCTCTCCCCATCTTATTATATTTCCCTCGATGGACTATGTTCTGCTGTGCATATGTGGATCTGCCTCCAAGTATGTCTTCCTGGAACATGTTGCTTATTTTTCTTCTGGAGCTTATTAAGTCTTTCACACTTATCTCAGATATCCAATTTTATGATAAGTTTTCCCTCAGGGTTGGCTTGATTTTACTCTGTGTTTTGTATCACCCTCTACTTAATTATATCATGTTATGTGTGCTGTTATATTTGCTTTTGTTATGTCTTCCTCAACTTTTTTCTCTCTCCAGTAGATTTTAAACTTCTAAAGAGTCATCAGTTTTCCTTTATGTAACCACACTTTCCACAGTCCCTGATTGTTTTACTCACACAGAGTATCCAATCTTAACACTATTTCTATACTGATTTCTCTCTCGCTCTCTCTTTCTCTCTCTGTCCCCCCCTCTCTCATTCTTGTGTTTATTGACCCTATTCTCACTTTCCATCATTCTCTTCTTTACTATTCATAGTCTCTCACCTTTACAATCTCTCTCAATGTTTTTTTCTTTCCCCAACCTTCTCCATTTCCCTCCTTCCCTCTCACTCCATTCACTCCCTCACTCGGCTTCCCTTCCTCTATCCCTTTTTCTTTTAATTTCATTCTCTCTTTTTCTCTCAGTCCCTGCATCTTCCCTGTCTCTCTCCTATTGTCACTCTCACTCTCTAGCCTTCTCTCCTCAACATATACTACCTTTTTCTCACTTCCTCCAGTGATCCTTTTTCTTCTCTATTGTTTCCTCCCTGGCCCTGTCTTAGAATCACTTACCATCCTACCTTTTACAAAATTAGCTGTTTATCACCCTACATATCTAACTATGTACAGCCTCCTAATGTCCTAGGATCAATTAATTCATGTTTAAGTATTCTCCCTCATAATATTGAGACAATTCAATATCTTTTTTAAGATTCTTCTCTTGAGAAAAAGCTGAATGATAGGCTGTGGCCAAATTGCAAACAACAACAACAACAACAACAAAAACCCACCTGAAATAATTTTCTTTTCTTCTATAGAAATGGATTATTGAATCCAGGGCATAGTACTTGACACTGAAATAAAACAATAATCAAATGATGTAATCCACTTCAAGCATGTGCTGCAAAGTGGTGAAATGTAAGTGCCAGATATTGCCATCATTATCTGCTGATTTCATTCATCAGGTTACTCTTTGCAGCAGCAAAATAAAGGAGGTACTTTCCCAAAGGCAGTACTGGGTTATGAGACTAACTAAATAATATTAAAACTTTAATTTCTATTCCTTTGACCTCTATCAAACCTTTCCACAATTACTTATGGGACCTTCTAAAGAAAAATGAAAGGAAACACATACTTATTGAAAGCAGGGTTAAAGGTTTATTTCACAAATGATGTCATTCAAACAGATTTGGAAGAAAACTTTGGTGAAAGAAATCATTTATTTGGCTTTTGGTATACTTGTGATATATACAGCAAGAAGTACTCATAGAATTTATAAAACAAAAAATGAGACGCTAGGAAACCATATGCAAACAAACCAAGCAGACCAGAGACACAGGTTCCATTCTCTATGCCTCCTTCTACCAAATCTGTTACTTTGCCTACACAAATAGCAACAATTGGGAATGAGAACAGAGTTGTTCCTAAGAAGGCTTCTCCATTGAGATCCTTTAGAGACTTCATGACTGTCCAAAGAAAGAAAAAGAAGGAGAAGGAGGAGGAGGAAGAGGATCTAGCAAGCAAGCAAGCAAGCAAGCAAGCAAGCAAGCAAGAAAGAAAGAAAGAAAGAAAGAAAGAAAGAAAGAAAGAAAGAAAGAAAAAGAAATCATTCAGTTCCAGCACTTGCTGTTCCTTCTTCAGATGTCAGTGGGTACATTAGAAGGTGACAAAAAGCAGAAGGCAGCATCATGTGTGTTTGTCCTTTAATCGGGTATTTTCAGGTTTGATTATATTTGAATGATAGTTTATTTCTACTCTATTTTTCTACCAGAAGACAATGATATCCTTTCTATGACAATAGCTGAGAAAAATAACAGGAATTCATACAAGCTAAAGACTACCCAAAGAAGGAAATGGGCCACAACACAATTCCTGTACACAGATATCACTGCTGATTTTGTTCATTTTAACATTACTTTCAAGCCATGTATAAACCTGCATAGTAAAAATTGCTTCTCCTACATGAGAGATGGAAGTGGGCTTCAGAAACATTATACAGGGCAACTCATTTTCCAATCCCCCTTCTGTCTCTCTTAGCAGCTATCTTTCTCTTAATAAATTCTTCCTACTCTCAAAAAAAAAAGAAAACAGGAAATATTATACAATAACACAAGGTATACACCAAGTCGCAAAGCTATGCATGCCATAGTAAATAAACCAAATGAAATTTTGATACATTTTACTCCTTAAACAATTGCTAAATTCATTATTCTGAAGAAGATCGAGAATAGTTACTGGATAGCATAGCAAGAGTTTAGCAAAGAAAAACATGTTTGGCTAGAGTTCTTGGGAATGTATTTGTTTTCTGCTACACTGCTGCGCACATCACAGACAGCAAAAAAGTCACCAAGACAGAACAAAAGCATTCTGTTCCCTGACACAAACAACCAAAAAAACATAAAGCATGTAAAAGTCACTTTACTACCCTAATGCATATAGTTTAGGAAGTTATCATGAGTAGTCTTTCTCCTTGGAGATTTCTGTCTCAATAGCACTTGGAGGTGCCTTTGGGAACAGTGATTGAGTCCTGGATAATGTTTAAGTTTCAGTTTCAGTTCTCAAATCTAACTTACAAACAATTCTTGATGCTGTTTTTCTTTCATGTGGCTATGCAATCTTCTCTTGAAAACAAACAAACAAGCGAAAAACAAACAATCTTTGTTATTACTTTTTGGATCCATTGTAAAACAAATAGATATAAAACTGGATGCCTCTGGATACTTTTTTTTAAAATTTAGATTCAAACAATGCAAACTGCAAACTGTGTCTAAATGTGTCTAATATAAACACTGACACTGAATTTATTTGCAGATCAACAGCTGCTCAAACAAAAACAGTGAATCTAATGGATTTCATAGTTGAAGCCCCCAATCAGAATGGAGTTCACATTCACCACTCACAGCTTATTCAATTGTGCCTGTGTACTGGCCTTTGTGACAAAATGATTATCTACTTTTAATCATGTCCTAAGAAGCAATCAAAACAATGTTACTTAACTCATGTTTCCAGACCAAATAAGTGTAAGACAATTAATTTTATTCTCCAAACAAAATCCAGTTGGTACAATTGATGTACAATAATTCTTTGTTGTTATGCATGATATTATGTTATGTGGCCCATTTCATTTGAACATATACAAAAACGTTCCAATTGTCTATTAATTCTCTATTTCAAGTCCATGTACAAGTCAAAATATTTTACTTATGGATGCTTGCAAATCCTAGGTGATCATGAGTTAAACATTCTCCTTTGTGGTCATTCAAGAACTGCAAAACTAAATTGATCTATAAATTTGTAGGTTCAGCATTTGAACATGAGTTGAAGATGCTGGCGTATGACAATCACTTAATATGCAGGCATGGATAGCATATGTATCCTTATTCACCTTTATAGTATTTTATTACTCAGTATGCAAAAAGTAACCTTGGGAAAGGTTGAAAATTGAGTTTTTTTAAAAAACTCAGAGCCAACTGTTAATGGTAGTAATAAAACTCAGGAAAAAATGGGGAAATCTTCATATATAATGGCACTCAAAAAGAAATGGAAGTACCTCCCAACACCACCACCTCAAGAAGGATAATTATAAACTTTTGTCATATTAATTAAATTGTCTATCCCTAAAGGTCCTAGAGTGTGTTACTCATAAGTGACAGAGTTGTAATGAATGTGATTAAATGAAGGTGTAATTATTTAATTCCAAATAACAAGCCCTTTGGGGGTGATTTTTGGATGTGGCTATTGTCATGCCATTGTCAAAAGAGAAGGAGATTAAGGGAGACTGTTTTAGAAGTTGCAAAGCCTGAACTCTTTTGAATCCTCTGAGTGCTTTTAAGTAGTAAGATTTAATATGCCAAAAATGACTAATCTTATTCATTTGGGTCTTACCTAAATCTCATCATTTTCTGAATACAGGCAATGCTATATTTAGTTCTTTTAGCCAAAACCAGCTTGGTATTTTGTCTCTTTTTTTTTTCCTTTTTTTCTTTGAGCTAAGGACAAAATACTTCCTCTTTTAGAATAAATAGTAACAAAAATAGTTATTCTTAGTAATAAATATATGCTATGTTTTGATACTTTTCTTCTCATCTGGGAAAATAAATTCCAAAGCAACTCTGATATTAAAGTTCTTTCCTTGCTGGCCTTGTATTATTTTGAAAAAGCATTGTTATAGATATTTCTATAACTACTCTACCTTCTTCATTGTATATTCTCATGTATGCTTCTAATCCATCTTTCATAATGCTGACAAAATATATGTCCTCAAGTATTATTATCATTGATTTTATAGGTAATGCCTTGTTATGTAGTCCAGTTTGGGTTTGTCTTCACTAAGTACCTCAGGTTGGCCTCAAACTTGTGATCCTATTACTTCAGACTCTGGAATACCAGAACTAGAGCCATGCGACACCATCCACACCTGGTAAGTAGTATATTTTTAACAGAGAGTTTTTCAACTCACAAATTTTAATGGTCCCCAAAAATTAACTCTCAAGGATCTAATTTCTTTTTGCTAATTTGCTGTGTTTTAAATTTAAAACAATCTCTTTATCTTTATTTACACTTAAATGGCATCAAGTCAAAAATGAGAGATAAAACTCTATCATTCATTATAAAATATAAAACTATATAAAAACTATGTAAAACTATCAAGGTATATAAAACCAACAAACTCTAAAACTATCATTCATTATGCATCTCATTAGTCCTTACAATTGGATCAGATATGTTATGGATATCATATCACACAAATTTCAAAATAATCCTGGGATGTGGAGAAGAAAACTGATTTGCAGGGAGATATCCTATCAGCTATGTGAAAATGTCAAAATAGAAAATGATGCATGTGTATGAAAGCAAAGAAAAAGAGTAGTACATACGTTCAAAGATAGAGTGAGAGGTTGCTGCAGGTATAAGACTGGAATATTTTCTTCCCTCATCCATTTACAAGAGACCTCTTGTGGATTGCTGCTATTTGAAGACCATGAGTACACATGTAAGTGACCAGAAATACCAGTTTCAGTCTAAATCAAATCAAGATCTGCCAAATATTCTAGAGCATAGGCATCAAATTGTTGGCTACCTTTTAACTATTAATATCTAGATACTCTGTTCCCACAGGCTTGATCAGGACAGAGCACAGTAAGTTCATGCTACTGACAGAAACTACTGCTGCTCCAGGAGTCACTGCATATTGATATTCTAAATAAATATTTTCTACTGACTTTTATAGCTTAGTATGTCCAGTCAAACCCAATCTATACATGGCCCCAAGGAAGAAAGCAATGTTATAAAAGATATTTTTATACATTATTCACTTTCCCTTCAATTCACTCACATAACTAATACCATCTTTTTAGAGCTTGATGCTATTGTGATAAGACAAACTCCTTGTGACCCAATAACCTATAAGACTTCTCTTTGGAGTCACAGAGAATCTATAAACATCTCCACACATATCCCTGGCTTTTTCATTTATAAACACTAATCAATTAAAATATACACCAAATGGAATTGAAAATGAATATAAATTTAACTATCTCTATGTGATGGTTAGTCATGGATTATATTCACAAATTTGTCATAATAAGGTGGATTTTTATGCATCAGATCCAAATTATAGAACATAATTGTATAGAAAATATCAGGTTTAAAATGTGCCATAGGAAAATGTGCAGGAGATAAATTCTATAAAATTAAGAATGGATCTCTCTGGAATAGGTGTGTTAGTCATGTCTGTTGTTTTGTTATAATTTTTCAAATTCCCAGAGTAAATATGTATTTATATCCTAAAAAGGACAATTACTATAAAAATTATCTAAATTCTGCCTTCTTGGTGATGTTCAGTTCTAAACAGGGTTACCTATATCACTGTACAGGTTTTAGTTAGATATATGTCCAATCAGATGTTTAACACAATGGAAATATAGAAAAGTATTTGTGACCTAAACACAGTGAAGATAGCATGGATAAATACCACTTGGAGGTATATGTGCACATGTAATTATTTTCAAGGAACTAGATGCTCCCCTGGTGACATATAAAGAATATTTAGGAGAGTTCTTTAAACCAATGGCAGAAACCATGAAGAAATGAGTGAAGCTCATCAACCTACTCAGAAAAGAAGAGGAAGAGAATTTATTCCACTGTAAACTTTGCAGCACTCATCAACTTAGGATGAATTGAGAGTGAACTGAGCAAAATTGGAGCAGGCCAGATATGCAGGATGCCAAGATGTGTGGGCTGCCTCTGTAGCAGTAACTGATATTAAGGTATTGGGAGCATTCAATTGTTCACTTCCCCTCATCATCTGTAATAGTTTAACAGTGAATGGACACGACTTCAAAAATTTCCTTCAGATGGTTAGAGAATCAGCCTTGTGCTAATAAAGGAGATAATTATAGAACTAATAAGAGAGGCAAGCTTGAGAACAACTTATTGACCCAATATATGTTAGGTTCCATTCACTTGTAATAGGAAACAGAATTCCTGAGGTTTGACCAAAGCACTAGCCACCTTTTATTTCTTCAAGGTATCATATATAATGCCAATGAAGGAAAAGTCTTCTTTTCAAAGGATCATAAATGGAAAAACTGCATAGTGAAGAACTACAAAGAAAAGAAGGGACGGAGGATAGCAGTGAAGTACTTCAAATGTCTTCAGAGTTCTAAACTTGCAATATATTGTTTTTCATAAGGTTAACAAACTTGTTATTTCCAAACTTGTTATTTCTTTTCTAATGATTTTTATACATAGTCAATTTCTTTTGAATTTTGAAGAAATAATTGAGCATAAGATTGTAAAAGAAATATTTCTTCCTTCATGACATAGTCAACAGTACTAACATTGCATCTGGGTTTTGTGTGAGTTAAATCTTCCCAGTCCTACCACAACCCTGCAGTGGTTTTCAGAGATGAGCTATCAAGAACAACCCATTTGAATGTATTGCAAATAGACTCTAAGTGCAAAGGACTTTCACCTTTACCATACCACTAGAGAGATGTTTAAATGTGGACTTCAAGGATAGTTAATTTATTGCTAAATGAACTATCACATATTAATTACATGACTTTCTGTTCATCAAAACATGCTTTTTTAACTGACAATTTTAGCTGGATTCTCTAACTTCATCAAATAATTATTACCTTGCAGTTTCAAGCAACTGAAAACCAAACACTGAATAAATTTTATCTCTCAAGGATTATTTGTGTAGTTTGCCTATATCACTTACCACAAAATTATATTTAATCTCAAATTTTCAGTGAATATGGAAAATCATGCTATTGATACATTTCAAGCAAAGAATAATATTGCTTCACTTATAGGAAAACTAAAGCAAAGTAATCCTGATTAGAAGATTGTTTAAGAAACATTAGGTCATGTTAATGTTCTGAATTTAGTGACTTATGTTTGAAATTCAGTTTCACTACTCATTTAGTATTCTCCAAGAATTTACTTAAATTCCCAGAGCTTCAGTTTCTTCATCTGAAAATTGTTGATAATTATGGACAACTTGCAAGCTTATTACAGATGAGAGATTATTTAGCAAAATGAATGCCACATAGAAAGTGCAAAACTTGTGTTAATAAAATAATCAGTGCAAAGTTCAATTAGAAATCCATTGAACTTTTCCTTGAATATGGCCTTCTAATTTCACTTGCTGAAACATTTTTCTTGACTGTCTACCTTTACAAAGTGTATCAATCTGGTAGGGCTGCCATGACAAAATAACACAGACTGTGTGACCTGGAAAACAGAAATTTATTACTATATTTTTAGATGCTGAAAGTCCAAGATCAAAGTGTAAGCACTTTTGACCTCTCCTGAGCCAGTTTCCATGGCTTGCAGATGGTTACCTTCTAACTGTGTCCTCAGTTGCTCTTTTCTCTACCCACTGTCATCCCTTATCCTGCTTCTGTTCTTATACAGACCCTGGTCATACTGAATTAAGAGCCAGGTGTATGACCTCATTTGACATTCATTACTGCTTTAAAAAGAAATCCCGTGTCCAAATATAGATTTTTTTCCCTTAAATTCTTTTATTGGTACATTTTAGGTATACAATACATTTACATTTATCACTGGGTGCTTGTACCTGTACATGATGTATCTTAGTTCTTATTTTTTTCCTCATTACCTGTGCACCCTTCATCCCCTCCATCCTTCCCTATATACATAGATTTCATTTCCTTTTTTTTTTCTATTCTCATAATTTTTCCTTTCCCTTCTTTCCTTTCTCCTTCCCCTCCCACCACCCCTCCACCTTTGGACCTTTTCGTACTTCAAATTGATTATTCATTTTAATCACTTTAATCCTTATTTAACTCTTTTGAGGTAATAGCAGTTAAAACTTCAATTTATGAATTTTCCAGGTTAGCAAAAGGAGTAAAGGATACAATTTAGCTCATAACATCAAGCATTTGGGGAGTTAGTAGGCATTTAATAAATCTATGAGCAAAAGAGGCCATTTCCTACCTTCATGGAATATTGGTCTGGAAAGGTACATGAAAATTAAAAGGGTAAAATAGTACAATGTGATAAATTACTTTAGGGGAAATCATAAAGTGAATGAAGGCAGTGATTTGGGGTGTTTTACTCTGATTTGGGTGTCAAGAGAAGATAACGGGAATTTCTTCTAAATTGACAACTGTACCTGTCAGATTTCCAGTTGCTGGGACAAAGAACATGATATCTACAATTTAAAGGACATAATAGTTTAGTTGGCTCTTGGTTTCAAAGGTTTCAGTCCATAGACAACTTCCTACAAGCAAGGAACATCATGGAAGAAGGACAGAGTGGAGTAAAGTGTCACATTTCATAAAGGCCAAGAGAAGAGAGCCCTTGAAAGATATAACTTCCAAAGGTAGACACCTAGTTTTGCACTTACTCAAATGGGACCTAGTCTCCTAATAACACATTCGGTTATGAACACCAATGAGTTAATCTACTGATGAGTATCATGGTCCAATGATCCAATCATTTTATAAGGATTCTCTTCAGCTAGTCAGGAAGATAATTCAGATAAACTATTATAACTACTGATCAGAAACCAGTGTTGTAAATGTCAAAAAAAATGCATTCCATGTTCAAATGGCAATGTGAACAAAGCTATAGAATTGAGAAAAAGCACTGAAGGAACTTAGAATATGTGAAAGAGTGAGGGAAAAAGTAAAGGGAAAAAAGAAGAATATGCAGAGATAATAGGCTACAGTCTAATGGGTCTTTCAATTTAAATCAGAGTTTTTGATTATATCCCGGGGCACTGAGAACCTTACAAAAATGTATTAGATAAGAGGAAGATATTGCAAAGTTGTGTTTTAGAAAGATTTGTGACATGCTTAACGGACTAGTGGGACACAACAATGAGATTAGAGCTGAGTTATGAAATTTTTCCAGTATTCCAGTCAAGATGGCCTGGAACATGGAAATAATCAAAAACAATTGAAAAAAACAGTTAATAAATGTATGAACTACTTACAGATTATAATTCAAACTTGAATTCAATGAGGTGAAATTGAGAGAATGCAGAGGAGTCAAAGATGTCTGCCAAGCCTTTGCTTTGAGTACATGAGTGGGCAGCAATTATTGCTTGGAAGAGAAAATTAAAATGAATAGTCAGTTTGAGTGAGAAAGGATGAATTTAGGGTTAGATGTACTGCTTTTGAGATAGACATATATTTGGACTAGTTGAAGAAGCAATAGGCTCTATGGCTATGGCTTCTGCTACCTGTTAACTTGCATTTTACCAGAACAACTTAAACCAAATTAATCTCTATTATTTCTAAGGTAAAATGAATATTTATCATGTGTTGCTTTTTATGTTTTGCATTTTTATGAAACAAAACAAATACATTCTAGCTTTCTTTTATCTCCTTTGGAGGAAATAGATATTACAAGATGTCACCAGATTGGCCCATTTGATATTTTTCATTGTTTTATGATTGGATCTAGAGATACCTGCTCAATTTATCTTAAAATATGTTATGGCAATTGTGTTAGTTACTTTTATCTCAATGCTAAGGCAAACCTGATACCAAAGTTAGAAGGGAAGGGATTTATTTAGCTCACAGTCCATAGAGGTTTCAGTCCATAATCGGCAGGCTGTAAGGCAGGGTGGCAGAGGAACAACAGTTCATGGCAGCACAACACAGGAAAATCAACAAGGGAATCTTACCAGCCTCTTTCTGCCCCTTTTATCTTGTCCAGACTACTTAGGGGGTAGCACTCACACCCTTAATCCTAGTGCCCTTGAACCTAGCATTGCAGCATGAATTCCAGCTTCACACACTCTAGATCAAGCCTATGACCACAAGAGGTTTTGAGGGGGACATCTAGATACAAACCATTACAGCAGTGTATTCAGTAAATTGTGTATATACATGTTGAAAGAGGCAAAGAGGCAGCTCGTGAAAATTTATGCAAAGAAACCTTATTATTGCTAAAACACTTGAAAAAAATCCAAAGCCATGAATTTAGAAACATTAAAACAGGAAAAAAGAATTTAAAAATCCAACTGACATAAATTTACTCATTAACAACTACAGCAGAATACTTGATTTTTGAAAAAAATATGGTCAAAGAATTTAAATACATTTATTTTTCCAAACAAATCAACATACAGTAGATAAACACATAACAAGGTGCTCAATTTAATTATTATGGAAATGTAACAAAAAACCACAGTGAGATGTCACTTCAGATCTTTAGCAAGTTTGTACTTTTTAAAAAAGCAAAGAAAATAGTGTGCATTGGCCAAGATATGGAGAATTTAGAATACTTGCACATTTCTGGTAAGAATGTAAAATGGGTCAGTGGTTGCAAAAAACAGTATACCAGTTCCTCACGAAGTTAAACATAAAATTGCAATATGCGTAAGCAATTCCACTTCTGGGCATACACTCAAAACAAACAAATATAAAAGCGGAAACAAGAATTCGTATTTGTACACTCTTGTTCATAGAAGCATTATTTACATTAGCCAAATGGTGGAAAAAACACAAATGTCCATCAACAAATGAATGGATGAACCAAATGTGGGGTATCCATACAATAGAATATTATTCAACTTTTAAAATAAATGAAATTTTGGCATATGATACAACATGGAGTAACCTTAAAGCCATTTTGGTAAGTAAAACAAGCCAGTCACAGATGTAAAAATACTGCCCTATTTCACTTAGGGCAGTTGCTTAGAGTTAAAAATATAAAGAGAGAAAGTTGAATGGTTGTGGTTGTAGCTGCAGAGAAAGAGGAATGAGTTATTGTTTAATGCTTACACAGTTTCAGTTGTGCAAGATCCAGATATTCTGGGAAAGGATGATGGGATTAAAACACAGCAACCTAGGTGTACTTGCAGCCACCGACCTACATAATTAAGATGTTTAAAAAGGCAAATTAATGCTATGCATATTATTTTTTTAAAAGTAAAATCTAAAAATATAACAGTAGTATTTTCTCTACTTGTGGATTAAATTAAAAGCAAAAATTTCTTTGGCATAAGGCAAGTATATCATATGAAATTCCGTATTAAAATCAGCAATAGTGAATTCTATCAGTACATTAAAAGGTCATGTAATTTTATAAATTATTTATGTGATACACATGTTGAAAGCAGCATTCTGCAGCAAAATCAACTTTCCAGTGCAGAGTGAGAGCCTTCAACTTAGTTTCTTCTTGCCCCCGCTAACTGAAGCACAACAATTAGATGCTGAAATTATAATGGGTATTAGGATTTGGGTACAGAAAGAAAAATGAATAAAAGTTAATTTATAAATAATGTTGCTATAAGTCTATAATTCATATAAATATTTCAAAAGATATTGAGGAAAAACCCTCAGTAATGAATTTCAGTACATCAAATCAGAAATAAATACATATGTTTATAGGGTCTTGAAGAACAATACAAATAAATTATTACAAAATGAGAAAAAGATTGATTGGATTGATGCTCTTTGAAACTACTGTTTCTTTTTGGTTAATTGCATTTAATACTTAAAGTTGCTTGAAACTCCTGAAAAGTCTGTTTAATATTAGCTTGTTAAATATTGTCATAAATGTTTTAAAGTTTGGTTATTAGTTTCTTCAGATCCATAACCTTGCTTTAATAACCTACATATATTCACATCCACTTAGTAGCACATTGCATCGTGTCATTAAGTTACACATGAGTATAATTGCTTTACTTCCTACTGATTCTTTCCTAGGTCTAAGTCATCAGAGAAGCACATTCTTTCAGAGCCTTGTAATCTCAAAACCCACTGGCATTTGATGGGATCAGCCTGTCTCTGCAGCTCTCTGAACATCATAATTATTTATCACCTGGCTGAAGGCAGATTGGGGTTTGTCTGGACACTCTGTCAATGTGATTTCAATTAGACAAAAAACATACACAGAGCTTGCCCTCACAGAAGCCTGAATGTCCAACAGCCACTAAGAGACTCAAAGAAATTCATACTCCAGTTAGGGTATAAATGGGATAACTTTATCCAAATTTATATTTTAAAAGGTCAGTGCAAAAAGAACATAAATGGAAAGAAGGAAGGAAGGACAAAAGAAAGAAAGAAGAGAGAGAGAGAAAGAAAGGGAGAAAGAAAGAAAAAGAAAGAAAGAAAGAAAGAAAGAAAGAAAGAAAGAAAGAAAGAGAAAAAGAAAGATTCTTTATTAGATGCCCTTTGTCCCACCTCCCTCTACTGCTCCCTCTACTGGACATCTAGCTGTGTTCCTTTTCAAAAGTCCTTAACCCTGTCCTCATGAGACCAAAGGGAAAACATGATGTGAAACCTGAACAATAGTTCTATTTTTAGTTGCAGTTGGAGATTACATTAGATATGACCAGAACTGGAAACTGCTGGGAAAATGATAATTTGTGAGGAGTGGTTATTTTGTTGCTGTTGTTGTTGTTATTGATGGTAGTTAGGATTAAGTTCAGGGCCTTTGCAGTGAGGTCTATTGTCAGCACTCATTTTAACTTTTTAAAATTTTGATACCGAGTCTTATGTCTTGTATCTAGATGTCCCTCCAAACCTTCATGGGGTCAAAAGTAGAACTTTTCAGAGGTAGCTGGATCTAGAGTGTGTGATGCTGGGATGAAAGGTATGCAATTATCAAAATAAGACACTGATTGGTTTGGTATAGTTCTGGGTGAGACTAAGGGTGCCCTACCCTGCGTGTGAGTGCTACCAGACTGGATAAAATATAAGGAACAGAAAGAGGGGTAATGTCATCACTTATCATCTGCTGCTTGCTGCTTTGCCATGAACTGTTTCTTCAGCCAACTATGAACTGAAACTTCTACAGACTGTGGGCTTAGTAAACCATTCCTCCTTTAATTTTCAGCATCAGGTATTTTGTCTCAACAATGAGAAAAAGTAACTAAGACACAGGGTTTAGTTAAATCACTAAATTGTCCAAGCTGGGCTCCAATTAGGGACTCTCCTGCCTCAGCATCCCGGAATGCTGGAAGTGCAGGCCTGGGCTACCAGCCCCACCTGAGCATGATTGTTGCCTTTATGTTCTCACCACTCCAACTACCAAAAAGATAGTATACCTTATTAGACCTGCATGTTTTCCAAAAATACACACACATTTGTGTACACACAATCGAACTGTCCCTTTGTTTATGTTTTATTACTTTTTTTAAACTCATCTTTGATTTGTAAGAATATATTGTGCACATGACAGACATGAAATATCCACATGAATATCCAGAATAGGTACTGTGTCAGTCTAGGGGTTAAAATAACAATGTTTGTGAAATCATTGATTATTTGTGTGTGAAAAAACAGAACTTCATAATGATTTATTTATTGCATCAGGTAAATTAACATAGTTGAATAATGAGGAGGATTTTTCAGGATTATGAGACAGTGGACAACTTGTGCTTGTGACTGAGGTTGGATGGGAGAAGAAGCCTTGTGGGCCTGAGCCCTCAACCTTTGGGATCAGACACTGTTTCCTTGTAGGAGAATTGAACTGAATTAGGGGATACTCTGGTGTGTCCACTGGAGAATCTGCTGCAGAATTGATTGTTGATGGTGAGCAATTCCCACAGATTTTGTTGATCTGGTTTCATAGGGGAATGTTATCATGGAAAATGATTTCTTTTTCTTAGAGCCTTATCAGAAAACTTTAGATCAGTTCTTCTGCATTGCCATGAGTTTTGAAAACTTTTCTTGAGCATAGCGTATTTTACCTAAAGATGGAAGATATCTCATTTTGCCATAACCACATGTCTACCAAATTCTAGAGTGGGATGTACTGGTGATTACTTTATTTAAAAGAAACTGCTTTAGGTGTTTGTCTGCAGAGGTTGCCCTTTCTATGAGTCCTTATTCATGCTTCTTTCCTGTCCAAATTGTAAACAGGATTTTAAAATTTTTCTTGTAGAAGTTCCATGGTTAATATGTTATCTTAGCCACTTTCCCATACTGGGACAAAATACCCAACACTTACAACTTAAAGGAAGAGATATTTACTCACTTTTTAGTTTATGATCGCTGGCTTCTAAGCAGAAACAGGATAGCAGAGGGGCATGGTAGAGGAACGGGTGCTCAGCTCATGGTAACCAAGGAGCTGAGAGAGAAGGGAAGAGCCAAGGACAAGAATACACACCTCTCTCGGTGACCCACCTCTAACCTGATTCTGCCTGGTAACAGCACATTCCACTATTCAACTCAAAATGAATGAACCCACCATCGAGTACAGAACATCCATGATCCACACACATGAAACTTTGGGGAAACTTTTAGGTGTGAACCATAACATATGTCTAAAAATTAACAAATGTAGAGTAGGGATCATCTCCGGATGTGCCACCAGAAAAGTGGTTAGAAATGGGCCTACAATTTTATCAACCACACCTTCTACCATAACTAGAACACTACTGTTTTATTTATTTTTAAATTAATTTTATTGGTGCATTTTAGGTACACAATATAATGACATTAATCATTGGAAATTTGCACCTTTACATAATCTCTCTTGGTTCTTCTTTTTTCCCCATTCCACTGGCCTCCCTTCAACCCCTCCATCCCTCCCTATTTACAAAGACTTTGTTTCCATTTTTCCATTTTCTCATATTAATTCCATTCACTTTCTTCCTTTCCCCTACCCCTCCCACTTCCCCTTCCCCTTTTGCCCCTTTTCTTCCTTTTTCACATTATCTATTACAACTTTTAGTCCTCATTTACACTTTCAGTTTCTCACACTAGGGAAAGTATTCGGTATTTCACATGTGTGTCCTATTTATTTCACTAAAGAGTATCACCGCCAGGGATTTAGCTCCGTGGGTTTCGCTGCCTGCTGCACAAGCGCAAGAACCCCAATTCAATCTCCCCGGTACCAAAAAAAAAAAAAAAAGAGTATCGCCTCGATGTGCATCCAGTTAGCTAAAAATGTTATTTTTTATGGCTAAGTAGTACACCATTTATTTATAAAAAAAAACAAAAAAACAAACAAACACATTGTCTTTATCCAGTCTCCAGTTGATGGGCAATTGGGCTGCTTCCAAGTTTTAGCTATTACAAATTGTGCTGCTATGAAC
>NW_004624746.1:22202828-22259320 GCF_000247695.1 Heterocephalus glaber
AGAAAAGGTCCAAAGGGGTAGGGGTAGTGGGAGGGGCAGGGGAAAGGAAAGAAAGGAAAGGAAAAATGATGAGAAATGGAAAAAATGTAAATAAAATCTTTGTAAATAGGGAAGGGTGGAGGGTGTGAAGGGAGGGCTAGGAATGGGGAAGAAATAAGAACCAAGGTGCATTATGTAGAGGTACAATTCCCAGTGAGAAATGCAGTTGTGTTGTTTACCTACAATGTTCCAATAAAAGAATTTAATAGAAAAAAATTTATATATGTATGTGTGTGTGTATATATATAGCTTTCCTTTTGGTATGTTTACAGTGCCTTAGCTAGAGGCTTTCTCTTTTTCAGAGTGAGAAGATCGATTTGGTATGTTGCTAAGACCATAATGAAGATAAGAAACAAATGATAATTAGAAAATCATATTATGGAAGGCTTGAATGCTAAGTAGAAACAGCAGTCACTTCTTTGGCTTTTGGCTAAGATCAAGTGTAGTAGAAACAGCATTGCTAGCCAACCTGCAAGGAGGAGCTTTATGCTTGCTCTATTTTTTTATTCATTTATTTTTAAATAATTACTGTATTTTATAATAAAGAAAATGTGACACAGTAGAAAACTTTAAAATATTAAGTATATAAGAATATAAAATTATCCATTATGTACCCATTATAATTATCCATGTAATGGATATTATATATCCATTACATAGAATTAGTAAGTATATATTTCAAATATTTTCCTGCAGTTAAACATGCACATATACATCTTCCTCACTTTATATTACATACATGTTGACATTAGTAGAATTAGAATCACACTGCATGTATTTTTGTGTACTTCTTTATTTAACTGACTCATATCTCATTCTATCAACTGTCCAATAAAAGCAGAACTTCCTGAATAATTGTTAAATTACAGATGGCTCTCCATATCCACACATTCTGTATCTATAGATTTAACCAACTTTATATAGAAAATACAATATTTCAAATAAAAATTACACCTATAATGAACATGTACAGAATTTTCCTCTCATTATTACCTGAATATTGTAGTATTGTAACAATTATTTAATAGCATTTACATGATGTAATGGCAGACCTCCCCCCAAGGGAACCTGAGGAGCGGTCTATTTAGCCCATATAGTTCTTTTTTCTGTGAGTAAGTTAGTTAATTCCCCAGTAAGAACAACACACACATAGATGAGACCTGTGAAAGCAGCATCATAGCAGAAGAGCTGGAGCCAGAGCCCTGGAGCTCAAAAGCTGCTTGTCTGTTTACTTCCTCAGCAAAACAGCTAAATAGCTACATAGCAAACACAGCAAACACAGCTACTAAAAGGCTACAGTGTTCTTTAGTTCACAGAAATTATAGTGTCTTATCAGCTTACTGGGACATGGTGAGACAAAACACCTGCTACATTATCTTGGCCATGTTGCACATGTGTGGTTAAGTATGGTAGGTCATTCTTATGTAACTATGGCCTGTTATGCCCATGTTCCTGATAATGGAGTCATGTCCTTAAGTGTCCTCAAGTGTCCTTAGTTTCCTGAGCTTTGAGGCTAATCAGAAGTTGTACCCCACACATGGTATTAGGTATTGCAAGTAATCTATAGATTTGAGATATGAATAGCTTATATGCAAATAATATACCATTTTATCTAAGAAACTTGAAATGCTGGAACATTTGTGGTTCCTGGACCCAGTGATATCAAGGATGACTATGTAGGTTTTACAGCAGTGTCTTAGTTACTTTTCTTGTTTCTAAAGCAAAATACATAATACCCAAAGTTAAAGGAGGAAAGGTTTATTGCAGTTCAGTTTGTAGAGGTTTCATTTCATAGCTGGGTAGGTCCAACATAGGTGGCATGGCACAGGGCCATCACAGAGGAGAAATAGTTCATGGCAGGTATAAGGCACCAAATCAGGGCCATAGAAAGGAAGCAGCAAGTGATCACAGCAGCCTCTTTCTGTCCTTATATTCTACCCAGCCTACATGCCCTTAGGACACGTAGCAGTCATATCCAGGGTGAGTCTTCCCATTATCCACAACTATACCAAACCCATCTGTGGACTAATTTAGTAATCTCACACCCTTGATCCCAGCAGCACACATTTAATCTCAGAATCATACACTCTAGATACAGCTACCTATGAAAAGCCTCACTTATGATTGTATGAGGCTTTGAGGGGATATCTAGACACAGGCCATAGAAAGCAGTTATCCTTTTGTGTCTGAATTATATATCTTTCATTACTCTACAACATGTTTCTAAAGAGAAATAATGATAAACCTATAACCTCATTTTTTTTGGTCACCTGAATTGCCAAAATGTTTGTATTTGTCAACCTTTCTGTTACATAAAATTATTTTGGCATTCCACCACTGGAATTATGTTACAGTAAAAAATCTATTAACTTATTTTCCAGTGCAGTACCTCTTTTTATCTATTGTAGATCTAGTAGATTGAGGAGATAGCCTTACTCCAAATGCCAGGTTTTCAGGCTGGCTGGCACATAGTGTACCTAAGAACAATAATCCCCTGCATTCATGCCTACCAGGAGCCTTCCTGCCAAGTCTTCTCTTTAAAGCCAACTCTGTATCTGCTACTGCCTAGCCAACAGTTTTCCCAATGTTTTAGACTGACAGTAGGAGTAGATATTGAGATACTGATTATGGGGAAAAAAGGAAGTGCCCTTAGCCAGTCTTAGCTCAAAATCATATGCAGTGGTTGAAGATTAATGGCAGGGTTGATAAATCAATCATTTCTTTATCAAGGAAAGAAACATCAGTTAAGAGAACAAATAACTTTCTAAATATCCGAATGGTGAACTTTCATAATTTTTTAGCATAGAAAATGTGGGCTGCCTATATTTCAATTATTTCCAGTTCTTGAAAAGTCCTGATATATTTGTAATAATAAGCAATCCTAATGTCCAATGTTGTTTTGGTCCTCATTTTCCTTGCAGATTTGGTTTAGCATCCACATTATACACTCATAAGTTTTTTTTTTTCTTTCAGTGCTAGGGTTTGAAGCCAGGGCCTTCAAGCTGAGTTAAATCCTGACCCTTACTCCCCATTTTCAAATTTTGAGATAGTATCTAGCTAATTGGCTAAGTTGGCCGGGCTGGGCTCAAACTTTTGATCCTCCTGTCTCCCCTCCAAAAGTGCTGAGTTTGAACTGAGATTACAGAAGTGAACCATCTCCCAAGAGCCTTTACAACAGAGCTCAGTTTTACATATAGACACTTCAAGGATTCATCTGCTCTTTACTTTTCTATTTTCTACCATTCATTGCACTCTGTCATGAATTGTGTGCTATCTTTGTGGGAGTGGCTTAGAATCCTGCTTAAAGCACTTTGGCATTGATGTTTTATGAGATGATATTCTTAGTTTCTGACACTCTCTTCATCCCTGTATGCTGCTAGTGATGAGTGGTGTCTCTATCTCCCCAGTTTCCATAACTACCAGAGTTCTTTGGGTGCCTGGGAGGCACAGTTGGGGATTTCTATGGGTTTCTAATTGTTTGAATGAGTATCTGAGAGAGGTTAAGCCAGCAGATGGCATCTAAAACTGTAAATAATCCAAATGAGAGAATTCTGAGGAAAGATATGAATATTTGGTGCAATACTTAAAGATAATAAAAACTTGGCTGCAATATATGAAAAATCAAGTTTAATAAAATCAATAAGAAAGCCACTATAAGGCTTTAAACTAGAGGTAATGAACACCTGAAATAGGGTAATGTTTGTGACGACAGAAAAACAGATATGACTCTTGATTCAAAGCCAGGTGAAGAAATAACTTAGAAGAAATTTTTTTATGTTTAAATGGAAAAGAAGGAGATGGTGGACAATTTAATTAATCATGCTTGGCTTTACTCTCTTTTTTGAAAAAAATGAAAACTGTAAATATTATAAACTATATAAAGAAAAATGTGAATATCATATCAAATCATATATTGTAATGTGCTTGGCACATAGTTGGTAGGGGGTAAATTGTATACGTTTTTCATATAATTTTTGGAACCATTTATTTGTACTCAAAGGGCTATATTTGGTTGTCTTTATGTTTGTCTATCCACTGAGCTAAAACAAATCTTTCTGTTGTCTTAATTATACTAAGCTGAATAAATAATGTTACTATCTTGCTTTGTTACCTGGTCCCTGCATCAGAAATAAATGATGAACGTTACTATCTCTAGGACCATGGGCATTATCTCTGGTTTTCAGAAAGGCATGTCTTTCTCATGTATGTTTCAAACTGATACGTCTCACTAGGATAACTCAATGTGAGCTACAGAATTTGTATCATGGTATCACTGAGGCTTCCTATCATTTTCCATGGTTGAAAAAACCTGACAAGAAATATAACACTATAACATGTCAGGTGGAAAATTTAAACATTGGTTTTTCCCAAGGAAGAATAAAAACTTTATATTTTAAACCACACTCTTTTGACAGGTGGGGTGGGGGCGGGGGTTATGATACAGAATGGATTCTTCTAAGAAGCTGAGCCAGCGAAAATCCTGTTCTACTTAAGGATTGCTCATTTTACCTTTTTGACACAAGAACAATTCTAAACAAGCTGTCTCATGGCTAACTAAAATCATTTAAAATCACTGACAAAATGTGTCAAGAAAGCACTCTAGTAAGTACCAACAACAACAAAAAACTGTTGTTTATAAATGTCTTGTTAATTTCTACTTTTCATACTTTGCAAGTAAAGCTAAAATATTCAAGAGGATACAGTCATTTATAAGTTTTCTCTCTCTCCTTCCTATTTCAACTAAAGGAAAGTAGAGTTGTGGTTAAAGAAGAAGATTAACAAAACAAATAAGAATTATACAAGAAAGCAAAGTGGTTCATGGCACGTATGTTTCCCTCAAGTAAGCCATCTCAATTAATTAACACTATCTAAAGAGGAAGAGTCTAGCAGAAACTATCATCTTTTCCCAGTGTCTGTTGTTTTTCACTATTTCGTTTTTTGTTATTATTTTTGCCTTCCTCTTTTTCTTTAATTATCTTACCTGTTAAACATTCTGGTTCTCTCAATAAGAAAAATAAGCTTTGGTTTCATTGAATAAACATATTTTAAAATGAAAAGTTGACCTTTCTAAGAGGCGACTCTAAGATCAATCTCTCATTAATCTGTCTTTATCTTAATGGTCTTTCCTTAATCACGTTATTGGAGGAGAATGAAGTAGCAAATAATTATAAAATGGTAATTTAATGATAGTGATACTTAGTTAATGTAAGCACTTTTTATGAACTAGAATAGTGTTAAATATTCCCTGGAAGTAGGGTGTAAAAAGCCCAATTCTGTGATAAGTACATTTAATATTCTCATTTTCTCTTTGGCAAGTGAGAGGGGTCCAAGAGAACAAGGAAGAGAGAAAAGGGAGAGAAAGGGAAGTAAAAATGATTCAAGATGTTTATTGTATATGTGCCAAATACCTACAATGAATTTAAACATATGTTGTAAATATGACAATAGTAACAATACTAATAAAATAATAATGAAATAACAATAATGACAATACTAATAACAATAATAATGAGAATGGGAAAAGGAGATTTGAGAGAGCTGGAGGAAGGTGGATGGAAGAGGAAGGAAGGGGATTAAAAAATCAAGTTTTGTCAAGTACATGTAACTACTTCCTAAGAGGAATGTATACTTCATGTACTGCAAACATGTAATAAAATAAAATTTTAAAAAATAGTGTTCTGAGCCGGGCATGGTGGTACATGACTGAAATCCCAGCACTCAGGAGGCTAAGGCAGGAGGATCACAGTGAGTTTGAATTTGAGGCCAGCCTGAACTACATAGCAAGACCCTGTTTCAAAGAAGTGTTCTCATTTTCTCATGAAGAAATTGAAATTTATACATATAATTTTTTCTTTTGAATTATGAGGTTTTTAGTCATAGAAAGAAAATGCAAACCTCAACTATTCTGAATTGAACCCCTCCATGTTTCTACTTCACATGCCATGCTAGTTTGAAAGTAGATTTATGTTATAGCACAGGGCTAAGTGCATTTGTCAGATTCTGATGAGTGGGAGAACATCAAGAGTGCTTCGGAAAAAAAAAAAGTGCTTTGGAGCACTGGCACTACTGTTTCCTAGTTTTTCTGTTTTTATAAAGGCATATCTGTGGAAAATTTTAAGTTCATTCTTGTTCCATGGGTTATTGAGTGTTTTAATTGTTAGTTGCTTGGGTTTCTTGGTGGAAGCTGATACAATATAATTTTGTCATTAATTGGCATAGATAGATTAGAGTGAAGAATAGTTAGAAATATCGTAATAACCTTATTATAACAGAAGGATAGTTGGACAGTTGTGTGTTTTAAACACAATCTGCACTGTGCTCTTTATGTGACTGACAAATTCAATGTGCCTCAGTTTCTTCATCCTACATTAATATTTGCATCATTGTCCTCAAAGACTTGTAAGACTTAAAAATAGTGTATATAATATGCATGTTGGAGTATTTATGTAAAGTAAACATTCCACAATTAGTAAACATTTTCTTCTTTATCTGTGGATACTGACCTCTTCTTAGTCATTCTAGAAATTGAAACACTCTAAGTTCATTGACAGTAAAAAGAACCACAAGTGAAACAATTGTTGATAAATTATTCTAGATTCAGTATCTTCTCCCTTCTAAATTTAAGATGATTGGTGGCTTATCCAAGGTAGCCAAGATTAATATTATAGCTATTATCCTATAAGTCCTTCCAAAATGAGTACATTTAAGGAGACTTCATGAAATTGTGCTTTTCTATTAAGACTGAAAATATATGTATACATGTAATATCTTGTTTGAGATGGTTGGATTTTATACCCACAAGAATAGTTAGGGCTACATATTCTGAGTTCCACTTATTCTTTTGAACTCCCCAATACACAAAAGCTGAAAATAAAATTTTGAGTAGTGGCCAACAGTAATCACAGGAAAAAAAAAACATAGTATTTAAATATAACATGATGCTGATTCTGTTCTTACTGTGTGGAGTGCCTGGTCTACTTGGAGCACACAATTTCATTCTTCAGGATTCTGGGTAAATGGCATGACTATCTCAGGGCACTCCTTCCCCCTTTCCATCAATATAGAAATAGAACCTTGCACTTGTAACTGAAAATAATATTGAAATCATGATGCATCAGTCACTTTTAGTCCCTGGGATGAAATACCCAACATGCATAACTTAAAGAAGAAATTATTTATTTTGGCTCATGGTTTCAAAAGTTTCAGTCCATGGTTAGTTAGCTCCAAAGCAGATAGGATAATGGCAGAAAAGCCTATGGGGGACAGGAACCCATGGTAGCCAGGAAGCAGAGACAGCAGAAAGAGCTAGAAAGAGAGCTACATCTCATGCAAAGATGTGCTCCCAGTGACCCACCACCTCCAATTGGGCCCCACCTCCTGACAGTGCCTTCATCTTTAAACTCATCAATGGATTAATCCACTGCAGAACATACCCCCACCATGATCCAATCACCTTCCTAAAAGCCTGCTTCCGAACATGTGAAACCTTTAGGAAACATTTTAGATCTAAACTATAGCACATTGTTAGTATTTACTGAGCACTTTATTATGTGCCAGACATTCTGCTACTTCTTAATATACCTTATTTCATTAATCCTTATAAGAATCTCTTGAAAAGACATTATTACTCTTTATGAGAAGTGAAGGCAGAAATACAGCATACAGTTTTACCAAGGTTACAGAGTTAGTCTTGGGTTCTCCAGAGGGAAGATGGATGTGCTTTGCCCAGTTGATACACAAACTAGGCTTATTTCAGAATATTAATGAAGTCGATTAATCTTTTTATTATAACTTCCCCAATTCTCTGGAAATGTTTGTCAAATGTGGAACATTAATAAATAATTAAAATGTAATATACTGAATAATTAAACCCACAAAGACCTGATCTATCTTTAATGGTTTTAATGATATTTTTTAAAAAAGGAAAGTTTTGATAACATGTATTTTGGGCAGCCTATGAAGAGTTGAATAAGCTGTCCCTTATTATTGATCATTGTTAGAGGCTGCTGGGAGGGAACCAAAATGCCAAGGACAGTGATTCTGTCAGTGTGATTTCTTACTGCATGTGTTTGGTAGTATATTACATTTTTTCTTTCACTGTTAAGTTTTATTTTTGTTCTCTGTTCAAAATCCCTGTTCTACATTGTACCTTTTCTTTGAATTTTTTTAATCTTAAGGTTTTTATTTTGTAAATACACACATACACACACACACACACACACACATATATAGAGAGAGAGAGTTTGTTATGTTTATACTTTCAAAGTCCTTCATCACCAGATTAAAAAGAATATATGAAAACCAGGATACATAGCATTTGTCTTCTGTAAATTATGATAGGAATAAAGCAACACCAAGTAAAACTAAATGTGCTATCAGGCCATAAGAAAACATGGAGGAAGTTTTAAAAAGCCAGTCAAAAGGCTATATATATTAAAATTCCATGTATGTGATATTCTGTATAAGAAAAAACTATGAAGACAGTAAATTGATAGGTGGTCTGTGGGAGGGAGAGATGAATATGTGGGACATAGGAGAGTTTTTAGAGCAGTGAAAATATCCTGTATAATATTATAAATGTGTGCAACTATACATTTGTCACAGTCATAGAATCTAAAACAGAAAATTAACTATAATATTGCCTATCGACTTCAGGTGATAATTACTTGTCCATGTTGGATCATCTACTGTTAATAAATATGAATAATGGGGAATCTGGATAGTGGAGGAGGTTTTGTGTGTGTGTGTGTGTGTGTGTGTGTGTGTGTAAGGATCTATGTGAGAATTCCATGCACTTTACACTCAATTTTGCTGTGAACCTATAACTACTTTAAAAAATTATATTTAGTTATACAAATTGGAAGGAAGAAAACAAAACAGAGTGATTCCTCTACAGTTGTGTTTATCCTGCATCATACAATGGCATTTTCTAAAATGCTATAGGAATATGGTGATAAGAATTCCATGGAAATATTTCTAGAAATATGAAAACTGCTAAAAACAGAAAAATTCCAAGTTCACATTTCTTTTCCTCCTTGTAGCTCTCACTTCCCCATCTTCTCTCTCTTTCTCTATGTGCATATATCTTTCTTGTGTTGCAGAACTCATATAAGTGTAACCAACTGAGGGAGACTTTTTTTGACCATCCCAACTATGGGAGTCACATCCTCAGGGTCTAGCATAATAGCATGCACTCAATTTCAATACAATGTTTAGTATTATATGTGCTTTCATATTATACAAGTAAATGTCTTTATTTTCTCTTATCTGTCTAGATCCCCCTGCTCCACTAATACTTACTTTTATTTGAAGAGAATTATGAGTTCGAGCCAACCTGTGGCAACTTAATGACTTAATAAGACCCTGTCTCAAATTTTAAAAATAAATAAATAAAAGAGCTGGAAATGTAATTTAGTGCAGAAGTCCTGGGTTCAATCCCCACTGCTGAAAAAATCAAAAAGGGAAGGAAATCTGGCCACTGCAACACAGTAACAACCAATTCCTTAGCAATTTTCAAATGGAGTCCAACATACCAGCAACACATGGCCAAGCTCATTTGTCAAGCCAAATACTGTCTATTATAACATTAAAACATTTATTTAGCATATGGCATACCGGGTAGTAGGCACCATAAAGATGAAAGCACTACTAATGAGTCCTTCAGATTCACAGTAATGGACTGGAGAGTTAGACATGATGACATCAGTTATGAGCTGCTGTCAGTACTGAAAACTGAACAGAAATTCTGCAGAGTTGGTAATGGTCAAGGAAAACTTCAAAAAGGTAAGTTGTTAACAAGTATTTGAGATTATGTGGGTGCTTAGAAAGAAATGGTGGAACAAAGAGTTGCAAGAGTGGAACTCACAACATGGTCAAGAGTTCAGTGATGGTATGATCTACATCTTTCCTGAGAATGCAAGGCAGTTTGGAATATCTGAATGATGGATGATAAATAAGATGACCATCCATCTCTTTATACACAGGGAAATCTCAGTTAATGCCTATTGTTCCTAGTAGTTATTAGCGGAGATGTTCCTTTTCATTTAAAAAGCACATGTCAGGGCAGAGGATTTAGCTCAGTGGTTTCGCCGCCTGCTGCGCAAGTGCAAGGACCCAAGTTTGATCCCCGAAAAAAAAAAAAAAATTAAAAAAAATAAAAACCACTTGGGAGCTGTAGTGTCAAGGCCAGGAAAGTAGTTTGAGTCTGGATTGTGAAGACTATGCATCAGAAGTTTGGGTTTTAGCCTATGAAGACCCAGATAATTAAATTGGGCAGGATAATGACTATACCGAATTTTCATATTTTGTCTTTACATGTTGTGTTTTAAAAGGAAACTCACTTAACTACAACACAAATAGCGAAATATATAGAAAATTAGATCCTCAAATGGAAAGATCCCCAACTATGAAAAAAATAAAAGAATTGAGGAGTAATACATGTTGACTAAAGCAATGAAAAGTACCGATAACTGGGATGAAGCATATAGAGATATTTATAGGAAAAACCTAATTGGGTGGGGTAGAGGTGATGACTGTGCCTATAGTGTGACTTTTTTACATCTTAAAAATACAAGAATTCAGAAAGAAATGAGGCCCATAGAGGTGAGAGCAGATGAGATGAATGTTATCAGAGCTGAGATTGCAGGTTGTTGGTGCAGTTGGGTGGGCATAGACACATGGGAAAGAAGTGATAGACAAAGTAAATACTTCAGCAAATTGGAGACAGCTTAAGGCAAAGACTTTGGGATTTCCACCAGCATTAATGATCATACTCACTGGGGAGAATAGGCGTGCTTTGGGCTGTGGAAATCTAATATTATTAAGCATTTGTAGGTTTAGTAAGATAATGTTTAAGTGGAGCAGGCACTGTGTTATTAATTTTACACAGGCAAAGGCACAAAAACCTCATAAAGACCCAGAAACATGGTACCATTTGTTCCTTTATTCAGCAAAAATTTATTTGTGTATCCTGTGTTTTAGATACTGGAATGATCATTGGATAATTATCTTTTACTTTCAAATGTGAAGATATCTACTGAGAGAAAAGTGATTAATCAGAATCACAAGCTAGTTCTTGCTTGGGTAAATCTGGCTCAAATTAATTCTCAATCCTACGCTTCTTTTTTTTACTGAATCACTTTGTTTTCAAGGTATTATACTTAGGAACAAATCTGATTATGAACTGATTAATTTCATTTGCATAGAAGTGAATTAAGAGGCCTGCTATCAGAGTATACTAGCCTGTATTGAGAAGAATAGCAGTGTCAAGTTTTAAAAATGTGTCTTACCAGGCATGAGAAAAACAAAACACAAGAAGAGGCAGATACTCAGACAGATACAAGGAAAGACTCATCCACAGGAATCTGTTGCCACCTAAGTGGTGCAGGTGATTCCTTGGGGGTGGGTTAAAGAATGTGGCCATATCAGAGCAGATGTAACCAGAAATGCAGTTTGCTTCTTGATGTCAATGATATTTTCCATAGGGGGACAATTCATTTTGTGTTACTCACAATGCCAGGAATTTCTAATTGACGTAGGTTTGTGTGTGTGTTGTTGGCGGGTGATGGAGGTTCTGGGAGAAGTTCAAGATGGCTTTCTTCTTTCCTTCTCCCCTTCTTTTCCCCATGACCCCCTTCTTCCCTTCCTCCTTTGTTATCTTCTTCCTTCTTTCCATCTTTTTTCCCTCTGCAAACAACACTAATTTATGACTTATTACATGTACTGAGAATATAGAACAGTGAGGACATTATCACAATGGAGCTTATAGTTTTATGCAGAAAGTAAAATTATTATTTCAGTTAGTGATAAATAATTCAAAAATTAAAACTTGGGACCCAAGTCAAAATATTTCAGCTAAGAAGTTCAAGGCAACATTTTCCCAGGGTTGCTATTCACATTTTAAAGAATGAGAATGTGAAGCCCAGTGTAGTGACACACATCTGTAATCTCAGCACATTGGGAAGGTGAGTCAGGAGGGTTCAAAGTCCAAACCCAGCCTAGGCATATTAGAGACATAGTGAGGCCCTATCACAAAACAAAACAAAACAAAGCAAAACAAAACAAAGGAGAATGATAACAGCAAACATATTCAATGCTTCTGAATCCTAATAAAGGGGACCTACAATTACATTGCTGCTGCAACCTGACATTGTGACCTGTATTTTTCACTCTTTTCATGAAATTCTTCACCAAATCAATATCAAATATATCAAGATCAAATGAGAAAGATAAAAGCACTATGAGTATTTAGAATAAATGAATTTTAATTAGGAATTGGTGACATTGCTGGAGGGTGAGCTGAAAGGCAAAAGCACACTCTGTGGCCACCTGGGAACACAGGGAGTTACTATGACACTTCAGGGCATGGGTCAAGGGTAGCATTTGCTCAGAGACACAAGAAGCTGACTTTGTGCAACATATGTATCCACCTCTGAGGATGGAGTGGAGAGGCAGAGAGGGATCGGGTGAAGCACTCATATGTCCTTTGTTTCTTTTATCCACATTTGTTCTCTGTGCCTTCCATTCATCAAAAATCTCTTTGTCAAAGAAGGCTTACAATTTAAACTTGGTGGAAAGTTACAAATCCATCCTCACAGTAAAATATAGAGGAGGGGAAGATGTCAGGATGAATCTGAGAGCAAAGAAGCTTTCAACTTTCAAATAGTTTTATCTCAAAATGGTGTCTCAGAGCAGCTACTGTGCATTTCTAGACCTAAGACTGAGTCATACTCCTCCCACAACAGTCTGTTCTCTGCTTTCCTGAGTCAGTCTCGTTCCTGAGATTGCAACCCACAGAGTATCAGGGGGGAAGAAAGAGTCAATCAATGGCATCATGAGCATGAGGGTGAATGTGGCATCAGGGGTGATATGTGTGCGTGTTTGTATTAATATCAGTACTGTCTGACACTCCTGATTCATCAATTTGCCTGTGGCAACATCACAAATTTTTCTGAACTACTATTCCTTACTGATAAATTAAACACCCACAACTAATCTCTTATAACAATGATAAAAGATAATTGGATCTCCTGCATGTGAAGGCACTTAAACTGAAAACATAGTGTGATATGGTGGAAAAATCAAGACCACTTGTCTCCTGGATATCTGTGTTCAAATCTTCACTCTGCTCTTTGGTATGTGTGTTAAAGCTTAGATTTTTTTAAGCTTTGGCCTTCTTGTATTTGCCCTCTTACACTTTTGTACCTTCTGAATCTGGGCTGACCACATGACTTGCTTTGGCTATGGAAAGGAGTAGAAGAGAAATTGTGCTGGTTCTGAAGCTGAGCCTTAAAAGGCCTTGAAACTTCTGATTCTGTCTCTTGGAACACTGTCCCGATGGCCATTTGAGGGACTGGTCAGGTCTACTGGACAATGAGAGGCCACTCAGAGGAGAATGTGGGTGACTGACAGACACTCGGCACTGCCTACCAGACATGCAAACGAAAACAACTGGAAACTTCCTGGTAAATGCAATGTAAGAGTGAATCGAGAAGAAACTAGCAGGGCCTCTCTCAAGCACCCCCCATACTCATGCTAAGTAATGAATTGCTGGTTGTGCCCATAAGTTCTGAGATGATTTGTCAAAAAATATATAATTAAAATTACCTCCATATGCTTTCAAATTACATCACTTATTGAAGAAGCACTAAAATATTATTATTATTAATTACTCATGTTGTTGATATCACAATAGCATTATCGTATTTTACTCTAAAACTAGAGTTATTATGTCTTAAGAGCTATTGCGATTGCCTATGTATTAAATTATAATTTCAATATTATATTGAGAGTAGGATTCAATTGTAGTTCATATTTCTTAGTCTCCCTGCCCCTCCACTATTTACCAGATTATTTTATTCACAGTAGGAGCCCTTATATGTTATTTACTTTAAGGGATTGTAGGAAATGTACAGTTCTCAAAAGTTCAAATTCATTTCCTTTTCAACATTAGAAAACAATTGAAACTTTCTTTTGATTTAAAGACTACTAAAGTAATGTAGCCCCTTTGTTGATGTTGAAGACAAACACTGGAATAGACAATTGAATCCTAGTTTCAAAGGCATGTTTTGACCCCACTTGACCTTGAGATCATTGTATTTCTATGGGAAGGGGCTCTTGAAAGTCATCTGCAGAGCCAAAGTTGGAGCTCTCTTATCTAAAAAGAGCTGCTTGTCTCCATCTATGAGTCAGATTATTTCTTTGCATATTAAATTACAAGAGACAGTTCCAGCTGGATACATCAATGTATTTATAACTCAGCCACACAATTTTCCTCCAGGCGCAAAACTTGGCATCGGGCTCCCAGCCTGGCTGTAACTTTGAAAGATGAGAACAGAAAAAAATAATCATGACAGTTTTTATATCAAACTTCTCATTTAAATTTTGAATATAATGGGAGAATTTCAATCTTTTATCACATGGCAAATCACAATTTCCCCCAATGAAGAGAGTGAATAGGAAAGTTGAAGAATTCACCAAAAGTTGTAATGTAATTTTGCCTCCTGTACATCTTATTCTCAAGGAATTTTCTTTGGTAACAACAAGAATGCCCCTTGAAGTTTGAGAGAGAAGGGAGCATTGCTGTTCTTTAATGGCTTTGTATAGTGTCCAGTACAAAATCAAAAATACTGTGCTGGATTTGTTAGATACACTGCCTCATTTGTCAGTGATATTAATTCCATTTTTCTCATAGGAAAAATCTTAACCTTTGAGAAGTTAGTCGACACAGATTCTTTTTAAAATTTATTTTATAGCTTTGTTTCTAAGAAAATTATATAAATTATAATTATGCATATACCCATGACTTAAAGTGTTCTTATCTGATGAAAGTTACTTATACAGCAAGTTCCTCGCTTATGAATAAATTCCATTCCAGGAAAGTGTTTGTATGTCCAATTCATTCATAAGTCCAACAAAGTGAGTCTTATATACCTTTGGCACAAATATACAATGCAAAGCATAAAAAAACCAAACACATACAAAAGTGCTATAAATAAACTACTTTTATTTTTATAGTTATCTTAAAATGATGGTACAGTACAGTACAACTGTAAATAAACTGGTTTTACTTTTACAAGTAACTTAAAATAGTGGTACAGTAAAACAACTGTAGAAAAACTACTTTTACTTTTGGAGTTACCTTAAAATGGTGGTGTGGTACAGTACAAGGAGTGGCATATAGGGCACTGGGTGGAGAGAACTGATGAAAGAGACTAACTGGAGGAAGGAGGGTGGGTGGAGCTTCAGGATTCTCAGTAATAGGAGATGGAGCGCAAGATGCAATTTCACTCATACTTGATGTTGATGACAAAGGATTTTTGATGGATTCAATTCAATTCTGTCTACCCTCTTGAAAAACTGATCTAGGAATATATGAGTAGTAGTTCTTTTATCTCATCCTAGATGACTCTGGAGCACTGGATGGCATACTAAATGGCTGCCATAACTTTTGTGTGTCATTCTACACTGGGGTCATGTGCCTCAAAAAAGTAACAGTGCCTCTTCAAGTAAAAAGCACATACACACACACACACACACACACACACCTTGCCACTTCCTATGTTGTGAATCTCTTTGGTTCTCAGTTATATCTTCCTCTTGGCTCTCTTCATCTTTTCACTGGATCTCTAATTCCACAGTGCAGCAATGATTTGTTTGAAGTCCTCCTCTTGCAGATCTAGCCCCAGCTTCATGCCAAGGGTCACTAAGTTGTTGAAGACCTCTTTGGGCTCCTTACCTATCTTCTCAAGTCCATGAACTTCATGAACAAACTGTGGGCTTTGTGACCAAACATGGTGACAGCTGAAACCTCACACTAAACAAAACTGATTTTTTTATGGCCTTGTGGACATTATATTCCTTGCAAAATGGTTGCAAGGTTGTTCCTGTTTCATCAATTGCCTTCACTGCCTGACAAAAAGTGTAATATAAATAATATTTCTTGAAGGTCACAATAACACCTTGGTCCATAGATTGGATGAGCATTGTAGTATTCAGTGCCAGATGCACTACTTTGACTTAGGGGTGAAAGTCATCCATGAATTTGGGGTGACCTGGTGCATTGGCAAGCAGCAAATAAATGTTGAGTGGGATAGCTTTCTCCAAACAATATTTCTCTATCTCTGGGATAAAGTGGTAGAAAAACCAGTCATCAAAAATGGCCTGTGTCACCCAGAGTTTGGAGTTACTCTTCAATAAAACAGGTGGAGAGTACTTGGCTCTGTTTTGGAGGACTCTTGGGTTCCCAGGCAATAGACACCTCATTGTTTTCAAATCTTCAAATAGGCTTGTAATTTTTCCTTGAATAAACATTAAACTGAATGAGCCTCGACACTGATGCTGATCCTGCATCCACACACTGAGAAGTTTCCCCATATCCTCTAACACTTTACCAGGCTTTATATTATTGTTGACTTCATTGTTATAGCAGACTTCACATGTTCCATGATCTTGTCCTTGTTCTTTAGAATTGTGCCAATGGTTGAACGATTCATACTATAAGAACAAGAGGTATCTACCATCTTTTTGCTTCAGTCCGATCCATTAGTTTCACTTTTGTTTCCATGGTTTTTGCTTTGTACTTCCTAGCAATCCTCTTCATATCACCACTGCTTTCTTTTTTTTTTCCCCATTAACTTTATTGGTACATTTTAGGTATAAAATACAGTTACATTCATCATTGGGATCTTGTACCATCACATGAGTCTCTTGGTTCTTATTTTTTTTCCCCTTCCCTTGCCCTCCCTTCACCCCCTCCACCCTTCCCTATTTCCAAAGACCTTGTTTCCAGTTTTTTTCCTCTTCTCATATTTTTTCCTTTCCCTTTTTTCCCTTCCCCTACCCCTCCCAATTTCCCTGCTCTTTTAGACCTTTTCTTCCTGCTACACAATATCAGTTATACATTTTTTTTAAATTACAATATTAAGATCTAGGAGATATTACCACAGTTTTTACAGAATTTAAAAGGATATAGAAAGCATATTACAAAAATCTGTTTTGAAATAAATTTGACAACTTCTAAGAAGTACCTTGGAAGACAAATTAATGAAACTAACTCTGGAGGAAATATAAAATTTGAATAGCACCGAAAGTATATTCCTAGCTTGAAAACCTACCTTTATGACAACAGCAGGCTCATAAACATTTTAACTAATAAATTATAATAAACAATTAAAGCAGAAAAAGAACCACTGCTTTCCTTCTAGCTTTCAGACATCCTGGGCTCTGATCGAGCACTGTACTACTGCATGCCATCACACTGTACAGAAAGCACACGGCTGCACAACTGTGACAAAGTCCTACAGACATGTAAGCTACTTCGTCAATTTGTTCACATCTACAAATGTTCATAATACAAGGTCTGTTCATATTTGTGAAAATTCACAATCTGAATGTTCATAAGTCAGATATATATATACACATATATATATACACATATATATATATATATATATATACACACATATATACACATATATATGGTCATATGACAAAAATAAAACAAACTCACTGTGGTCCAAGTAAATAAATGAAGTTGTTTTCATGGTATATCTCTAACTTTAGATGTACAGCATTAACATGGTAAAGGAGTTGAGCATCTCTTTAAAAATTGAAGTAATTTTCTCCTAGTAGTTCCAAAATTAAATCATTCTATACCTAGAAACCTTAGCACAAGACAGCCTTTTATTTTCCCCAAATTCAACTGCAATCCCTGACTTGAATATCATTGTCTCATTATAAGTCATTCAGCCATGCCTAAAATAATTACTGTAGCCAAGAGGAGGGATTAGACTGAGAAATTCAGTCTGGATGATATGTACTATAACAAAATTCTAGTAAGGTATATATCTTATTTAATATAATTGTTTCTATATTAACTTTCTGTATTTGTTAATTGTATTCTAAATACATAAAGTATTCATATTAGGGAAGGTAGATGAAAGGTTTGTTGTGAATCTAAGTGCAATTAAAAAAACCTCTTCTGTAACTCCAAAACAATTTAAAAATATATGCATATATGTTTAGAAAATTTACATTGAACCTAGAAGATTATAGAAAAATAAGATTTATGCTAGGGGTTGCTGGCCCACATTTGTAATCTCAGATACTCTGGAGGCAAGGTTGAGTCCAATCTGGGCAATTTAGCAACTTAGTGAGATCCTGTTTCAAAACAAAAATTAAAAGGACTGGGGTTGTAGTTCAGTGTAAAGGTCCTGGATTTTATCTCTCTCTCTCTCTCTCTCTCTCTCTCTCTCATACACACACACACACACAAACACACACACACACACACACACACACAAAGTGTACCTATTTGTGAAAGACTTTGCTGAGCAGTTTTCTTCTCTCATTTGAATTGTAGTCTTAGGTGTTCATGACTAACCATCCCAATTTTCTGTTTCTGTCTTCTTTTGGTTTACAAACTACCTCGTTCATATGTTTTTGATTATAAAATCATCTACTATGATTTACACATTTATTTACTTATATTTACAGCTCATATTATAAGCACCTTGAAGACTAGGTCTGTATTTTGTTCATCTTTGAAATTTCAGACCTAAGGAGGGGTCCAATCCAAGGGAAGTTCATTAAATTTAATGGAATACATATGCAGGAACATGGTAATTTGTTAATTCATATCATCATCTGGGATTGCAGATTATTATTTTAACTAGCTACTGGCTTGACACTTAAATAAATATTTTAATATAATTACACTTTATAATATGCATTTAATTTTTTTCTTCCATAGATACTGATGTTCAATACCACAGTACAATCACAGAAAATATATCTGAGTTCATTTCAGAAGGATAAAAATTAAAATACAAACCAGAAGAATTTTAATAGCATTACTGTCTTTCCTGGTGTGTGTGTATGTGTGTATGTGTGTGTGTGTATTGAAAGGTTTTTATGCATTTATTCTGCAGATAGGTATTAACTATAGCAATGCTGCTCTAGGATAAAGCCTATGCCACCCCTCTGTAAGAGATTAGCAAATTCATTTGAAGAACTACACATTCAGTGAGGGAGAAAATCACCTTAAAGTGTGTCACATTGAAAGTGAACTCCGAGTTCTTCCAACCTACCCCCTGCTGTTGTCACCTACTGTCTTTGGAATGAGCCAGTTTCCAATCAACTCTGGTATGACCATATGATATACATCTATCAGCAAACGTGCACTGAACTCCTGCTGAGGATAAGTATTATATCAGGGGGAAAAAGATACGTTGGAAATGCTCATCTCTCTGAATATTTCTTACTGGTGTTATTCTGTATGCCAGACATTTTGTACTTTTTACTAAGTAAATAACTAAACTGACTCAGATGTAAGTATGTACTAGGCAATACAAATGTAAATTTTGGCAGTAAATATATATCCAATGCTGTTTCAGCAAAATTCATTCTTATTTATTAAAATGGTAAATATAATAAAAGAAATACTCAGAGGTCAAATGTCTGTTGAAATTCAGGAAGAATTGATTCGGTATTAGTTTATGTTTAGAGATGACCAAATGTTGCAAGCTGGAGATACAGTCCTTTCTGAGTCAACGTTAGGTCAGAAGGAATTTCTTAATAGATATGAAAATATAACTGGCAAAATTTTCTGGGGAGTATTTAATGATTAAGTAATTTGTTATTTCACATCTTGAAAATGGGAACTGACCCATTATAAACTGACCTGTTATAAATCTTCACTTCTCTAATTCATATGTTGAAGCCTTAAGTCCAACTGTAATGGTATTTGGAGATTTGGAAGGTGTTTGGGAAGTATTGAGGCTCAGATGAAGTCCCGAGTGACCCGTTATGATAGCATTAGTGCCTTTATAAGAAGAAAAAAACAGAAGGCCTCTTCTTGTTATATTTTTTCTCGTGTTTTTTTTTTTTTTTGGTACCGGGGATCGAACTGAGGACCTTGAGATTGGGAGGCAGGTGCCGGAACCACTGTGCTAAATCCCCGGCCCTTTTCTTGTTTTTTTAAATCTTGTTATTCCTCCTTTCTTGTGCTTCACCATGGTCTTCTAGTCCTTCTTCTTCTCCTCCATCTCCTTTTCCTCTTTCTCCCTCTCCTCTTCTTCTCATCCTCATTCTTCTTCCTCTTCTTTCTTTTCCTTGTTCTCATTGTTCGTGTTTTTGTCCTCCTCCTCCTCCTGCTCCTCCTCCTTCTTGTTCTACTTCTTCTTCTTCCTCTCTAAAGATGGTCATGTATCTATAAGTTAGGAAGCTAGCACTCCACAGGAATCAGTGATCTCAGCATCTTGAAGTAGGATTTCTTGTTTCAAGAACTGTGAGGAAATTAATTTATGCGGTTTAAGGCACCTAGACTATGGAATTTTGTTATGGCAGTTTGACCCCACTAATACACTACCTATTCCAACAGGTTAGTGACAGTTACAGGGGTTGTGAATACATATATTCAAGTCCACTGACAAAATACTACTTTTTGACTCTGAAAGGCTAGGGCTGAAGATTAGACTTAATGGAGACTTCAATAAGATGTTGCAGATCCCGTAAGTTATCAGGGTAATTTCAAGGAAAGTTTTTGCTGCCACTAATTCAATTTTAAGCTTCAAAACATCCATAATCCAAAGATCGTATCAGCTGTTGGGGATATCCTGCTCTATGAGTGAATCACGGTTAAAGAAATAGAACACCTTATTTTCTGTTTTGATCACTAAATCCAAATATAGATTAATAATGTTTTGAATGTCAAAATTACAAATTCATATAGCCCACGTGGTTGGCTTAAAATTGGAATGAGCATTCTCTACTTGCACCATGTTTGCTCCTGTCCGTGGGGTTTCTAAAGACCTGTGTTTAACCCACTCTTTGGGGGGCCCAAGGAAGTACTAAGCCTTGTCCAAACCTGGCCAAGACCTAAAGCCTCTGATCACTTGGAAAGATCATAACCCTAAAAGACTGTGATTTTTAGTTTATACACTTTTTAAAGTATCACATTTCCTTGGTTTAAAATCACTTAAAGTATTGAATAATTTCTCAATTATCTTACCTTGAGAACTCTGACCATTTTAGTTTCTCCACCTTATCTGTCATATTTCCAAAGGAGGGAGAAAAAGACAAAAACAAAAACTTGAGGCAGGGCTCTATGGATAATACAAAATGAATCATGTGATATTCATATTTGAATAACATATTTAATGGAGACAAGATAATGTGAATATAAAAATTAGATGAAAAATCAGATGTAAAGCAATTCAGAAAGACAATCAATGACTCTTTGGTATTACTCCTGGAGACACAGGGCTTAATCTGGACCATGGTACAGAGGATCTAGAACAAGAATTAAGAATATTAATTAATAATACTAAACCCTTAATAGGGTTTGTGAGCTTAGATCTGTAGAGCACGGGGCATATCTGTAAATAGTGGGGATGCAGTAGGGTATAACAACAAGCTATGCTGACCCATATATGGCATTGAAGAAGTATTTGTTAAACTTATGGATCAATTAGTGCTAAAATAGCTTTTTCATAGTTGTAAAGCAGTGAAGACTGGAGCTAAAAGTAGGTATCTGCAGAGAAGAGAAATCCTAAAATATAACTCCAATGGAATAAGATGACCAGAGAATCCTGCTGAAATAAAACACAGGATTAAGCCTATTTTGGTATCACAGAGACAAAAACACCCTGCACTGAGATTTAAAATACTTTATCCTTACAGATACATAGCACAACAAAAGTAACATTTTACTCCCAACTCAGACAATGTCAACTTTCTGATACAGGAATTTGGAACAGAGATTTAGGAGGACACAAGGGAAATGCTCGGAAACCTGGAAGTGCAGAAAATTCTTTGCACAGACTTCTGTCTGCACAGATCAGCACCACAAGCTTGCTGGAGGGATGCGAAGAACAGGGCACAGCAGCCCTAGAGTTTGCTAATGTGACTGATGTTGGCTTCAGACTGGAATCCAAAGGCAACAGCTGACAAGGAAGAGTAGAAAGGAAGGTCAAGGCAAGATTTGGACAGTTGCAAAAGCCCAATGCAGCAGACAGCAAACAACTTTTGGGATTAGCGAGAGCCCATAGCAAGTGGCACCAGAGATCTTTCTAACAGAGTAACAGCTGGTGATTTAAGCAGCCAGTGCTCAAGAAATACCCTCTTCCCTTGCACTGCAACATTTTAAACAATAGGCACAAGAATGGATTGTATGCATTTTGATATCTCATTTATTTATCTCTGAGGGGAGGATTAATTATAATAAAATGCCAAATACTTTCTGTATGTCAGATATTAGCCCAAGCACCTCGCTTCTGTTAACTAATTTAATATGCCCCCAACTCCTGTTATATAAATACCATTATTATCCCTGCTTTTCAGATGAAAAAATGGAAACACAAAGCATTGAAATAATTTGCCTAAAGTAATGTAGTTAGTATTTTACAGTCTAGCACATTATTAACTCTGCTACTACACTGCACTATACAGTCATGCACAGCATTATGACTTTTTGATTCTGACTGTGATCATTAATCTTGTCAACATTATTGGGTTGGGATAACTTGAGAAGAAAATGATGTAGGATGTGGGTTCAAGTGCGTTAATTCATTGATGTGTTAATTAGCTGCACTGCACTTCACCAAGTATATTAATTCATTGATGAGTTGATTAGCTGCAGTATGTTATTAGAAAGTAGAACCTAATTGGCTGAAGCAGGTCACACTGAGCATGCAATTGAAGGGTATGAACCCTCAGCCTCTTCCTCTCTGGTCCCTTCCCTTTCTGCTTCCTGTCTGCCATTAGGTGAACAGCTTTCCTTACCCACACCTTTCTACCATAATGTTTCTGCCTGAGAGCCAACTCACCATGGTCTGACACCTCTCAATTTGTGAGCCCAAATAAACTTTTATACCTTTAATTTGTTTTTCTCAAATATATGCTTATACCAAGGGAAATCTAACACAGTTACAGATCACATCTGACAGTACTCTCACAAGATTGTAAAGAAATCAAAAATTTCTTATTACCTAATGATTTCATAGCTATTGTAATTTTACAACGCAATGCATTATTCATGTGCTTGTGGCAATTCTGGTGTAAACAAATGTACCATGCTGCCAGGTGTATGAAAGTATAGCACATGCAATTAGATAGAGTACAGAATACTTGATAATTGTGAAAAATGTCATTTACATACACATTTATTATATATACGTTTTCCATCATTTAAAACCACACTTTTGTGCTTTTAAATGAAAACAATGCTGTCAAATTTTTTATTCTGTTACACTAACAGCAGCCCTTTATATCCCATGTTTACTCCATTCTTTATTGTATTATACCATATATGCATATCCATATATGCATATATATACATCACATATTTGGTGTGCATTTGTTTGTGTGTGTGTATATCTCTTATAACTATATATACCATGAAGACTAGGTATGAGGTAGGTTATAGCATCAAGGTTTGTGTGGATACAGTCATGGATACAGTCTACAATGCTCACAAAGTTACAGAAGTGACTTGTGATACATTTCAGAATGTTTCATTGTCATTAAGCAATGCATGACTGTATATAATATAAAGGTTCACATTTATTCTGTGTTTTATGGGTGTTTCCCATGTCTAAGAGTTATCATGTGATATTGCCAGTTCAGACTTTGGAAAAATGTTTTCTATCCCAGCTTTATCAATGAGAAAATTGAGGCTAATAGCATTTTTACAGGTATAAGCAGTGCACATGATAAGGTGGTAGGGGATGAGAGCACATAGGAAGATGAATATCCTGTCCATAAGCACGTCTTAACTTACCAAGGGACTTGGAGAGAAAGCATCCTGGAAAGAGCTTAAGGATAGATGTTTCCTAACCCCTGGGTACCAGGTTGATATTTTATAAAGATTTTGTTGTGTAATACATTTCTCTTATCTGAACAGTTTAATTCTAAATCAGACTTAAGTATGTAGTTTTTTGTTTGTTTATTTGTTTTGTTTTGGTACCAGGAATCGAACTCCGGACCTTGTGCTTGTGAGGCAGGTGGTGGAACCATTGAGCTAAATCCCCGGCCGAAATGTGTAATATTTTTATTCACATATCTATAAATATTAATGAAAGGGTGAGAGCCTGCCTTAGTAAGGGAGTTTAACAATGAAAGCTTTACCTCTAGTATTGCCAAAATTTCATAATGAATCAATCTCAAGAACAGATTTTAAACTCATGCTTGACAATGTCAAGCCCGTGCCTCTTGGACACAGCTTCTTGGGTTTCTGCCTCTAGCCAGATTTACATCTTTAATCCTTGTCTTCTCACAGTAGGCCTGTGAGAGGAACTCAGTATTAATATACTGTAAACTGTAAGACCTTAGAAATTAAGCCACTCCTAAAGTTACTCATGGAAAACATCCAAAATACTCAATAATTGATATAAATGACCAGGTGCTTGTTCTAAACGTTTTGTTTTTGTTTTTTTTTTAACGGAGCACTCTTTAAAAGGACAGATGGGAACAGATTTTATTAAAGGAAGAAAAATGTATTTGCATGAAGCAGAAAAATATCACACAGACTTTTACACTGTTTCAGATGTCTTTGTAGACAGAAATAGATCTTTTTAAGGATGATTGTGTATAAGGATATGTGGTGAGGATTTTCCTTCGCAATAAAATCAGTAAATTACTGTATGGCCTTTAGTACATCCTGAAACCTCTCTTGACTAGCCTTCAACTTTCAGTTTCCGGATAGGTTGCATTGGCAGTAGTCAAAAGCAGTCCCTCTGTTCAGAACTGCAAGATGCGGCTCGGAGCACCAAGGTTTCTCAATGGCCTGAAAGATCTAATTTTGCAACTCCAATTCCAAAGCCCTAAAGTGACTTCCACTCTCTCATCTGGCCACTCGAATTTCTGATCACCTCCTACAGCACAGTCCTGTCTCAGGTGCTGAGTCCTGTGATTTTGTTGGTTTCATTTATGTGTTTTATTTATAAAATGCCACTTTTCTTCAGGGCTCCATCATTTTTTTAGATATTATTTTGTCTTCTCCATGTATATTTTCACATCTCTACCTCTCAATGGATGCCTACTCATCCTTTGAGATCTAACACCCTATTTCTATGACAGCAATGGGTTCAGAAAGGTATAAGTGAAATCTTTAAGATATTGTATATTTGCCTATAAAATGAGTAAAAAGATCTTATTTCAGAATATCCCAATTTCAAACAAAGTTCAACCTTTTTTGTAATTTGGAAAATACTTTTCAAGCTAAATCTTATATGTTGGATCTGTTTCCATTTATTCAGTTGAACATGTTTTTGTGTGCGATGTGTTTTTAATTTGAACAGTTGTCTGATCCCTGTTTGAGTAAAAGTTGTATTTCTTCCTTCTTTCTTCCATCTCCTTATAAATATCTTTTGTCTCAAGTACATACCTCTTATTTGTTCAATTATAGGTTATCTTCTGCAGATTCCATAGACAAACTGCAGTCAAACTGTGCTCCTGAGTAAGCATTTTCTCTGGTCCTTTTACTGGATGGTGTGCTGTTAACAGTGGCTCTGAATGTGTTGATATTTCATCCTGATACAGCTCATAAATTAATGAAGGGAAATTTTTTCTTTAGAATTTGGAACTGTCCATTATGTTTTCCTATCTGAAAGAATATGTGAGAACAACCAATTGCCTGACTGCCCTATACTGCCTCTATTGCCTGCTTTCTCTTTTATGTCGGCAAACCTATCTGACTTTATGTTGCAGTGTATAGCATCCAGTCTTCACTTTCCTTTCACTCTTAGTGTTTTCTTTTAGGTTAGTAATTTTAATACTGAAACAGAAGAGGAACAGAATATAGGGATTGACTAGGTACAAGAGGAACTCATTTTATTGATTGATTTTCTGCTTGATGAACCATGGATCTGTAAAGGAATCAGCCTCTGGTTCCTTATCAAGTGAGTCTCACCAGACTGTAATTGGTAATAAACTCAAAGGTGTTTGAACAATTTGCATGCCTATCATGGTAAACTGGGAAGAGTCTCTCTCCTTTTTACTGGCATTTCACTGGAATGCTTTTAGGAAATGAAGATGAATCAACCTTAGCTAACTAGTCAGTGAGTTATGTGAATCATATTCTAGCACTTAATTCTTTTAATTTACTTATAATACCCTAAAGGGCCCCAATCCTAGTATACTTCATGATACACAATAGGTACTCAATCAAATGTTGATTGAGGAATTGTTTATTTCAGTGTACACTTGGGTAATATGGTTTATGCTAAATTAAATGTTTTCTTACTTAACCCAGATGCAAGTATAAATATAATGCCATCCCATGGCAGTTTCTCAAAAGAGAAAGGCCATTAACTTTACTGACATGTGTAATCTCCAACTTGACTTAGTACTTCAACCCAGCATTTCTCAAGTGGGCCTAGCTGATTAAATGAAACTATGTGAGATTATTTGTCTCTCTGTCTGGTAGAATTCATGACTGAGCGGCTCTTCATTTTTCAGTGTTCAGGCTTCAGTGGATTTCTGAGAAAAATTGCCTTTTTTGAGGAAGATGCTTAAATATTTTATTTCAAGAAAATATGCAGATGATTAAATGTACATCTTAATTGGAATAGTTTGTGTTCACTGAATATTTGAATTCATTACTCTGAGTTATCTAATATACTACGGCTTTTCATTCATTCTCTCAAAATTACATACTCCCTAGAGAAAATATCCACTCTAAAAATCAACCCCAGAATTCTTTCAGAGTAGAATTAATGCTATGAACTTTTTTTGTTTCTTTATCTAATTGATTTACAGCTTCATGGCATGGAAAAATTTAATTTCTTAAAATTCTACTTTTCCCTCTCAGCCTTTTGAAAGTACATCACAAAGTCTTCTGGCAGGAGTGCAAAATTTAGAGCAAATAAAGCTGGTTTGGAGTTAGCTGATCATCATCATTGTGGTCCTCATTTTAAAAGGCAAAGAGAAGGCACAATATTTCTATGGCTCAGTTGCAGGAAGTGTGGAAGCTGACAACTCCAACTTCCAGCATTTCCAAGGTCTGCTTCAGCAGATTTGTAGCGTGGATCACACTTCCCCATAGGGCTCCCATCCAATTAGAGAGGAAGTCAGTGGTACAGAACTCTGACCATTTCCACTCAATATGAGTTTTCATGGATGATCTTTGATCCAGGCGTCCCCATTGGATTGTCAGAGAATTTTGACAGGTCTGCATTGTGACCTGACTCTTCCCTTTGACAACTGATACTTCTTTCCGTGTCTTTTCACATGATGGCTCTTGAATAAACCCTTTTTTATCCCTCCTAACTCTGTAGCAGCATTTGGCTCCCAGAGAACCTAACATATGGGCAATGTGTTAAGATTGATAGGAAGGTAAGGCAAATGGTTAAAATGTCAAGAAGAGTCAGCTTTATTCCCTCTGCACTCTTATTTTCAAATAGACAGGGTTACCAGTAGCCATTGGCTAGTATGATTTGAATGGAAAGCAGGGCTGCTTTTGCTTCAGGGTTATAATTAGGGTCACTACTGACTCTTGGGAGCTTTGTGCTGAAGTTTGGATATCAAGCCTATCTAATGATTAAAAATAGTTCATCTTTTCCTTTTGGCTTTCTTCATTGTGCTTACATTTTCCTCACATGGAAAGAAAGTGAGAAAGGCCAAATGGAAGTCAAGTACTTGTGGTCCCCTGGACTCTCTGGCTGTTACAACAAAAGTAGAAAGTAATTTTAATAACTGAGAGTGGTATATCAAGAACTACAGTATTCTATGTGTACATATGCCTTACAATTAGTTCATCATCATTTAAGATCCTCCCTACCATCTTTTGAATAATGCAAAATATGTTCACCTAAGCACATGTGGCTCAAGAAAGTGAAAAGAACTGACAGGTATCATTATGATCACTCTCATCATTATCTGTACTGCGTATTTAATATGTGACAGGAGTGGCCCTCTATGGTTTATATTCATTATCTACTTACAACTTACAACAGCTCTATCACATTTATATCATGTTGGTCAAATTTCAAATTCGAAAGCTTAGCTTAGCGAGTTTGAATAACATGTCCACGGTCGCATTGTGAACACCAGTTGTACTGTACTCTACTGGTCAGACCTGATGAATGAATTCATTTTGCCTAGATTCAAGGCCATTGCTCTTTTGCTTTCACCTGAGAGTTCCATTAGTAGAAGCACAAAGGACATTTCACAATACCTTGGATGAGTTATGGCTTTTCCTCTCTTTATATTCCTTCCTGGTGTTTATGATGAACAGAGATTTCTTTTCACAGAATGTATTTTCACCCCTCTGATCATTCAGAAATGTTTATATCCTTTCTTCTCCTTTTTCTCATTAAGAAGGTATTTTGTCAGATACATATAGTTGTGTAGTGTAACTCTCCTTCCCTCAAAATGATCATTTCTTCTATAGTGATGTTATATTAAAATATTATATTAAAATTAAACTAATATAATATTGCTGAGTGAATAAAGCATAGGTTATAAATATTATAGATATTTTAGCATTATACAGCACAACAGGGTGACTGTAGATTATAAAGTAACTTATGTATGTTACAAATAAGTAGATAAAGGAACTTGGAGGTTTGAGACACAAAGAAATAGTAACAAGGAAATGGTTGTTATCCTGGTTTGACAATTACCCATTGTATGCATGTATTGAATTATCATATTGTTTTCTGTAAGTACAATGTCAATTATAAATAAAAAATAAATGATAATCTCCTTAATTTTTATTTTTCTGAGATTCTCATCTTTGCAAGTTCATATTTTCTTTTTCTAGGCTTAGTTTTGTTTTGTTTTGCCTATGACCTAGTTTCCCACCAATCCTCATGGTTCACCCTTGAAATACCATCTATTACTTTGGATTCTAACCAGTGAAGCCAAGACATTTATCCAGATTCATTACCACAGGAGATTTTCCACAAATTTCTGGATCTTTAAATTGTAGTGTCTACCTCATCATTGTCTACTGAGTGTACACTAAGACTTAGTGAGTGATATTATAGGTATTTTAAAAGGATTATCTATGAGAAAGTCCTAGGGGGTGGGTGAAAATACAGTAGGGAACTTATGTATTTTATAATAATCAGCAGCATGGAACAAGAATCAGAATTCTTCAAATACATTAACTGATATTTTTAAATGTTATTTGTTGTATTTTTGGATTTGTTTGAGTTGAATGGAAACAGCTGTAAAGAAAATGTTGGAGGAATATTTGGAGAAAATTTATCTGCCCTACTGGAGTTTTAAAAAGGTATTTGAGAGCAGAAATTTTCCTTCTTACAGTCATTACTTAAGGTGTTTTAAGGGATCATTCTGTGCAACAGTACATCACACTAGATATGCTTGCATGGCAGTTAGATTCACATAATGATGTCAAGAACAATTCATTAATTTTTTATCATAGTCATTTATTCAATCTTTCATATTATAATATAGATTAAACAACTACTACTAAATGGTGCTGCTAGCTATTTGAACTATGAAGAAGACAGATCTTTTGCTTTACTAGAGCTTAGCATTCTAGATAAAAAGGCAGAATCTAAACAAATAATTATAATTTAATGTCACAAGTAGTACTCAAGTGGAGGTGGTGGTTGGTTGTCTTGGAACACAGACGTATGAGCAACAACCTACATAGAGAATGTTGGTACTCAAGGACGAATACAAATTCTATGGATAGACTACAGAGGATGAGCTTAGGTCGTGGTAAGGAGCCTCAAAACTGTACCCCAATAGAATCAAATGGGTGAATTTGGACTATGGGGACAGGAATAATTTCATATTCTTGTATTTTCCTATTCACATCCCTCAAATATTACACTCTCATTGGGCACCTAATGTGTCCTAGACATCTAGTATAGCCTATATTGGACCAAAGTCTACAATCTTCATGGTGACCTCTGTGTCATATCACTATTTTACAGATGATACAACAGGTATAAGTGGATTGTGGTGGCCTCTGAATCACATGAGCATTAAGCAGAGATTCTGACTTCTAAAAAGGCTAAGCCTTGGTTACATCTGAACTTTAACCATTAAGACTTGCATAAATGAGCATCACCATTGACCCCAAAACACATGTCAGGTTCTGTCTCTTATTTTAATGAAACCAAAAATATCATCAATAGCAATAACAACAAAATTACTACCAATAATGGATGGTGTTTTGTGGAAGATACTTCTTTGACGACGCTAAAAGTTAGAAATGTTATTTCTGTCAAATGAAGAAGCCTCGGTTATACAACTGCTCAGTAACACAGCTTGATGGTAATAAAACAAACCAAAAAACAAATACAGGATTTAGGTCTATTTGACCCTAGAGTCCATATGTATCCCACTTCATAACAGTGCTTCTTTTTGCTTAGAAATGAGCCAGATCCACCTCCTCACCAGCCTGCTGATTTTGCCTCCGGCAGCGCTATCCGAAGATCTAGGATATGCCTGTACTGTCAGCAAAAACATCCTGCAGTTGTTCAGAGACAAGAAATAGCACAAGACTCTGGAATGATACCTTGGAAGTGCTCAGCTGGGCCCTCAGGGGGAGGAACACTTCAGGCAGCTGCATCAAATACTATCAACTCCCATACCAATTTGATTGCTACCATTATTTAGGTGAAAAATTGCTCACTAAATTCCTCCCTGAGATGCACTGTGACTGTGGACATCCTCAGAAAACTCCGGCATATCTCCTTAGCAGCCTACCTGTCATTTTCCTGCAGGGGCAGGGATGCTATTTTTTCCCCTCAAAATGTATTTTGAAACATGGGAGTCAGGTTTGTTTGGTCTATGCTCTCCAGCTGAAAAATATAATAATCATAATTAGCCTCAATTAGTTTATTATAGATATAATGAGTAGATTTAGGAAGAAGTAATGATAATTGACATAATGATAAATAAGGTAAATGCTTATTGTGTTAGCTACTGTTCATTAAGCACTCAGGATATACTTACATTGTGCTGATTTAGTCTTGTTGAACCCCTACAATAAGTTACTTAAAAGTAAATACTATTCCTTTTTCACTTTACAAATTTGGAAGCTAGTATGAATTATAATCCTAGAGTCAAGCAATCTTATGGTCTGTCTTAATGGAGAGAGTTTTCAGCTGTAATAAAGTTGAAAAGCATTTGGCTTTGAGTTAATTAAAAGAGAAATTGTTCCAGGTGGATATGAGCTAGTCAAATGAGTTCTATGAAAAAATTCCAGTTGTTTGGAATTTAAGAAGACATGATATTGTCTTTACTCTTAGAAATGGGAGTCTCTAGAAGTTTCTGAGGCACACCAAAGTTTGAACTGCGCTTCTATTATCAAACAAAAATCTAGGAATTTACACTGAGGAAGTGAAGGGAATGAATTTTCCCTCATTGAGTACACAATTTACTGGGGAAAACTAAAAGATAAGCAAATGATTCCAATACAGTATAATCAGGGCTGGAAAGAGTGTATGCATTATGGTCTGTTAAATTCACTGAGAAATTAAGCCTTCTTAGGAAACATAAGTTTTTCTTCACTGAAATGGCGATGTGCAAAAAAAAGAAGAAAAAAACATTAAAAATCGGCTGTTTGAAGGGGAAAAAGGAAAGGAGGGAAAGGAAAAATAATGAGAAAAGAAAAAAAATGGAAACAAAGTCTGTAAATAGGGAAGGGTGGACCAGGTGAAGGGCACACAGGTAATGGGGAAAAAAATAAGAATCAAGATACATCATGTACAGGTACAAACACCCAATGATAAATGTAAATGTATTGTTTATCTAAAATGTACCAATAAAAGAATCTAAGGAAAAAAAATAGGCTGTTAGCAGTTGGTGGAAAGGAGAGGCATTCAAGGGATGGAGATTTCTCATGTAAAGGATTGGAAGCATGGATCTCGGTAAGTAGGGGAGGCAGATAAGAGAAAGTAGGGGAAAATGTCAGAAGATGAGACTTAAGATATCTTTGTTTATTGGAGCCTCTATAACAAATACCACATACTAGATGATTTATAACCAATATAAATGAATTCATGATCATTCTATAGACTGGGAATTTCAAACCAAGGCACCAGCAGATTTGGTGTCTGGTGCGGTTCCATGCGTCACTGGCATTTTCTGGTGGTATATTCACAGAATACAAAAGTAAAAAGAGCAAAAGGGACTCCAGAGCTCCCTCAAGTCTCTTTTCTAAGGACACCAACCACATTTACAATGGTAGAACCTTTGTGACCTAATCATCTCCTAAATGCTTCTCTCTCTCTCTCTCTCTCTCTCTCTCTCTCTCTCTCTCTCTCTCAGTACTGGGGATTTAGCTCAGGGCCTTCACACTGAGCTGTATCCGCATCCTTTTTTGTTTTAACTTTTACTTGAAGATAGGGTCTTCCTAAGTTTACTAGGCTGTACTCAAACTTATAGTCCTCCTACCTCAGCATCTCAAAATATTGTGATCATCAGTATGCATCACCATGCCTAGCTTGGGGGGTTAACTTCCCACTCAAATTTTGGAGGTTCATACTCAGACCACAACAATGGGTGACCTTATATATCTGAGTCTTAACTTCTTTTTATAGACAAGAGAATGCAGCTAAGGGAGAAGTTCCATGGTGAAAATGTACCCTTAGTACCAAGCTCAGGAAAGAGAGAAGACATCTGGGCCTTGTCCATGTTTTGTGGCCACTGTAGGGAATCAATGAGATTAAATGAAAAGACTTAAAATTATTAGTTCAATATATTGATCTAAGGGTCCTTATAGAAAAGTGAACAAAAGCTGCAGGGTACTGCTGCTATTGTGCATTGTCTTCTTTGTGTGATTATTTGATATGCACATATGTGCTGGCACTGTTTCAAAACTAAGTTTCGTTATTCTTCAAGTTAGTGAAATGGTCAAAAAGTAACTTTGATTCAAAAAAAAAGAAAGGACAGCATCGTCTATTGACACATTTTTCAGGGTTAATTTTGGTTTGTTTTAAGGGAAGCATTCTGACAGAATATGAGTGTGTGTTGTGGGCTGAGGAGGGGAAGTGATATTTTACCCCTTTCTATGAAAATAGCCAATGTAGGTGGTGCAGACATTGGCAGATCTTAACACAAGGCCCCTATTTCAAATGTAAGCTTTTCTCCTCTTCTCCATCATGCTCCTTTGGTTTGTTAACCCACTCAAAGGAGAAACTGGCAAATTCACTGAGTGTTGGAGAACTCCTGGGTGAGTGTTGTGTTCATATTGCTTTTGAGTCAGAGGGGTCCCTGCAATTTCATTTTAAACCTCAGTGCCAACTAAAATGGAGATTACCCTAGATACTCTGCATAATTTGAGACAGCTGAGCCAAAAGTGATTTAGAAGTTTGTCTTATTTATAGAATTTGCTACTCACTAAACCTGCCATCATTAGAGACCATGCTTTAGTCCATAGCTGAGGTGTGGCACACCATGATGTGTACAGCTCTGCTTCATTCTTTTCATTTTCAGATGCACTGTCAGAAACATTTATTAAGTGGAAAAAAATACACATGATTTCAATTAGTTTCTGGGGGTTAACTGCTTGGAAACTCATTTATTTGATACTTTGAAGTCTCAAATTGTTTTTACTCACCACAACCAAGGAAGCTGAAGCAACTGGCAGCTTCATCATTCTCCTTTATCTTTTGACCTACAGTTAGAAAGAGCTTATTTTAGATAATACATACAATTTGCAAGCACACCTACACAATATGTTGAAGGAGCGACAGTTTCCGGATATTTTTATGAACCTGAAACTTTGCATTCAAGTATTGTGAGATAACTGTTTGGGGAAACTATTATTATCATTTGAGTTGGGGTCTTGCTATTGTTACACAGCCTGCCTTAGAACTCATAATCTTGGGCCGGGGATTTAGCTCAGTGTTTCCGGCACCTGCCTCGCAAGAGCAATGACCCAAGTTCAATCCCTGGTACAAAAAAAAAGAACTCACAATCCTTCCTTCTCAGCTCCCTTAGTAACAGGAGTACCACACGGGGCCCAACATAGAGAATTACTTTTGATATAGATAACTGGATGCTGAAAACAAGAATTCAGTTACACTTTTATTATGGGAAGTATTTAGAAACAAAGAGAAAATTACATCACTACACACCTGAGTCATATGCTTCATCCTTTCTGACCACCTACCACATTACCTGGAAGTAAAGAAACATTTAGAGAAGTACTCATTAAACTAGTACTAAGCAGCAGCTTTTAGGAATAGGGTTAGGTCTTACCTCTGCCATTAGGAGACCACAAAAGTCAGGATCTCACTATCCAAGTGTGATCGCTCCAAACATAGGGTTGTAGGTGAGGTTTTCAGCATTCTACTATCCTGTGCTTTCTTTTGAACTCTTCCTCCTACATATATATTCTTTCATTTGTCTTTTAGGTATCTTCCCATGCTAAAACACATGTGCAAAACTGGTCACCCAGAATCAACTTGTCAGCCTTATGTCATGGATCTACTTTGGTCCCTACTGGAAAAAAAAAAAAAAAGTTGCTCTTACAATGTTTCTTTGAAAGCTCAGCTTCTCTGAAGGTTCCCAATGAATACTTACTCCATGTGCTAAAGCTTAATATCCCATAATCAAATACATTTCCCAACTGTTTTTGTTCCCTAAGATATTAGAATGCGAAGACTTAGAAGTTATAGGTATTGGTTCAACTATTCTCTCTTTATTTATTTTAAATTGTCCTTTACGTGATCTTGGTAAAAATCACTTTATCTCTCTTAGACTTATTTCTTCTTACTTGTATAATATAAGGATCTCTATCAAATTACATGGTTGAAGAGATTAAGGGTGGGAGAGTGAAAGTAGGGAAAGGAAACATAAAAAGAATTAAGATGTATCAAGTAAATGCACCAACTTCCCGCAATGAATGTAATAATTATTTACTGCAAACATAGATTAATAAAAATAAAAATAAAAAAACATAGTGATGAGAAAAAGGATGAAATGTGCTATGAAGTATCAGGGTAGAAATAGAGGAACATTTCTCAAGGAATAAAATTAGCTCAAAGAGTCAGTCTGAATCTGGTAAATTAGATATTCTTAGATGTCCATAATCAATCAACAAGTCATGAACAAAATAGTACTTCCAAGCCCACTCCCTCCCATACCTGTAGCATTCCCTGAGCTGAGTGAGCTCCAGTTTTCTGGTCTTTGATGAATGTCAGTGCAGAAGATATCTCTCCAACAAGTACATATTAAGGTCCTTAAATATAAAGCCCTTTGGGTCATTGAGATAACACAGGTTATTAATTCAGAGTGTTTTAAGAAGCCATTGCATGAGGTAGAAGAACGTGTACCATTTGCTTCAGAGAACTATGATGGTCAAAGTGAAAAACAAAAGAATTACAGGACACTTTCAAGATTTTCGTTTGGTGAGAAAGCTTGGTCTGCCTGGCATTCATTGGCATGTCACTTTGTGTCATTAATAATTATTGCATGTTTTGAATTTGAACAGCCCCTAGAAATTACAAGACTTGTAGTTTATTGGTTTTACTCTCTCTCAGGTCATGTAAGTGTGAGCACTAGAAGCCAACTCTGTTCGTTCTCCTCTTCTCACCATACCATACGTGCAGCCACAGATCCCCAGACTTCTTATCTAACAGGCTCACATTCTATGACAGCTCCAGAAATAGTTCATTGGTGCAGGTCTCACCAACTCCTGGCTGAAGTATGAGCAAACATTATATTTGACCTTCTTTCTTTCCTCATATCCTATCTACTACCAGTATGTGTTTAGAAGAGTATATCTGATATATCTTACCTAAAATTTCCCAATTGAAATTTCTTGTTTTTATTGGCATCATTATATATATATATATATATATATATATATATATATATATGCCCTTCTTTTTTCTTTAAAATTCTGTCCCAGCTGTGAAAAGCTGATGTGAGGTCTCCATGAACAAAAGGATGTCCTTCCTTTGTAATATGTTAGTAATCTGTTGATTCATCTGTTACTACTTGTTATACTGGGTACTACAGTATGCTCTGAGGGAGGACCTAGGTTAAATCAACTTGCAACTCCAGGGTCTGTACTTGTGCCAAAAATATTTTAGTACTTAATAAGTGTTATATAAAAAAGTAGAAGGGAAAGTACGTAATAAGAAAATGTATTTGCAAAACCAAGAAGAATCCATATGGTAGAATTTAATGCATTGTAAGAGTAATACCCTGAGTTAGATTTGTGTTGCTTTTCTAGAGTGTTCAAGAATCTTTCCAGAAGTTGCATGTGGCTTATTTTTAGTCTTTCTGGAGAATCGGTTTTTGGAAACTTCTCTGAGCAGCTGGCAATTTTCTTGTCCTAAGTCACTTTAAACTTCTAAATCTTTTCTGCTATGTACAACCTTAGCTGACTCCTCAAGGACTAAGAAATGCAGGAGGTACTGGTGGGTGCATCAAAGGATGCAGCTACATGACAAAACACAGATGCAGAAAACTGGGAGGGAAGATACAGAAATATTACAGCCACCACTGGCATTTTGCAGAGGGCACTAGAAAGAAAAAAACAAATGTTTTGTAGAAATTAGGTAATTAAAACTCTATATCAAAGAGTATTCTTGAAACAAGGGCAGAGATAAATTTAGAAGCAAATCTTCTTTAGCAAATACTGGACATCTTAGTACAAGCTAAAAGATGCAGACGAGGACAAAAACTACCAAAACTATTTTCTTAGCTCCATTAGTAAGGTTCAAATTGACATTTTACCCAGCACAAATATGGCATATTCTCTGTGCAGTGATCTAAATAGTTCTCTTTCTATATCAGTGACTCTCAGCTGGAGGTGATTTGACAATGGCCCAAGTAATATTTAACAATATCTGAAGATATTTTTGATGCTGTAACTGTGAGTGTAGAGGGCATTTCTGGCATCTAGTGATAGATTTAGCAGCCAGAGATAATGCTACCATCTTACAATATACAGGTTTTCTTTGTTACTTTCTCAATACTTGGACAAAATGCTCAACAATCACAAGTTAAAGAAGGGGAAGTTTATGTTGGCTCTCAGTTTGCAGAGGGTTCAGTCAATAGTTGGTCGTTACCAATGAGGGTGTCATGGCAAAGGGGCATCACAGAAGAGAACCAGCTCATGGCATGATGAGAAGCAGAAAAGGATCAAGGCAGAAAAAGGAATACTATATATATGATCCCAGGCCACTACCACAGCAACCCACCTTTTCCAACTAAGCTTAAACTCTCAACATCACGCCCAACTCTAAATCCATCAGTGGACTAATCCAGTGATGAATATCACACACCCATGATTCAGTCATCTCCCAAAAGCTCCACCTGTAAGTGCAAGAGGTATTGAGGGGACATCTAGACACAAGCCATGATACAGATTGACATCATTGACACCTCCACAAAGGATCAACTGACCCTAAGGTCAATGCACCAAGTTTGAGAAAACATCTTACTGATTGTTGATTTGGTTAAGTTTGGCAATACCTTCATGGATATTGATTAAAGTTAACTAAAAGGAACAAACAAAAGAACAAAAAAATTTCTTTACGTGTTTATAGGTAGATAGCCAAACCTGATTGCTGGAGCCAATTAGTGGTTTCCTGGATGAATTTTTTTATTCACATACAGAAGGGCTGCATTTGATGTGGGCTTGGATGTAAACCACACTGTTAGCAAAAATGTGATGATTTATAACCCCATGGCAGAATCTCATATACTGGGAATCAGCAGAAATGGGCCACCTGTCTCAGACAGAAGAATTCTCTAAGGTGGAATTTCACTCCCTGTACTCTTCAGTCTTTGGAAATCTAAGCTTGAGGGAACACTGGACTGAGACTCAGAGAATCTAAATGTATACACTAGGTATGTGTTTTTCTCTCTGTGCCTCAGCTTCTGCATGCTCAAAATAGATGACCACAAATGTTCAGGCATTTTCTCCTTTGGTATCAAGAACATTTAAAAAATGTTTCTCACACTAGAGAAACTATTCGATATTTACATATGTGTGTCCTATTTATTTCACTTAAGAGTATTGCCTAGATATGCATCCATTTAGCTACAAAATGACTCTAGTTTCTCATTCTTTATGGCTGAGTAGTACTCCATTTTATTAAAAAAGCACATCTTCTTTATCGAGTTTCCAGTTGATGGGCACTAGGGCTGCTTCTAAGCTTTTGCTATTACAAACTGTGCTGCTATAAACATGGGTGGACATATATTGCTGTGGTATGATTCTTTTAATTCTTTTGGGAAGATACCCAGCACGGGAATAGCTGGGTGAAATGGGACCTCTAGTTCTAGTTCTTTGAGGTATTTCCATACTGATTTCCACAGTGGTTGCACCAGCCTGCACCCCCCAGCAATGGAGAAGGTTTCCCTTCTCCCCACACTCCCACCAGCATTTGTTATTGGTTGATAAATGTAAACATATTGCATACCTAAAATGTACCAATAAAAGAACTTAAGAATAAAAAAAAGAAGTGCTAATTGGTGTGGAAACTCAAAATGTAAACCAACTAAATATGTCACTTTTCTGCTAAAGGGCAGAGTTCTTCTGAGTTCTTCCAGGACAATCACTTACTCACCTGCCCTAAGGCTTTGAGGAATCCCTAGAGCTCTGGAATATATATAAATACCCCTGGAAGATTTTATAAGTAGTGCAGTGCAACTACTCCGTTTTTCTTTTCCTAGGGCCTTAGAACATTAATCGTGCTTGTAGACCATTAAATATTTATTAACTCCCTCACTCTTCTGGGCAGTATGCAAGGTGCTTCTAGAGATGCAAAAATTGTATACAAACAGTTATTCCTGAGCTGCATAAATTTGTTAAAAATGCTAAACTCTGAATAGACCTATAGAAATTCAGATATACTAGCAAGAGTGAATGAATGCAGGCATTTTTCCCATTATTTAGTTACCATTTCTTTCACCAATAGCACTTACATTTTCTTTTAAGGGACTCAACCATACCCTGAGCCCTCCAGCTGGTCTGAGATTCACTTTGCACTTCATTCTATGTTGAAAACATCCGTGAATCAGAACAGCGTTGGCTAATGCTCATAGCAAATAACTTTTGCATGGAGCCCTTCTGTCCCTGGAATGTTATGTACCAATCTGTATTTTGTCTATAAGTCTTGTATCCATTGTTGCCAAAATTGGAGAGGTGACCTGAGATGACCATGCATAAAAGCTTCTCATGTGCATTTTGAATATAATGTAATATATGGAATACATTCATGTTGAACATTTTCAAGAATACATATATTTTGCAATGAAAAGCATACCCTCATTCACTTAATTTATTCTAAAATGGCTCCTATACTGCTAAGATTTGATATGAGAAAGAGAAAAAAGTACATATGTGCTGTGACAAAAAGCCTCAAAATAATTTATATTATATTGCTGCTTGACACTTTGCTTATGCTTATGTTGAAAAAATATCTTCGTGCCTATCAAATGTTTTATTTTTAACACATTTTCATATATGTCAAAGTGAGATTTTGAACTAATGTTCCTTACCAAGTTTGCCTCCTGAGTTCATTCCCACTTTATATCTCATTCTAAAGAATTTCTCAGTGAAATAAGACTCTATATTCAGAGGTCAACTACTCTATTAAAATGTAAAAGTACGAAATAATCTCCTTTACACATGATCCAATGACGCTAAACTAACATCGGTATATCTGACCATTTAGTAAAACTTAAAACAACTTTTGTTTACTTATAAGAAAATACTGCAATAAACTGAGAGGCTCTCTTTCAAATATATTATCAAAACTGTGAGGAAAAATATATTTGACCTCAGTTCTAATAGTCCTCCCAAATTAATCTTCCACATTTAATTATTTCAATTATAAAATATGAGAATTGCTGGATATTCCTTGTGAATTTGTTCAAAAATAGGTTCATTAATGAATATATTTTCACTCTGTGCTAGGGCCTGTGAAGTTGAATTTTAACTAAGTACATTCTTTTACTACAGACCTACTATAATGTCTTCTGGATAGCTCAGAACGTCTATATATATATAGACATATATATGTATATTATACATGTAATATATGTATATTCTATGTATATTCTATATGTAATATATGTATTTTATACACATATATAAATATATATAAACACATATATGTAAGAATTACCACTGGGACTGTTTTATGTGTGCAAAATAATACTAACATACATATTCAACCATCATCTATAATGATTAGCCATTATAATTATGTTTACAAGACACAATCAATTTTCAGTGTTAAAGGACCAGGTTATAAACAAACTTTTCTTATATAGCATATAATTCAAGAGCTTTACTAGGAAAAAATTTGAATATAAGCATCTTAGTCTCACTGAAAGTCAAGTAATGCAGTGTGTCTCTCCTGATTTTTGTCTTAGTCACTTTCCTGTTGCTGGGACAAATCACTAGAACCCTGTAACTTAAAAGAAGAGAGGGTTATTTTGGCTCATAGTTCAGACATTTCAGTTCATGCTTGGTAGCTCCAAGGTGCAAATGGCATGACAGAAAAGCACAGCAGAGGAAAGCTGCACATCCACAGCAACCAGAAGCAGATAAAGCGGGGAGGAGCCAGGCATACAAATACACCCTTTGAGATTACAGCCCCAGTAACTCTCCCCTTCTGACCAGGCCTTACCTCCCAACAGCACATTTAGCTATGACTAATCCACTGATGATCCTGTCTCCATAATTCAACCCCTTACCAAATCCCTGCCTCTAAACACAGAATTTTGGTGAATATCTTAGAGCTGTACTATGTGTTTTGCTTCCTTGCCAAGTCTCTCCAAAATCATTGCAACAGGTCACTGAATTGGGGGTCATTTTCAAGGCCTCCAAGATCAGGTCTCACATCACACCTCCTTTGCCAAGATTCACAGAGATGTCTCTGAATGTTCATTCTATCAAATAACGACTCCTGTTTTCTTTTACCTATGCAAGCCCAGCAATGCAGCAAAAAAGCTATTCTTCACTGTCATGCATGTCACATAGTCCAGACTCTGCTGGCAGTTCAAGATAAGAGCTATCTGCTGGAAAAGAGTTAAAGATGTAAGTCCTTCCTGTGCCTTTTCTACTTGTTTAGGAAAATTCAGTCTGGATGCTGGAGAAGCCAACCTCCTCTAAATGACTTACAAACTTCAAAACCCCAATGATAATGAGGAAATGTAGAGAGCAACACAGGAGGAATTCAGGCAAGATGATGAGGCAGAGGACAGGAAAAGCTGGATTCCTTCCTTAGTAGGAACATTCGGAAGTAGTAGCAGCAAACTCGGAGTCAGATGCTATCAGATCTCTTTGATGCTTCTATATAGATATCAAACCTTGGGTAAATCATTGAATTGTCTAGTCCATGGCACTCTCATTTGTAAGGGAGTGCTAATTTTTTAGAGAAGTTTGCATTCTAAGGGCATAATGATTTTATATATATTATAATTTACCCTTCTGCCTCTCTCTCTCTCCCTGCATTTCTCTCAGAATGATGCATCATTCCTTTTATATGAGGATATAAATAATAGGCAAATCCCTGAAAAGTCCTTCATATAGGTGAAAAAGACAAGGGAAGTGTCGACACTGTGAAAATCAGTGGTGTGTCTGTGCAGGAGTTGGGTACAGGTATTAGCCAGAATGGTCGGTGGTAAAATACTCAGGCTCTGAAATCAGATAGGACTTGGTTTGCTACTCAACAAGCTACTTGTGTCATTAAACCTCTTTGTATTTCACCGCAGAATGAGAGCGAAGAGAGCATCTGCCTCCTAGGGTTATTGTATTAAAAGAGATTATCCTTGGCCCCATGCCTGGCACACAAATGTGCTCAAAGACTTTTTTTAAATTTCTGGTGCTTTGCTGTTATAATATTTTTCTGTTACTTTTGGGATTATCACTAGATTTTATTGGACAGATTTATATGTGTAGCACTTACCCAGTAGAGCCCTGTAGAACTGTCTATCTGAGAAGCAACCCAATAGCATGTCATACTCTAATTTAGGATCCCTATCTTCTTAATGTTGATCTGGGGCTCATATTTGAAAGTTCTGTTTTTGTTTTCTGTATATATTCTAATTCATATAAGTTACCTCTCCCAAAAGAGATTTGCGTGAGTAGATTATGTCTTAGCTTCAACTATCCTGGAGGATAATTCCATGTTACTTTGATGCATCTTACTCTCCTAGATCATATAAAGTAAAATCTTATGTTTGCCACCCAGTTTGTATTTTAAGTCACACAGTCCATATATAGACTGAAAATACGGTTATATATTATGGACAAAGAGATAGAAAAATGGTCTTATTTATTCAAATTAGGGTCCTAAATTTAAGGAACCCCCTTTTTTTATCATCCTTGAGTGTGGACTCTCTCTTAGTAAGGATGCTCAGGGCTATAGCATTGTTTTGAGAGGGTGGGCAGCTCCAAATGGGTCATATTTCCCACCTCTGACTCCTTCTGTCTTTGCTTCTCCTGCTATGTCTATTGCATGCAAAGTCACCTTTAAGAGGGTAGAACCTGGAGTACTTTGGATTAAAATATCTCAGATAATAGGGCAATATGGCCATCCACAGGGCCACTGTTATTGTTTAGATCTGCTTTCTCCCCCAAAGGCTCATATGCTTTGTTTCCAGAATGGTGCTACTGGGAGGTGGTGGAACCTTTAAGAGATCAAAGCTGGCAGAAGGTCTTCAGGTCACTGAGGATGTGCTCTTGAAGAGGACTATGGAAGCCTCGGCCCCTTCTGGCTACTGTGCTCGTGAGATGAGTGGTTTTGCTCTAGTTGTGCTCACATCATGATATGCTACTCCTCCAGCAGAGGCCAAAAATCAATGAATCTATTTTATCACAGACTAGAACCTCCAAAACTGTGAACTAAAATAAATGTTTTCCTTTTTAACTTAGCTATCTCAGTTATTTCATTATAGTGATGGAAAGCTTACTATTATAGCCACAATATACAAACAAATATGTATGTAATATTACCATTTCATCAGATTTGTTTTTGATTACAGAAAGAAAATGTCAAAAGAGTTTCCTTGGGGGAATTAATTAGGTTGAAAAACACTGTTATATTAGGCTATTGAGGTCCCCCCAAAGGCATATAATATTCTTTTATCTAAGCACAAAGATTGGAAACAACTGAAGGAAAAGCCGATAGGAACTTGTGGTGGATGGAATCTCCTACTCCCATTCATAGACTGAAACCCTAAATTTCAGTACCTTAGAATGTGATTATATTTAGAAAGAAGCTCAGTAAGGTGGTGATTAAGGGTAAATGATGTCATAAAAGTGGGGCACTAGATCAGTATGATTGGTATAACAAGAGGAAGAACTATCAAGGATATTTGTGCAGAACAAAATTGACTATGTAGAAGGCACCCATCTGCAAGCCATGGAGGGATGCTGCAGGGGAAGTCAAATCTGCCAACTCCTAGATATTGTACTTTTCATCTCCAGAACTATGAGAAAGTAAGATTCTGTTCAATAATATAGGCTAGAGCATTTTGTTATGGTAGTCCCAACAATGTAATGCAAAATCAAAATCAGTTTTATATATATCATAAAACATACGACATATTGTAAGAAAGTGAAGTTAATGCTGACATCCAGAAATAGACTTCCTCTCCCAGTAACAAGAAGGGATATAAAAATGCAAACTTCCACTGTGAGGGGCCAAGCCCACAGAAACATTAAGGGACGGGGCATAGAAGAACAAAGTTCTTTGTGTGATGAGGACTGAGACAGATTTCAGGAAACAAATAATGAAAGAGTCCAGGTTTATATGTGCCATTTCTTTGCCCAAACTCATTAATCAGACTAAATGCTTTCTCCACCCTGGGGAAGCACTGAATGAGGTGCAGAAAGGGAGGAAACAGTCCTTTTCTATTTGGCCTTTTTTGGCTAATAGTAACTACCAAGTAAAAGACTAGTCACGAACCTATAATCAGATTGGTTAAAACCAAGAATGAGTGAATCATTAATAATCATAACTAAGATGTATTGCTCATTTGCTGTAAGTCAAGTGCTATTCTGTGAATTTATATCCATTCTCTAATATAATCTACACTATGAAAGTACAATTATCATTCATATTTTGGACAAGAAGGAACTGGGACTAAAGTAAATTAAATTTCCTATGCACATCCAACTAGTACGTGAAAAAGTCTGAATGAATAGACTTAGAAGTAGAGAAATAAAGTGAGTTATATTTTTGAGATGCTGGAGTTTAACTCCTGGATGGACTTCTCCAGGATCCATGGGTGGAATACATCAGTACTTACCAAATAAAACTAAGATATTACAAGCAAGGGAAAAAACAAGAATAAAAAATTAACAATAATAAATATTAGAGGCAGTCTGTAAAATTGCTGAATTGAAAGCATTAGATTTAAATATTACCATGAAAATGGAGATCTAAATCTCTGATAATGAAAGAAACCATCCTATGTAGGCAAGAGATCATCTATGGTGATTGCTTAAAATTGGGGCTGATGATTGTTTATTTCTGTTGATGAATGGAATGAGGAGGGGCCTACCCAGAGAGTTAGGGAATAAACAAAAGTAGAAATGTCCGATGGAAACACAAAAAATCACAACAACAAAAAACAGTTCAGTGAAATTCTACTCAGCACCCTGGTACTACTCAGCACAGAAGTCCTCAGTAACCAGGGTAGCCTGATGATTTGACCTGAGAGAGAAAAAAATGCCAATTTTCTTAGTAATTTACATTTGAAATGCACTCTTATTCATACTCAACATAGCCACACTATGAAGTATAAAGGGCAATTACTATTCATCTTATTTTATAAGAAGAGAAACTGAGAAGAGACTTATCTGAGGCAACACTGAGTAATACCTGGTCTCTGATCTGAACAGTGTTTTAAATGTTTGGGACTGTCACAGGGCAGGCCATCGTTGCTGTACATTTCCTTACAGCATATAGGGACCCAGGTCTGCTATGTGGATGCACCAAAGTAAGTAATTAGGTTAATGGGACATTTTGTAAAGGAGAACATGCATCTTACTTGACTCTGATTTCCTGTCCAGGAAAAAGATGTTACCAACTTCCCAGGTGGTAGAATTGAAGGAGAATAAGATAATGGGTTTAGACTTCTCTTTCTTAGAAGGGAAACAGCATATTTTTGAGAAATGTACATCCATGGCTTTGAACCTGCGTCAGGCCATTTTGAATAGAGAATTTCAACAAAAACAATTAGATGAGTGGCTATAGGCATTTCAAGTAAGAGTGCTATACATACTGCGACTCAAAATTCCATTTTCTCATGGGAAGTACAATGACTGGGCCAAGCTCCTGACCCTGGAGCTGCTCATGACCCAGTGATATTTACACAAAAATGCTCAGGCCAGAGTCGCAATGTATCCTATCCACATGTTACATGCTATTGCCTTCACTAAGTGAGAGGCTTTTAGGAGAAGAACAGAGCAGGAGCTCTTTGGAGTCCACTTGAGTGGGAAAGAAAGAATGCCACCCACCTATTGGAAGAGCATTGTAATGTAAATGCATTACTTTTGAACTTCCAGCCTCCAGGAATGTTCTCAACTGTGTCTCTGTAAGAGGTGCTTAGGTCTCAGAGCTACACAGGGGCCAAGAAAGAAAAGACAGAAACTTCACTCCTTGAAAAATTCTATTCATAGCATTAACCTAGTTGCATAACAGAAGCAGAGGGAAGTGGTGGGGAAGAGAGAGAACACAAGAGAGACCACGTGATAATATTAGCACATCGTTCATGCTCATAGGCAGATTGAGGATAAATGTAGGTGCATCTTTAGGAAATCTTAGGGAGAGAATATCTGAGAAGGAAGTTCTTTGTAAGAGTCTTTTTACCCGCTCCGTTAAGCCCGCACATCCTTCCATACTAACATGCTCCAGGCGAGGCAGTTCTGTACTTTCCTTTTATCTGATCTCTGTTCACCATAGAACATCTTCCACACCCGTTACTAGATAAATCCCTGGACCTTTATGGGCTCTCTACCTTTGCAGATTTAACACATTATTGTAGCCACTTTATTGCCACTTCCTCCCTGTCCTAATAGTATTCTGCTACTACTTGTCTACTATATTGAATTATAGAATTCCCTTTCATCATCTTAGGAAGTACAATAATATTTTCTATAATCATGAATACATGTACACGTTCATTTCTAATTATAACCATCACTGATAAGAAACAAACTTCCTCCCCCTTTCCAAAAACAAATGCAACATTTTCAAGATCTTTGAGAATTAATAACAAAAGTTAAAATAATGTTGGTCAAGAGGGATTGAGATATTTTCCTCAGAAAATTCTCTTTTTTCAGTCTACCCAGCAAAGAGGGTGAGCTATATATTTTTGGCTAAGATAAAGTTCTTAGACTTTCCCAAGGTTTGATTTTTTTGTTTCAATTTGAGGAAAGAATAGATTTATATTTAATACCCTGTGTAGTTATTCAGTTTCCCCATTTATATGAGTAAGTTAGTGTGTTTTTTTCTTTCTGTTAAATTTCCTCTGGATGTAATAACCTTTTCTCTCCTCACTACCCCTCCAATCCATACCAAATACTCTCTGCACAGAGCTGTTCATTTTCAACCTCCCTCTGAAAGTTTAAATGTCGCATTTGCATTTCTCTCACTGTTTAAAATACAGGGAACTAGAAATGAAACCAAGCCATAGCAGAGGGCCTTTCAGTGAATGGAAAATGGTAATAAATTCAGTGTGCTGACCCCAATTATGAGTGCTCAACTTCCTAAGGCCCCTTTCATTCATCCTACTCCTGGGGTAGCACTAACACAGTCTTCTCCTGTGTACCCTAAGTTCAACCTCTCTGGTTGAGCTGGAGATTCTGTGTGCAGTGATCAGCTGGTGTGGAGACATTTGATTTTCATCTATGGTTGTGTGTTATAAGATGAAGATTTAGAGCAAAACAGAACCTAAATCTTCCCGTGACTGAAGTCCAGTGGCTTTTGTGAGTAAAGTCCAAGGACTGTAAGGTACTAAGGACACTTGTGTGCTTGAATGCACTAAGAACCATTTCTACCAGTTTCCAAGTTCAGGAACATTGCCTATGAAGGACTTCGCAAGAGAATTCATCATTGAAAATAATGACCAAACATTGAGAACAAAACAGGTTGCTCCACGGTGGAGATTTTACAAATAATGTGTCTTTGGAGCCAGATATATCTGAATTTAGATAATGTCTCATCATTTGGGAACAATATGACTTTAGGACATCACTTTTCTGAGTGTCTTTTTTTTTTTCTGTATGTAGAATAGAAACATTAATATCTGCTTCTAATTTTGTCCTAATGATTGAATGAATAGGACATAGTTAAATTTTTCTTAAATGCCTTCGATAATTACTAAACATTCAATGTTTTATTATCTTTTCTATTGTTATTGTAAATTATATTATTTACTAACAGTATTATGGGAATGCTCTTTTCTCTCCTTCTGTGTCTATTGTGAAAGAACTCAAATGCCCATCTTGCTTCTTGGAAATGCCATCTTTCCAGAGGGTGTTTAGTCTTAAGTGGACTCAGCCTTAAAAAGCCTCAGGAGGGCTGGGGATTTAGCTCAGTGGTTCCACCACCTGCCTTGTAAGTGCAAGGACCCAAGTTTGATCCCCAGTACCAAAAAAATAAAAGCCTCAGGAAATATAATTAATTCATCATTTCAAAAATATTGATAGGGAACCTATTCTATGTCTCATGGTGTTCTACATAATGGGCATTTGGTAATAAAAAAAAAGAGTAGATGAAGTGCTTAGTGCCTCCATTTTAGTGGGAAAAGACCAAGAATAAAAAGCAAGTAACCACAAGAACAAAGAAATAACTTTATAATGTTATGTATTTTAAAGAAAGTAAAAGAGAAACATGGACTGTGGGTAGAGAATTATTTGCATCACTAGAGGTGATTTTAAGTTTATTTCTGATTTCCAAGTAGGATTCAGACATAGGAAATGTTGGGATGGGAAGAAAATCATTAGAGAGAACAAGCAGGGAAAGCAACCCAAGTTGTACTGGAAAGAAAGCCAATGAATTTCAGTCCTAATGACTTGAGCAAAGGAAAGGGGACATTGAGATATGAAAAGGAGTAGTAGGGATACCAATACTCTGTCAGCCTTTATGAGACCACCAAATGATTGGCTTTGTTTTATACATGGCAAAGAGGAGAATGGGTGTCAGCAAGAGATCACAGGGTCAACACTTGCTTCTGCCTGTTGTGATAATAATGACTTGGACCAGGTCTTGCCCAGTGACAGAGTGGGGAGGTCAGAAGATATTTTGGAACAAGAGCAGTTAGACTTTTTGATCATTTGTCAATAAAAGGAAACATAAATTCTTTATAAATTATTTTCATATGGATTGTTTTATAAATCAGAAGAGAGATGATGCAGGAGTAAAAGTTAAACTTTGGCTAACAGACAGGAACTTTGTGATGGGAAAGCAACCTGGAATGAAATTATTTGATGTTATCTTAATCCTTTTAATGAGACAGAGAAGATGTAGCTTTGCAACAACCAGTATCAGATTCTTATCTGGTATTTCTCAGCACCTAGCAACTAGTAATAGGTCTGTAAATGGATGTCTAATAACTCCTACAGAATGCATAAATAGATCTTGGGCACAATAGTTATTATATTTCCAAGGTATAGATTTCTGAGGTTCACAGCCTCATTTATTTTTCTTAGCTTATTTTGCCTTCCTTCACAGTGTTTAGAATACCAGAAATATATTAGATTTATTATTATCAAATAAAATAAGGTTTTGCTCTTGCTGCTAGGCACTAATGAGAAGAAACATGAGTGCAGATGGTACAAAAGTGCCAATAAGTCAATGACTATTTTTGTCACCATCCTGAGGCAAAGCTATAATCCAATTGCTGGAGCCTGGGGTCCAAGTTTCATCTGATGAAGAGTATAGTCTCTTGTTTTTGCTGTGTTTTATTTTTATTTTTTTGCACTTCCTAATTGGTTAAACTTTTGTTTACAACCCAAAGATCCTAGAGCATATGGAACCTTGAAGGTTTTATAATTTACCTTATCAATTTTATATATACCCACCATTCATGTTCCATCATGCCGCAGAGCTTCAAACTGGTATAAAACATGGAGATGTCAGGATGTGACATTGAAGACTTAGAGAATAAAGATGAGCCACCAACCACCCTCTTAACCTGCTCTCCTGCCCCACCCCTAGAGGAAGTCAGATTTTCCTGCTATGTTGCCCTCATTATATGTTGTATTTTTTCTGTATCAATAAGTTTCATTATTTGTATTTATATAATTATTAATTCATTTATTCACTTACTTATCTACAACACCTGTCTCCCTCCTGTGCTTTGTGTATTCCAAAAGTGTCAGAGATACCTGTGCCAAGTACAAATCAGCCTGACCTTGAAAATTATCAGAGGAAACATGTGTTTGTTCAGTAAATGATTGCAACAGATGCCACTGGGCCTTTGCATACATTTTCCTAGAGGAGAAGAATCCGATTGCTAAATAATGATGACAAGTGTAAGTTGATATATTTGAGAATTTATCGCACTCTATTGCTGGCAAAATTGCCCTAAAATATGTTTTAGGATAAATACAATCATGTTAGTACTTTTTAAAGTTTCTGAAGATCAGAAATTCAAGAAAAGTTAGGCTGATAGTTCTGGACTTTGTTTGCTTTCAGGTAGAGCCTGAAGCAAAGAGTTTGGAGGAGGTCGAGGCTTGCTGGTTGTCCTCTTTTCAGGTTGTCTCAGGTATTCTCCATGTTTAAACAGATGCTCTGCCTGAGGCTCTGGGAAACATTTTGAGAAACACTATTCTGTTTCAGTGGTCCTCAACTTTGAGTAATTTTTGCTGCTACTTCAGAGGAGATTTTTCAATGCCAGGAGATAGTTTTAGTTGTCACTTGAGGGCTGGAGCAAACTGTATCTAGTGGGAAGCAGGCAGAGATGCTGATAAAAATCCTACTACGTGTAGGAGAGCCTCCCTTAGTAAATCTGAACCAAAGAGCCAACGTCATTAAGGCTGAGTATATTCATGTTATAGAGGGATGGCCATGGCCAATCAGGTAGAAATATGGTGGTTTCATCACCATTTCACAAAATGTATTTATGTAGTAAATATAACTTTTATATCACATATGTCACCTAAATAAACACACTTATATCACATAAAAATGTATACAAATATTTCCATGTACATATAACAACTTTCTATACTAAATAATACAAATGTAACTTCTTCTTTGAAAGTCTGTGAAATATATTAAGAATGTTAGGACTATCTAAAAGCTTTATTTTGGGGAATTTCTGCTACAAAACAAAATTATACATGTTCCTTATGTTAGAGATAATTTTGATTACCCTACATAACATTTTGCCAATCTCAAATTCAGTCCACCACTTCACGCACAGAAATTTAAGAGTAAACTTGTGAAATTGAGAAGTTTTAAAATGTGTCTTTAGGGCTAGGGATTTAGCTCAGTGGTTCTGGCCCCTGCCTTGCAAGCACAAGGTCCAGAGTTCGATCCCTGGTACCAAAAAATAAAAAAAAATAATAATAAAATGTGTCTTTAAAGAAACAATCACACATTTGAAAAAGTTCAGTCTTAATTGTACTCATGTACATGTCACTGATTCATGTTTTTCAAGTTTATATTACTTAAAACTATAGACTAATTTGCCCATTGTAGTGTAAAGGTAGAGACTGACAAGAAAGGAGATTTGAGGTATTGATCTTTCTAATTAAATCCAACAAAAATATTTACTATTTAGAAGAAGTAGATGAAAAGGACAAACCTCATCCCAGTGCTGACATTTTCCTCTGAACTATTACCTCTCTTTACCATCAGTGCTTTTGTTCTGTTACATGGAATACCCACATCACATACATCAAATTCTTCTTTGGATAACTAAATAATAAGCCATAGTATTTTCCCCTCCTTCCTATTCCTTTCTCCAGGCACTAGGCTGGTACTCACAGACTTTAATCTGATAAATTATGTCTTTTATAGTTATACCACCATCCAAGCCTGTAAGGGTCCCATAAATGGTCAACTTCTGGGTCACTTCTGAAGTTGGTTTATATCAGTGCTCCATGCAGTCATGCATTCAACAATTATTTACTGGTTGAGCAGTTGGATAGGCTTTCTTCTACATGGAGTCAATAAAGAGTGAATAACAGGGTAAAGTTTGACATTATTGGGTTTACTAGTGAGTAATGAAGGTAGTAACAAATACACAAAATGGATTATTTTAAGATGGAAATTGTGGCAGGACATGGGACACAGTGATGCACAGAAGTGGCTTTTCTATGTAGAACTGATCAAGGGTTCTCAAATGAAAAAGATCATTCTTCTATAGAAATCTCTTTTGTTATGATCCTGGATCATTCATCTTTTTTTTTTTTATAGTGAATCTTTGTCCATGTTCCAAAAGCTCTTTAATGTAACTAGTTTTACAAATAGAGAAGAAATTCCAGAAAACCCAGGTAGAAATGCCAGAAGAAATTCAGGAGAAGGTAGCCAATTTAGATCACCTGAGATCCTAATGTATTTTTCTTGCTTGCTTGTTTGTTACAATACTGGGCTTGAAACAGGTCCACACACATGCTAGGCAAGCACTCTACCACTGAGCTATATCCTCAGCCCTTAATGTACCTTCTAATGAAAATGCAACTGGACGTATTTGTATATCTTGAAGCCACATTATGATTATTTTATTATGTTTCTATGAGCAAACACTCAATTGCCTTAATATTATTACTCAAATCATCATCATATATTGAGATAAGAATTTAGATGTTTTTATCATTATTAAAAGGATGACTTGAAGTTTGTATTCCATCATGGTATGATTCTTGGGATTGTACTTACATGAATTCTATATTATTCATTTATAAGAAGAATGTAATATTCATGCTGCTTATCCACATCCTTAGCCCCAAACATTCAGACCATTGAGTTCCAGCTTATTAAAATGTGTAGTCATCACTTTCTATGATGTTTACAAAACCATGGATTTCCCTCCACTCTGCCTGCAGTTCTGGCTTGTTTGCTATACATACTATTTATAAACTGCTAATTCTCAAAATTGTATTTCCAGCATGGATCCCTCATGTCATCTGCTGGCCCACGTGTGAGGAGATATACGTGGGTTTGTAAATACAAAAACATCTACTTGGTATCTGTTCTTTGATTTCTTACAGCCATGCCAAATGTAATGTGTGCAAGCAGAAAATATAATCTTTTGATGATTATTTAGATCTAAAATGTCTCCCCAAAGTCTCCTGTGTTTGGGGGTGACTGGATGATGAGAATGCTCAGCTCTGCAGAGGATTCACTGTAGCTGAAACTATGTTGTTGGGATGTGGGGCCTGGTGAAGTTGGTGGATCTGTGGGGGCATGATCTGGAATGGTATATTCTTGTGCTCAGAGCCTCTCTGCTTTCTCTCTGCTTCCTGGCTTGCATGGGGTGACCCGAATTTCTCTGCCATCCCCTTTGGCCATACTGTTTCTGCCTTGGAGCCAGCCAACTGTAGACTGAATACCACTGAATCCATGAACCAAATAAACTTCTTCTTTAAGTTATGGATGTAGGGTATTTTGTCCCACAATGGGTAAATGAATAATGTAACTTATCACAAATTTGATATTCTTAAATCATTTATACTAAAGCAGATATACATGTTGCAGTTCTTCCAGGCACATTAGATCACCAGGTCTTCTTTAAATCCCTGAGGACCAGGTTGCTGTCATCTGAACAATAGCAGGAACCTTATATGCACTGAACTGACTTCCTTTCTTGCTCCTTTTAAAGGCTGTATTTTACACAAAAGATCAAATCATTTTAAGATCAAAACCATGTCAGCTAATACATTGATGTTAGAACTAAACTGTGAAATCCACTTGATCTGCAAAGAAGATAGCTACTCCTGCTTCGGGTTACCTTCGCATGGTGTATTGTTTTCCACCCTTTAACTTTCAGTCTATGAGTTTCTTTTTGAATTAAGTATGTTTCTTATATACATCATATTGTTGGATTTTGCTTCTTGACCCATTCTGCCAGTCTATTTCTTTTGATTGGTGAGTTGAGACCATTAACATTGATGGTTATAACTGATATGTATTGACTTATGATTGTCATGACTTTTTCCTTTTGTTGGATTCTCGCCTTTTACATTTAATGTCTTGTTGCACCCGATGGATTCATTCTGCTGTGCTCCCTAGGTTGTGATCTTCATTGTCTTTTCCTAGGATACTGTCTAAAAATTTTGGAGTGCTGGTTTGGTATTCATGAAGTTCCTCAGGTGCTCTTTGTCATGAAAGTATCTCGTTTCTCCATCAAGTTTGAAAGATAGTTTTGCAGGGTACATCCATCTGGGTTGGAGGCTGTTTTCCTTTAGGGAAAACACCCCAAGCTCTTCTTGCCTTGAGGGTTTGTGTTGAGAAGTCTACTGTGATTCTGATGGGCTCTCCTTTGTATGTGATTTGTTTCTTTTCTCTAACTGCTTGTAGATCTTTGTTCTTCTGTTGGATTTCTGAAATCTTAACAATTATATGCCTATGTATAGATTTTTTTTATCAAAGCTAGTTGGTGTCCTATATGCCTCACTTATCTGTATGTCAAGTTCTTTCCCCCTGCTTGGGAAGTCTTCTGCCATTACTTCTGTGAAGAGTTTTTTTATGTCATCTGCACTCTCTCCTGTTTCTTTGTTGACTCCAATCAGTCTTATGTTATTCTTCTTTGCATCATATAGCAGCTGCTGGATTGATTTCTCATGGTCCCTTACAATTTGAAGCAATTTTCCTTTTCCTGATCACTAATTGCAATCTTATCTTCTATATCTGAAATTTTGTCCTAACATTGGCTCATTCTGCTGTGTAGACTTTTAGTGGAGTTTTTAATCTCCTGGAAATCTGTTTGCATTTGTTTTATGGATTCCATTTGTTTCTAATGTTGGGATTCCATCATGTTCCTCAGCTCCTCTCTAGATTTATTAATCATGTCTTGCACTATGGGCACAATCTCTCATGTTAGCTGTGAAATCATTTCTGAATTCATTTTTTCCAGATCCTCTTTTCTTGTCAGTTCAGGGAGTCCAGGTGGTTGAGTATTAGAGTATTCCATCTCATTTCCCTTTGGGGCTGTTTCAGGTGATCTGGAAGTCTGGTTTTGAAACTTGTTTACATGTCTTCTCATTTCCATAGAGAGGGGGAGGGGATTGCTGTTGGCATCTGCGTAGCTCACCACCTCTGTGGTGGGAGTGGTGGAATAGCAGCCTGGAAGCCCCTTCCTCTGTGCTAGGAGTGTGGAATGGCAGCCCAGAAACCCATTCTTCTGCACTGGGAGTGGTGGAATTGTGGCTCAGAAGCCCCTTCCTCTGCATTGGAAGTGGTGGAATGGCAGTCCGGAATCCCCTTCCTCTGTGCTTGGAACAGCAGTAACCTATACTGATTAAGAGAGAAAAATAAGGACACTACATACTTGTACAGGGAAGAATCCTATAGGAAGAGATGACAATCATAAATATCTATGCACGAAATGCTAGTGCACCCAACTATATAAAACAAATACTAATGGACATGAAAACTCATATGTGCACAAATACAATAGTAGTAGGGGATCTCAATACCCTACTGTCACAAATAGATAGAACAACTAGACAAAAAATAAGTAATGAGATACTAGAATTCAATGGAACTCTTGAACAAATGAACTTAACAGATGTTTACAGAATATTCCACCCTACAAAATCAGAATACACATTCTTTCCCCCTACACAGGGTTCATTCTCCAAAATAGACTACATACTTGCTCATAGAACATGTTTAAGTAAATGCAAAGGAATTGAAGTTATCCCTTGTATATTATCAGACCATAGTGTGATGAAATCGGAGATCAAAGGCAAAAGAAATCACAAGAACTTCATAAACACATGAAAACTTGAACAGCACACTTCTGAATAACCAATAGGTCACAGAGGAAATTAAAGAAGAAATCAGACAGTTCCTTCAATTAAATAACAATGACAATACAGCATATTGGAATCTAAGGGACACAACGAAAGCAGTCTTACGAGGGAAATTCATAGCAGTGAATACTCATATTAGGAAAACAGAGTGAGCTCAATTAAACAACCTGATGCTGAACCTCAAGCTTTTAGAAAAAGAAGAGCAGAACAAGCACAAAGCTCATACAAGGAAGGAAATTATAAAGATCAGAGCAGAAATCAATTCAATGGAGACTAAGAGAACAATACAAAAAAATTAATGAAGCCAAGAGTTGGTTCTTTGAAAGAATAAACAAAATTGACAAACCCTTAGGCAACCTTATCAGAAAAAGGAAAGAAAAGGCCCACATCCATGCAATTAAGAATGAAAAGGGTGAAATTACAACAGACCCAGCAAAATTCCAGAGGATCATCAATACCTACTTCAAGAAATTATATCCCAATAAGATGGAAAACACAGAAGAAATGGACAGATTCCTAGATTCATATAAATTACCAAAGTTGAACGAAGAAGACCTAAAAATCCTATACAACCAAATATCAATCACTGAAATTGAAAACATAATTAAAAACTTACCAACTAAGAAAAGCCCGGGTCCTTATAGCTTCACTGCTGAATTCTACAAGACATTTAGAGAGGAACTACTGCCACTACTGTTTAAACTATTCAATGAACTTGAAAGGGAAGAAATACTCCCAAATTCATTCCTGGAAGCAAGCATCACCTTGATCCCCAAAGGAGAAAAAGACCCAACTGAAAAAGAGCACTATAGGCCAATCTCACTAATGTACAAAGATACAAAAATCCTTAATAAGATACTGGCAAATAGAATTCAGAAGATCAACACGAAGAGCATACACCCTGACCATGTGGGATTCATCCCACGGATGCAGGGATGGTTCAAGATATGCAAATCAATCAACGTAATACACTATATCAATAGAGGCAAGGATGAAAACCATATGATCATCTCAGTAGATACAGAAAAAGCATTTGATAAAATCCAACTTGCATTTATGATAAAAACTCCACAAAATTTGCAATAAATGGTCTCTATCTCAATCTAATAAAAGCCATCTATGAAAAACCAACAACCAATATGATACTAAATGGTCAAAAACTGAAATCCTTCACAATAAAATCAGGAACAAGGCAAGGATGTCCATGATCACCACTCCTGTTCAATATAATTTTGGAAACATTATCCATGGCAATTAAACAAGAGAAAGAAATAAAAGTAATAAAGACAGGAAACGAAGAAGTCAAATTGTCATTATTTGCAGAGGACATGATACTCCATATAGAATACCCCAAGAACTCCACCAAAAGTCTTCTAACTCAATAACCAAATTTGGTAGAGTAGCTGGATACAAGGTCAACACACAAAAATCAATAGCTTTTCTCTACATGAACAACAGAGTCACCGAGAGAGAAATAGGGCAAACAATTCCTTTCACAATAGCATCCAAAAAACTGAAATACCTAGGAATCAACCTAACAAAAGAAATCAAAGAC
>NW_004624746.1:22260505-22279486 GCF_000247695.1 Heterocephalus glaber
CTATTCCACTGCTGGGGATCTTCCCCAAAGAATTAAAAGTATCATACCACAGTGATATATGTATACCCATGTTCATAGCAACACAATTTATAATACCTAAAATTTGGAAGCAACCCAAATGCCTATCAACTGGAGACTGGATAAAGAAAATATGTTTTTTTAATAAAATGGATTACTACTCAGCCCTAACAAATGAGAAATTAGAGACATTTATAGCTAAATGGATACACATTGAGGTGATACCCTTAATTGAAATAAATAGTACCCACATGTGTATGTACCAAATAGTTTCTCTAGTGTGAGAAACTGAAAGTGTAAATAAGGATTAAAAGTTAAAATAATGTGAGTTCAAAAGAAAAGGGGCAAAGCGGAAGGGGAAGTGGGAGGGGTAGGAGATAGGAAAGAAGGGAATGAAATTACTATGAGAAAATGGAAACAAAGTCTTTGTAAACAGGGAGGGATGGAGTGGTTGAAGAAAGCTCAGAGGAAGGGGGAAAAATAACAACCAAGAGAGATTATGTAAAGGTACAAATTTCCAATGATGAATGTCATCATATTGTGCACCTAAAATGTACCAATAAGATAAAATTTTTAAAAAAGAACTAAACTCTGAGTTTTTCATGTGACCTCAGTAACCTGCATTATCTGGTCTTTATGACCTAGTTTCTCATTTTCTGCTGCTCTTCTCCCTGCCCATTGTCCTTCAAATGGAGCATCTCCCAGGCACATCACACCTGCTATTTTCATTGTCTGCAATTATTTTCACTTCCTGCTCTTTGTGACACAACTAATTCTTCTTCTTCATATTAAATGCCATTTTCCCAGAGAGATTTTTCTGCTACCACCATCCATCTACTTCCAGTTTAGGTTGAGTTCTGTGGAGAAAAGATTTATTTCTTTTACAGAGCTTATCATAGATATAAATATTTTGTTATATATGTGATTTCCAGATTAATGCCTATTCCTCCCTTGAGAACATATGATTGTTAAAGAGAGAAAATAAGTCTGTTTTGTTCACTGCTCTATTGCACACCAAGCAAATTGCCAGGTATATTATGCGGTTCAATAAATATTTTGGATTAAATGAATGCATAATAAGTCTTGGCTAAGTCTAGCTATCCTCACTGTTATTTTGAACAACCACATATCATATATTAAAAGAAACTTTTACTTAAAATAGTTTTTAAAAGCAGTTTTTCTTCATCGCAGTAACTTTAAATCATTTTAAAATTTCTTATAAATAATTTATTATATAATTTCTTCTTTTCATCCATCAACCCTATTTTAAGTCCTACTAAGTTGCAAGCACTATGTTCAATGGAAAAGATTCAAAAGTGAACATTGCTGTTGTCCTAGTTTGAAGTGTGTTTAAGTCTGTGGTGTTAACACTATTGATTACAGACTTTCTCTAAAATAGCCCGTGACCATAAAAAGGACTTTCTAAAAAAGCTGCATTTCTAAGAGAAAGAAAAATTCTCAGTGCAATATTTCTAACTAAGGGCAAATCTGAGCATTATAAAAAAATACCTGTAGCCAAGAGAGCAAGAAAAAAGGTCATTAAGTTATTTTAATTAAGTCAATTCATTTGAGGACAAAGGGACAAATCCGATGGAATACAGAACCCTCAGATTTCAACTCAGCTGTCAGTAGGCTCTGCTGTCAGTAGACTCTGCCTCTGAGTGAGAGGGGCAATTCATATTCTAAGCTGAAAGCAAATAACTTTAATTAAGCCTGGCTCATGGGTCCAAGTTAGGGAGACCTTTTTATTAAAAGAGATCACATGAATGAGAAAAAATTTATTTGCAACCTCACCAGGCTATTTCTCCTCCTCCTTTTGAACTGCCTTTGACAGTTTCTTCAATATATTTGCAGATGAGAGTAGATGAAAGAAAAGCAATTCTGACCTGTGGCATGACATTTATGAAATAAAAATTGGTGATGATGTTATAGATGCTTTATTGACAATGTTGAAGATTAGGAAAAGCCAATTTAAAAGTTGTACAGTCTATAACACTTCCCTCTGTGAGAAGCAGTTGCTAGCTTCCTTTCATTGCAACAAATCAACTATTAAGTGTATTAAATGCCAGACACTGTTCTAGATTATGGAGCTGGAACAGATTACAAGTGAGTATAAACATTACAAAGTATATGCTACAACAGATAAAATGACACAGCATTTTGAAAGAGAATGTTTCTGTATATTATGCTACATTAGAATATAAATCATTAAAATTTTATGTGCAGCCCACCGAATTTGTTTGGGTTGGTAGACATTTGAAAAAGACCATTCATCACTTCTAAGGACCTGCACCTCTGGATGACTTGTAATAGTCAGAAATCTCTAAATGCTTGTTGTAGTCAGGGTTTTGGCAAGGGAATACATTCAATATAGGACACATAATTTATAGGATTATTTTATGATATTTTAAAAAAAGTCAAATACAGATGAGTGCAAGAGATTAGCCACATGCTAGAGACCCAAAGAATCCAGCTAAGGGTCTGGATCCCACATCAATGTCCAGCACAAGTCCAGCTGAAGGCTTAAAGTCCAAGGCAATGTCCTCTATGACTCCAGTCAGTGGTCTAGAGCCCACGGTAATAACTCATGTTTGTCCGTATCGAGGATCTACACCTGGGAGGCCCAAAGGCCAGTGGTGGAAGCCAGAAAACTTGTTCCAGTGGTCTGAAGGATTTGTGCCACTAGGCTGAGGGATCCACATTGAATCCAGAAAGCGATGCTCACAGTGAAGTTCAGAGGTCCCCTAATGAGAACAGCAGCCATCCTCAGCGGCAGTGAGGACTCGAGCTCCTTCTCTGAGGAGAAGAGCCAAATTTGCATTAAGAAAACCATCCAGAGCAAGCTTCTCCTACAAAATCAACAGCCCAAGATCTTCTCCTCCAGTTCTCTTTTTATATCTATTGGTAACAGTACTCAGGTGGATCTTCCACACCCTATCATACTGAATCAGTTCAGCTGAGCATTACAAGTTGACCATTAGTTAATGTACCACACTGCTAGAGGTTTTTTCTTGTATTAAGGTTTATTCTTGAATTGATCTGTTGGTCTCTCCACTCTCATTTTCACAAAGCATGTATTTCTGAGATCCAATATGTGCTAAAGACACAATCTGCTGCTGCTTTTGTACCCACATAACTTCAATGTTCAATATTTCCTGAATAACTAATTTGAGCAACAGCAGAAGGAACAAGAAAATAATACTAAATGTATTGGGTCACTCAATATAAATATTAGGCTATAATGTTCTCTGTGTTCATTATTAAAATGCAGAGAGACATACAGACCTAAGTAGCAGTGTTATATTTTTATTATGCCAAGTATCTTGGCATATACTGTAGTTCAAAGACATATGTGAGGGTTCAATAAAGTTACCTAAAATCAAGAAATACACTACACACTTACACAATCCTCTTAGGCATGATTCATGATTGTGTACAGTGGAAAAGTACTGGGCTCGAAGATAGGGAGTTTAGGGTCAAATCTCAAATGTGCTGGTGATAAGCACTGGCATTGACATGCACGATTTTCTCTTCTGTCGAATATAACACCTGTCCCCTGTATTTGTGAAGAGACTAAAATACTTTGAAAACTTGCCCCCAAATTTTGGCAGTTAAATAACTTTTAGTGATGTTTCAGTGTGTTTAATGAAAGTAAATTTAAAATATCATAGCCAGTTATGAGTAAAGTGTTAGTAACTAAATCTAACTCTAAAAATGGAAGATGATAAGATATTAGGCCTCTCAAGTTACAGCCCAATGATTTCCATGATTCTTCCTTGGTCACTTAGAAAGAGAGAAGGAAGAGATAAATTTCTGAGGAATTCAAGCTTTGTTTTTGTTCACGTTTTAGAAGATAAATCCCATGTTGCTGAGATAAGAGAAAATCTGAAGTAAAAAGCCTGGTTACATTTCATACTGTGATACATCTTTTAAATTGAAAAAGAAAAAATGATTTGATCTCTTGCTAATCATCACCTATATCAAAAATTGATAATGCATAAATTAAAATTTCCATGTGTCAACACTAAACCCATAAAGACTTGTTCACAGCTGGCATAGCTGTCTTAAAATGTGAGCCTGCTGGATAAATGTGTATTTAAGGATACAGAGTGTGTGGCCTTCCCAGAGTCATACTTCTAAATGTAACAGCAGTTCTAACTCACTTTCAATTAAATAAAAATTAAAGCTTAGAAAATGTCATAAAAGGGTAACCTAACATTTGAACACTAATGTGCCTATGCAAAAGGACATTTACAACTGTGCATACAGAAGTGATCTGATCCCCTTTCCAAGATACATGAAGCTGTGGTTTAAGATAATGTTTGAATAAATTTTAAGTCAGAATTTCTAGGTGGTCTGTGGCCTGTAGATAATCTCTTCTGATTTTGAACCCAGTGAAGTGCTGAGAAGAATATGCACTGAAATGTGTGGGGTCTTATTTATTTCTTTCTTTAGTTCAATAACCAACACATCTCATAATGAGTCAGCCACATTCTGGTTTAAAATCATGCAGGATTATCTAATCTGAGTTATAAAAGGCATTCTGTGATGAATTCATTAATCTCTTCCAACTGGATATACTAGAACCACCTCTGTGTTCACCTATGTGAGGTGCAGAGCTTTTCAGATCACCACTAGACCTTAAATATGAATAACTCATTCTTCTACTTAAAGTGCAACAGACCAGTCTGTTCTGTGTTTAGCACACTGTTTCCCCCTATGAAGAATGTTGAGAAAAAGATTAATATTCTCATTTTCTTATCAAATATCCTTTTATAGATAGGTATTCAGTTATCCGGTAACATTAGTTCACTGAATACACTTTAATACGTCCACTTCTTGCTTGCTTTTACTATACCTCTTATTTGCCAACACTTTCATCATTGTAAATGAGAAACTTTGCACATTTGCCATTCCTTTTTTTCCCCCATTTAGTTAATTGGTACATTTTAGGTATACAATACAGTTACATTCATCATTGGGATTTTGTACCTTTACATGATGTATCTTGGCTCTTACTTTTTCCTCATTTCCCATTTCTCATACATTTATTTCCAAGTGACAAAGTATGGTTTCTAGGTATAACACAAATCATTCTTGCTAGATGCTATCATAAAGAGGAAAAGGATTATTCTGTGAGGAAAGTTATGGCTTTTAAAATGGAACCGCAAAACTATGGACATCATATATCGCTGCAGATGTGTGTCACAGCAAATATACATAAACCTTCTCCTCTACGAAGATCCTCTTTTGCTTTTTGTTAATTTGCTATAATCCCTTTGTACTTTTCCATTACAGAATTAGAGTTGAGAATTCAAATGAAAAGAGAAAGTGTCTGCTTAGATAGTTGGATAGTAATTGATCCATCAGGGCAAAAGTGCATTTTATTTTTCCAAGGGTTCTTTAATTTTTTCAAATTTATTTTATATATAAATTAAACATTCTTGTATATGTTAAATCTTACATACATATAAAATACATATATAAAATTGACATGATAATTATACATACTTATAGAGTACAGTTTGACATCTCAATATAAGTATACAATGGACTCAGACATGTATCATTTCTTTGTATTGGAAACATGCAAAGTTCTCTCTTTTAGCTATGTTGAAATTCTCAATTGCTGTCAATCAAATTTATCCTACAAAAAGTAAGTGTTATATCCTACATATAACCTCAAAGTACATCATCATATATGTGAATCTCTACTTGTTTTCTATGCAGAGGCCCAGAATGATGAAAGGAACTCTTGACTCCCATCTATTTATTGTTTGTTAAAGTGAACAATAAGGATGTTTTCTAATTTTTAAAAACCTCATTTTTAAGGTTACAGTGGGAGCAACCACCATTTCTTCAAAAGAAAGTCATTTTTATTAAAATTTATTTGGATCAACCTTTCTCTCTTATGACAATTACAACTGTGATCCCCATTTTGAACCACTGGGATCCCTAAAAGTAACAAAATTATTTTGTACTTTATATCACTTGAAAAATCAAGTTGGCAGTAGAAAATATGACCCATCTGTTCACTTAAGAAATTGAACTCTGATTGAGTGAGGCTAAAGTTTTAGAAGTATTTTTTTCTGATGCAGAATCAGACATATCTTCTTAGGATCAGATTTTTTAATACTTAAAGTCATAGATGAATTTTTCACCTCTTCCTAACTTTACGTACTGTTTTAAAAGATAAAGAGCTTGTGGGAGTCTCAATTAGAGTCAATTATAGGTTGATTGACTTACTTTGGTATTTAAATGCTCAGAACAGGTTATTCCTTTATAAAGAGAAAAATTCCCTGTCCTATGTCTATCAGGTTTAGGATTTTCACTCATTTCATGGAAGACAGGATAGAATAATTAAAATGTATGCCACTGAAACTTTGTATATGAATGTCAGGCTAGAAATTAAAAAAGAAAAAGAAAGGAGAGAGCAAGAGAATGTGTAAGAAAAAAATAGACACACTGAATAGTGCAACATGAATTTAGATTTGGGAGTTTCTTTTTTCTTTCTTTTCTTTCTTTCTTCTTCTTCTTCTTTTTTTTTGTAATGGACTGAAAAAAAGTGTAGAGAAAAGTAGAAAGAAAGTCATGTCAAGAATCATTTATGGAACCAGAAGAAATAAATTTGGAGTTACAATATCAGGAATAGCTGAGACTTGGCCTCAAATATTTAAAGGACTTTCATGTAGGGAAAAATAGAGATCTGATCATTTTTCTTTTCAAAAACCAACCACCTGTGCTGCAATCATTGTGACATCAACACAGTAGTTATAACTCTTGAACGTAGAGGTAAGAATTACCAAATAATGTTTACATGTTGGGTTATACGGTTCTTATAACATTTGACTGAGATAATGAATCCAAGATTTCAAATCTATTATGTGGTAATGGTCTCTCTAATGTAAATGTTTGTGTCTGAATCATAATGTATGCCCTTTCCATTCTCAGAGTTTTTTCCTCATTATTTTTCACAGTTTAACATCACATTGGCTACCTCCTACCCCCTCTCACAATCTCGATAAAGGGAAAATTTTTGATCTATTTATTCATCATTATGACAGTACATAAACAATGCAGATATACAAAAGATGCTCAAAATTTTAGTTGAACTTTTATTTTTTCTTCCTTTTTTACTACTATGCTTGAAACACATAATAAATACATTCATTGCAGGACTTTGATATATCTACCACCTCAGGTACAGCATATAGTAAGCTTCTAATCTGTGAAAGTCTCATAAAAATTCTACCAAGGATTTTCCACTGAACCCAGGAATGAAGGCATAGTATTGAGACCAGATTCCAGGGAAATGGTTGGAATTGGCAATATTAAAAAAAAATCTTCCTGGGCCAGGGATTTAGCTCAGTGGTTTCGCTGCCTGCTGCGCAAGCTCAAGGACCCGAGTTCGATCCCTGGTACCAAAAAAAAAAAGAGTTGAGTCATATGAAATATATATTCTTTAAAAAAAAAAATCTTCCTATACTTTATATATTATTCACTTATTTTCCCAAACTTTTAGCTAAACAATGTATATGTGTGTATATGTGTGTGTGTACACATTTGTGCAAATGCATGCACATATATACTCATTTCATTTCCTATTAGTGACTTTTCTCATTAAAAATCGCTATATTTTTGTGGAATTTTTCAAGATTCAATTTATGCATCGTACAAATACTTAAAGCTTGGAGTATGAATGCCTTTGGCTTAATTATTTTAAATCATTTTGTAACTTTTATGTAACATAATAAATGCCAACTTTATTTGCTTTTAGGGAAAAAGTTAAATTTTGCACACATTCATAAGTAACCAAAGTACAAAGTAATTAACACTTTTCAATGCTTTCTGATAAGTGAAGCCATAACATAGCAATTAAGTCCTCACAATCTACAAAGAAGATACAGGAAATTACAGTCTTTAAAGTCGGTATTAAAATTTGGAAATCTGTTTTAGGTGTCTGTAGAATATGCTTGTATATATTAGGTAAGGTGGAGAAAGTTCAATTTAGTTTAGAGTTTTAATTAGACAACCTACAATCATGGACTCAAAGGGGGTTTAAAAAATAAAATTTTGGGTCGAATGATTTTTACTGATTAAGTATCTTGATATTCTTAATTAAATGTGGAACTAAAGAAGTACAAACTAATATAACATATATTAAAGTCCTCATTTAGCACCCACCACACTTCTATTTTTCAATGCATGATCAAAATAAGGAGGTCTTAGAAGTGAATGTATAATTTACATATCATTGAAAAGCTATGAATATTTAGCCTTATGCAAAGAATTGTCCTAAGGTTTTTCATAGCGCTCTATTACTACAATTTGCTGTAACAGCCAACCAAAATATTAAATATGACTTAATGGAGAAATAGTAATATACTAGCAATAAAATAATTCTTCATTCTGAATTTAATTATGATAAGACATTACAAGATCAACATGACAAACATTCTTGATTTGCCCACTTATAATTGAATTATTTATCTATTGATCAATACATTAAAGTGATACAAACCTGATTTTCACTCATCTCTTCATGGTAAATTGTAGTATACATTTGGATAGAATAATGAAAAATAAATAAGACACAATAGTAGGTCTAAATATCAGTATAATAAATTTATGTGTGCATGGTAAAATTAGTACTTGAAATATAATTTTCAGAAAATGAATCAAGCCTTATGATGTGAATTTAATCACAATATTATACTAAATACATAAAAATATTTCTTCTTTTTTCTTTTCAAGGTTTGTGTTGGTCAGTTTTTTACCCTATGACAAAATACTTGAAGAGTCACCTCTTATCAGCTTATAAATTGTGATGTCTTCAGTGCATCAATCTATTGATTTAATTAGAACCCTCATGATTCAATCATTTCCCAAAAGACAAAGCTTTAGGAATAATATGTTATCTTGGGGGACATTTTTTATTTCAATGTAACAAAACTATTTTTGGCTTTTGCCACTTCGCTACATGGCCTTGGACACCAGATAAATCTCTCTGTTCCTCAGCTTCCTCACCTGTGTGCTCTAGATAGTGATAACACTTTGGATTGTAAAGAGAAAAGAATATTTTCAATAAAAGTGAATTGTTTACACTATTGACTGGCACTAAGTTGTGGATAAACTTTTCATGTTACTAGCTATCCTTATGTATGATATTCTTTATAGCAAATTCAAGTGGAGTTACATTATTTATTCAATCACGAACATAGAAAATCTCAGAGAATAATATAGCAAGACATTACAATTAATCAACTGCAAGCAGCAAAGCCTCGCCTCAGTCTGTATGTCAAAAGAAGTGAAAATATAAAGATACCTTCCACAAACTAACAATGTGGAACTTGATATTTTAAATGTGTTTTAATCTTCCAGATGTAATACCACTGTATTTAAGATATAAGATATTCACATATATATATATATATTTGATATATAGGTGTGTATATGTGTACATGTATGGATGGATGCAAATGTGCTTATACACATACATATGGACAAATACAAAAATATTTTGACCTTTTCAAGACTTGTATCTGACTGACTGAATGATTTCTACTCTTCTCTTCCACATTTAAAGAGGGAGATAAATTTCCCAGAGGGGATAGAGGGAGGCACAAACACATTTTCTCAAAGATCATTTCTAGCAATCCATATATATGGAATATTGAAAAGGTCAATGTAATACAACTTGATCTCTAATTCTTTGAAGACATGAGGCATTAAAATTCTGATGCCACATTCAAGGTAGTAATGAGAACATAATACAATTTGAACTTATTATTTGACAGTGATAGTAATGAGAATGGGAAATGAAATAAACTCAATGATATTGCAAGTAACCTTTAATTTCAACATTTGCGAACTTCCTTGCTGTTTTGTAACATACAGTTATGGTATACAGATAAATACTAATTGTTTTAAACACAAAAATATGCTATGGAAAAGTAAACCTATAGCAAAATTTAAATATTAACAAAGATCTATGCCTTAATTGCAAGAAATGACACTCATGAAAGACCATATTTTTCTTTAGTAGTGATTCTCAATTCAAGTAGGGCAAGTGTTTTGAAAGTTTTCAAATTAGAAACAGCAAAAGGTATCTAGAATTGTTGAAATCAGAACTATAACAGTACTCATGGCTTGCATTAACCCCTTGGAGAAAAAGGAAGTTGAATCCAATCTCAAAAGCTATCATAACATAAATAAGACCAGAACTCTGCTCTCTTGCTCCCCATTTTAATTGTCATTCATATCTCTTTTTGAATAATTGTTGATTCTCTACCATGTGAAAAACAGCACCATATCTTCTTTCTATTCATTAAAAAAATAGAAACTTGCATCACTACATGGAGAAAAAAGAATTAGCAAAAGCTCTTGAGGACTGTGCAAGGTTAAAAAACATCTGTTCTTCCCTTGAGATGTCTTCAGGAACTATTAACCCTTTGGTCATATCCAGAACAGAGATGTTGGCTGAATACAGAGAATGACTGATCTGCCAATCTGTGGTATATTTGATCAACACTGCAACAAAATTGGATCTGTTTAGATCCAGAGTGTAGCTTGGACTCCAGGAAATCCAGGCTGATGAACCTCATTGACCAAAACAGGTCAAACATGTGTACAGATCGATGAACTACAAGGGATGTTCCTTTTCTCTTTAGGTGTGTATTCATTGTTCTGTGTTCTGTGTGTTTTTGTACTTTTATTTACTTCCAATTAGCATAAAAAGGGGATTTAAGGATGGACAGTACATCCTAAACTTGTCAAACCAAAAATCCTTATTCTTCTACACTCGTGGAATTGAATCATAATTTTATCCAGTATTCATTTTGCAAATATTAGATGTTGAATTACTGGAAGCTTTGATTCAAAAAGAGAGAAAAAGAAACTGTGCTTTTTGGTTTAGAAAATATAAAAATAAACAGGAGAGTTACCATTAAAGTATTACACTAATAAAAATTAAACTATAGCAGTTCTAAATAATATAAAGGATTTTTTACAAAGAATGCATATCCATGTTTATAGCAGCACAATTTACAATAACTAAATCTTGGAAACAGCCTATTTACCTATTAACAGATACAAAAAGATAAAGAAAATGTCATATTTATATACAACGGTTTACTATTTTGCCAGAAAAAATGAGATACTCAAGGCATTTGTAGGAAAATGGATGAAATTTAAGACCATAATAGTAAGTGAAATAAATTAGACAGACACATTTAATTATCACATGATTTATCTTAGGTAAGAAACCCAAAATATAAATGAAGAGCAAAATAAAAGATAAATAATAGGAAGAAGAGAGATCTTTTTCGAATGAGAAGGGGAACAAGACATGGAGAAAGGTGAGAATGAGGGGAGGGAAAGGGTGTGGAAAAAGAAACAAATAGAAGGAAAAACATGGAAATACAGTAGAGCTTATGGAAGTGGAAAGAGAACCAAGAGTTGGAAGAAATAGCGAAAGATGGAAGGTTATAGGATGAAAAAAGAATTAAGATGTGTTATGTGCATGTACCAACTCCCCGTGATAAATGTAATCCTTTATACTGCAAACATGTACTCATAACAAAAAATGAGAATATATTGTACAACAAGATGTTTAATACAATAAGGCTAGTTTCTGGCACATAGTGCTCTTTAATAGGTTTATTTTAATGATATGCTCTGGTAGGCGTCATTTGTCTAAGGAGATCTTGATAGAATTTTGCTCTGGTGATGAGAAGAGTTAGTTATTTTAGAAAGTGAGGAAGATGAATACTACTAAAAGAAAACACTTTGGGTCGAATATCTTGATGAGTTTAAAAGCAAACAAGGTACTTATGAGTGACCTCATCAAATTTACACACTAATATGTTCATCAATCCATAGGTATAAAACCCAGCCCAAGCTCGGAGTTTGTCTTTAATGACAAATGCGCAGTGCTGAACTGGTATCTGTTCAATGATAAGTAATTGAAAGTGCTAGTCAGAAAATTTGCTCCCATCTTCAGCAAAATCACAATCTTAAATGTTTTCAAATATTAAAAATGATTTAAAAGATCCATAAATAATTTTCAGATTCCCATTAGCTTGAAGGTTTAAAAGTGGGATATTATAGAGTCAACAAACTGGGAGCTCCAAATAAAATCTCTCTTGTACTGTTGCACGGAGGAAAGAGTGAAGAGCAAATAAAGAGAATTCAGTGATAGTCAGAAGAAGAACTTGTAGAATCTAAAAACAAAAACAAAAACAAAATCCGAAGTAGAAGGATATCATCCAAAATTGGTATATTTGGGAAATTATTACTGCTTGATGATTGTACATGAATTGGCACATAAGATAGAGAATCACAAATGAAACATGACATCAGTCCTGCCTGTATTCAGTATAGATTAGAGAGAATTTATAATTGGATCAAATCCAAATCATAGAAATAAAACCATGAATGAGTGTGAATGGCAAAAAATTAATCTCAGCCTATAGGACATTAGATCACAAACAAATATATCCTAAATTATTAATATGAATATTCTCAAATAATATAGTTATTAGTAATTGCATCCATTTATAATATTATTGAATGCTGGACAACTTCCTGAAACTGCAATGAACCAAAATATTTGTGACTCCTAACTATAATACCCTCCTAGAATCTTCAATATTATCCTTTGCCTCTTCAATCTATAGTAATTCTCTGAATAACTGAAATGAACAGTCTCTATTGCACTGGTGTCCTGACAGCTTCATAAAATCATAGAAAATGAGAGACACAAAACTCCATATGTATGAGTATATATAAACAGTCTATACAAATACAAATGTTATTTATAACTTTATTTATTCATTTTCTATTTGTGTGTCCCTCTTCTCCAATCACACTGTTTCTGGAGTTTGGCATTTTAGCATAATCCTGTATCTAAGTTACACTGGGACAACTCTATCAGTTTACCTTTTTAACTTGCCCCAGCCCCATATTTTCTTTACAAGTGTAATGAGATCATCTGATTATATTTCTGTATAGGGCTGTGGCTCCCTGAAGAATACAACTGTTTCTCCAAACCTGGCTACTTAGCCAAGGTTCTCAAGCCACTTACAGTCTTTGCCTGGCCTTTCCTTTTCCAGGTCTGGGCCATTATCCATAGGCCTAGGTAATACAGGGTTGAGCTTTGGAGATAATATGGCATAGTCAAAAATGGATGATAATGCACCACTGTTTGAAATCCCTTCTTTAGGGACTTCATTCACCAAGTGGGAGTCCTTTGATATACTGGCCAGAGTGGAACACCAAGATTCAGGCTGTATTGGATTTTGGACTCCGTTGGTGCTTGCTCACTTTCTTCCTTCCTAACATTCTCCTCTTTCCTTATAATCCATGCTGTGCTGGCATTGAGCTATTATCTCTTCTAAGGAAGCCCTCTGTTCTCCCATCCTGGTCTAACTTCAAATTACATTTCTGGATTTCCACTGGACATTATTTCCTCCACAATGTCAGGACTTGATTAGCAGTATTCTATCTGTGCCCCTATACCACCTTTGAAGAAGCATTATTTTAATAATTTATCTCTTTGTCCACCTATAATATAGTTTAGTATATCCATTTATTTTTTACATTCCCCAGTCTGAGAGCCAGGAATAGCTACCTCTTTTATGGACCCAAAATATATACAGTAATAACTTAGTTATGAACACTTCTGTTTGCAAATAATTCAATTTGCAAACAAAAGCATTTGGCAATATTTTGCTTCCAGTTACAAACGCCGAGTGACAAACACAACCACGGCCACCTTTCCCACACAAAGACAAACTCAGCCATCTTCTCCAAAATTATAAAACAAATTAGGTTCATAAACTACATCACCACTCTATTTATTTGTAAATATATAGAGATGTTGATAGATGTAGCCACTGATATATATGGATATACGATATATAATTATATATCATGGAGATATATGTATTTGTGTTCTTTAAAGCTTTAAATTACCACAAAGAAAGTAGTATGCTGATATAATTAATGATAAAAGAAGAAAAATATGATATTACTTTTGCCTCTTGATGAAAAAATAATTATTTTTATCTACAAAAAGTATAAGATAATTCTTAAAGCTGTATCTGCTTTTGTGACGCTCTGAGATCTTGGAGAGACAAAAACTGGAAATCACTGGATGTACTAAATTTTAATTGCTTTCCGAGTATAAACAGCTTGTGAGGTTATCTTTCTCTGAGCAAGTGCCTTAACAATGTTAAATGAAATCTATTTTGTGGGAAAATAAAAGAACTTTTACATATGCGACCTTTTTTATTCTTACAGTAAAGAAAAACAAAAAGAGTAAATATGTATTTCTTTTATTTATTTCACTTAAAAAAGACAGTCTGACTTGGATTAGTCTCATTTATACAGGAGAAACTGGATTTAAAACATTTTTACTACAGAAACTGAGAAGCATCTTCATGACTTTTCTAATTACAGCTTTAAATTTTCACAGGTGTGTGTTCAATAGACAGATATGAATGAGGCTGAACCAAAAAAGTTTTAGATTTTCCACTTTCCTTTTCTTCTTAGGATGAGTGGCATTATTTTTGTTCCACCAAATCCAGAGTTTCCAAAAAGAACAATGAGTTAATTTGAAAGCTTAGCTTTCATTAAGATTTTTTTGATGATGTGTGGTCACAGAGGATCATGTAGTTGTTTATTGGTGTCCATTTTTTTTCCCAAGTACAAAATTAAAGCTCTACCCAGACATTAGGAGGAAGCTACCCTAAGTTCTTTCTCAAAGGAAACACTTAAGGCGAAGTTATCTTCCGCTGATCATCAGCTATTAAACGTGCCTTCCTGTTCACATTGAACTTTGCTTTGTATTCTAAAGCAGAACAACAATGGTAGTAATAATAGCTTCCGTTTGAGGATGGTTTTTGAGGAAGTTACTCAATGATATTGTTCCATAGAAATTTCTAAAAATTACTATTTACTTGTAATAATCCAAGGAAATGTTCACGCTAGTACTTTTCAAAGAACTCAGAAAAGGTGAAAAATAAGAAATCTCAAGCCCTTTATAAGAATTAAAATATTATAGTACTTAAGCGTGGTGGTTAATCGATCGATTTTCAACCTGAGTGGGAACGCCTGGCAGAAATGAGTCAGCACGGTTCTGGGCATGGAAGACCCACTTTAGGGAGGATTGTTGCAGGAACAGTACAAAAAGGAGAACAGGAGGGGAGGATTTCAGCTGCTCTTCCTTGGAGGAGGAGCTTCAGTGTGACTGCTTTTCTTCAGAGGAGGTTCAGTGGCTTTTACTCAAAAAAGCTTTGGCTATTTACTTTCTTCAAGGAGCTCAATCCCATCGTCATCTTGGACATCATTTCCTGGCTTCCACGCAGATCCCTCGGCCTTGGGGCTCAGATCATTCGGCCTTCTGGCACAGACACTTCAGCTTCCGAAACTGGCCTTTGGGCCGTTTTGCCACAAACTTCAGTTTCCCATTGCAGATCCTTCAGCCTCCTGATACAGACTTGCATAGGACGTTGGCGTAGGCTGCAGGCCCTCAACTGGATCCTTCTGGTCTCCAGCGTGCAGACAGATGTCTTTCACTCTTCTACGTCTGGCTCCAGTAAGCACTGACTAATACATATGCTATATGAAAAAAATGATATATGAAAAAAATATGATATGATATATGATGATATAAATGAAATGTGAAATATAGTTATAAACTTTGTAATAATATACCACAAAAGTACTAACAAAATTCTAACATTCAGGTTGGGTTTTTTATCAATAAATACTCATTTATAAAGGTTAAAAGTATAGAAAAATTCTAAAAAGTAGAACCATTTATTCATCTCCATTCTAGTATGTCAATATTTTAGGAAACATTTTTTGGTTTTATTTTAGCTCAATATGAATTAGTGTGAAAAAAGACTATTGTGTATTAAATTCTGTTGTGATTTACTTGTAAAGGGCAATTTATTTTTATGCATTACATGCAAAATTTATAGATGAGAAAATGAGAAGAAGAAATGTCATAATTTGTAAGGGCCAATCAGCTAGTAAGTAAAGGAGAAGTAAAAATACAGCTAATTTTCTAATTCCTATTTCCTGCAATTCTGCATTGCATTCCTAGATTTGAAAAGAGTTATCAGAGTATATTATTTCACTAATGTCATACCCTGGTGAGAGATTAACACATGGGTCTTCATTTGGCCATCAGTGAGGATTCAAAACATACTTTATAGTTCTCATTAATCAAGAGAGCTTAGTAAATCATCCAAAGTATCATATAGAGGTACCTATGATATAGAAGTATGTCCTCAATAGGGAGAAATTTAAAAATTAAAAAAAATTATATTCACCTTCTTTGTTCCCTTCGGGCACTCAATAGATGATGCATTGGTGAGGGTGGTATTACTTGCTAGGTTTTTTTTAAATCACCCTTGCAGACACACCCAGTAATAGTGATTTATAGCTCTTTGGGCCTTTAGCCAGTCAAGTTAACACATAAAACTAATCATCACAACTCTATCCTGCAGAACTTGCAGATAGAGAGAGCTAACGTGGACTAAAATATTTTTAATAAAAATTTCATCTGTGCTGAATGTGAAAAGAAATCTATCCTTTGTCAACTCAATACCCACACACATCTTTTAAACTCATATTTAATCTGCAAATAAAGACAATAACAAGGTCATAATTCTCCCAAACATATACAATTATACCATGCATATACATACACCATGCACAACTCTAAACACACAAAACATTTCTTCAAAAGAGGAAATATAGTCCCTAGGTGGTGTTTAACTCTTCTTATATCCCAAAATTTAGCAATGTGATATAATACAGAAATATTTAAATACTGATATAAAATCAATGCATATCATTTTATATAAGACAATAAGAGGAACAAGATAATGACATTTGCTTAATATCCGTAAATATACACAGAAATGTGTTCATAGCAAAATAAAAGGAATTTGAGTGAAAATTATATTCCTCGTTTCTGCAGTTGCTCATAATTATTGTTTTTTACTATTTTTTTCTACTTCCCATTCTTTATTTCCTTTGTCTTCAATAAGAACCTCAGTTGATTGTGGTTCTTTACATGGCAGGGTGACCCAAGCTATCATTCTTGGTCTAAACCATTAATAATCTTTCCTGGATTGTGTAGTTGTAATTTTCCATTGACTTTAATAGCAGAGCATGGTAATACTAATGCCCAAAGGAATGACCTGTGTTTCACGCACACTTTTCCTCATGCACATTGGGAAGTAGTAGTCCAATTTCCCCTTGGTAGTTTGGGTCAATCTTCCCAACTAATAAGAAAATGTCCCTCTTGATCTGTGAACTCAGAGACTTGAGAAGAACAGTGTGGCTGGATAGCAATCTGCTTCAGCTGCAATAGAATCATTGCGGTTGAAACTCCTTTGAAATTGAGAATAAGCAAAGCATAAAACCACAAAGATAGGAAAGAAAAATTTTGCTTGTGGGCCCCTATGGGATATAATGAGTGGTGCTACCCCCATTTCTGCCCAATGAGTCTTGTAGTCATGAATATATTAGAGAAATAATACCATATAATGAATGTTTACTCAGCACATTCAGCCTCCTGGAAAGACCTTGAAAGAACATGTAATCCAAAATGACCTGTAACTGAGTCTTCAAAAGATTATCAAATATCGAATCAAGCCATTAGCATCAGGATAGTGGAGAATTTCCAATACCAGTGAATTCCATGAGCCTAGGCACATTGTCACAACTCTTGCTGCTAAGTGAGTTGATTGATCAGAGGCACTGCCATGCAGAGTGGTGGTAGATAAGATATTCTGCAAGTTCTTGAGTGGTAGTTTTGGCAGTAACATTGCATGCAGAGAAAGAAAATCTGTATTCAGAGGAACTCTATTTCACTAAGGGCAAAGTGCTTTATTTTCCATGGTGAAATGGGTCCAGTGTAATCAGTGTGCCACCAGGTCATTTTCTGATCATTCCTAGAAATGGTGCAATGTCTGTGACTCAGTGTTGATCTCTCCTGTGGGCAGATTAGGTACTGAGCAGTGCCTATAGATAAAATTTGATGTGTAAAAGTCCCTAATCCTAAACTCATATATTACCTTTGTCTCTGTCACCATGATAGATATATTTTATTTATTTTGAGACAAGATCTTGCTACACAGCTCAGGTTCACCTTGAACTCTCTGTGTATCCCAGGCTGACCTCAAACCTGGGATGATCCTCCTGCCTCAGCCTCCAGAGTGGCGGAATTACAGATGTGCACCACCACACCAGGCATGGTAGCTTTATTGATGAGACTTTTGAATTATTACCAAGGCAATTGAGGAAATAGACTGGTATTCACAGAATTGGTAAAACTATCCACTTCATTATTAGAATTCTCGAGTCATGCTGAAAACACTGAATCAGCCCGCTGCAGACAGGTAGGTCTGCAGATGTGGTCTCAAGGTCACCAGTCTCGCTGAAAACACTGAATCAGCCCGTGCCCCAGCAGCAATCCACTGGACCCCCCTCCCCACTCCTTTGGCCTCTTCTCTGTACAGCCACCTGGTTCCACACTACAAAGATGCAGAGGACACCAGACCACCCGACCACTGTACTGGAGCTAATCAAATTCTCAGCATTTGAAGAACTCCTGCCCAGAGGTAGGGGCTTCTGAGCCGCCATCCCACTCCTCCTGGTCCAGAGGAAGGGGCTGCCGGGCTGCCAACCATCCTGCCGCTCCCAGCCCAGAGGAAGGTGCTTTCGGGCCACCATCCCTACTGCCACTTTGGGCCCCTTGACCACCTCTCCTAGCTCAGAGGAGGTGAGCCTGGCGGGCACAAATGGCTCCCTCCACCCTCCCAGTAGAAATGAGAAAACACGTAAATAAGTCTTAAAACCAGACTTCCAGATCACCTACAGCAACCCCAAAGGGAAATGAGATGGAACACTTTGATACTCAACCACCTGGACCCACTGAACTGG
>NW_004624746.1:22298674-22313442 GCF_000247695.1 Heterocephalus glaber
ATCTTTGTTTTATTCTTTTAGAGTCATATAGAAGATCTTTGATTGACTAATCATAGTTTCTTGTTGTTTTTAGAGTTTCCATAAGTGTTCTCCTCTATCATTCTTATCATTGTGTCCTGATACTCTCTCCTCTGATTAGTCATTTCTACTGGTATGGCTTTCAATTTTGTTTTTCATTTTCCAGATTTCTGCTTGATTCCTTTTCATAACCACTAAATATTTACTAAAATGCTCATTAATATTGTCTTCTTTAATTCAGTCAGGTGCTTGTCTGTGTCCTCTTTAAACTCACTGAATATTTTATGAATTGACTCTGTTACCTACTATTTACATCCTTTCTGAGCTTACTGAACATCTTAGTAATTTCTTCATGCATTTGGTTATTTGTTTCTCCCTTGATCACTTGAAATATTTTACCTGCTTGGCTTTTGAGTTTATTGGTGACTTTTCCCTTCCTTCAGTGCCCATGAGATCAGCTTTTAGGAAGTTATGGATTTTTTGGGATCTTATTGACTTATTTTCTCATAATTTTTGTGTTTGTGTTTTCAATGCTAAAGATCATTTGGAATAAAAATCTGTCACTATAATAGAGACCTCTTAAGTAAATTGATTTTTCCCTGTGATATTCCCGGGTCTTGGGCAGCATTCAGTCCACAGACATCTACTCAATTTATTCAAAGAATGAGGGTTGGTGCATAGAACTGAACTGCAAGAAGGGAACAATTACTGGGAATATCAACATCCAACATGTCAATCATATAGCGGTATACACTTTAGAACTTGTTTATGGAATTTTTAATTCTTTAATTACCTAGAAATACAGCAGGTTAATAATAGTAGAGAAAGGAGTGAGAGATAGGAGAAGAAAAATAAGATTTGAAGAAGTAAGTAAAGGAAGGAAAATTAAGGGAAAAAAGACTAAAAGGAAAGAGGCAAATGAAAGAGAAAAAGTAGTTTCTGATGTTACTCATTTATACTGTAAAAGAATGGGTGAGGAAGTGGTGGTTTGAAAGTTATATGTGAGGGTAGTGAAAAAGGAGGAAAAATATATTGATAAGTAGAAAACAAGGCAGTCTTTATGGAGACTGTATCCAATTTATAAACTAGCAAAAAACTTATGTTAGAAAACCTAAGCAATGACCTTTAGTGAGGGAGAACCTGACAGGTCATTGTCACACATTATAGAAACATAAACAATAGCTAGCACTCATATAGAGTTGCTCATAAATGTATGACTCTCATATGCACTGCAAAATAGAAAAAAATGAAAAATGAACATTTTATAACAGTTTTTATATATCAGAAAAGAAAGGGCGAGGATATGGAAACTTGTGAACTTGAGAGGATGTGAGGGAAGTAGGGAAGGAGAATGGCAGGGAAGGAATTTAAGTAAATAAAGAAGAGGGAGACTGAGTCTCATTAACAGCCTAACAGAAACAGAAGCTTAGAAACTCCATGAAACAAGCCATGGTGAAGGGCAACCTAGCAATAGATGTATTAATCTTAATAGTTTATGTATAAAAGAGGAATAATGTAAAGGAAAAGAAAAATAAAAATTAAAACTAACAATATATAAGGAGAAGGGGCTGAGAAATAGGAGAAATTATGAGGGAGGAAATATTGAAAGTGAGGAAAGGATAACAATGTAGATGGGAGATGAGAGCAGAACTGGGGTGTTGGACCCAAATGTTGAACTAACAGTCCAGCCAGGTTACAGAATATCCAAAAGCAAACTTGGAAGCAGGCATCTGTGCCTTAACTATATGGAATATTTTACAAGCCACAGGAGAAAATTGAAACACATAGTTATAACCATACATACATATATACAAAGGCTGCACACACACACACACACACACACACACACACACAAATCAAACAAGAAGAAAAAACACAAATATAAAAACACAGGAAGGGCACTGTGCTCCGGAGTCTGGAGTTTTCAGAAAGTTGACCTCACCAGCGCTCCTCCTTCCTATGGGCAGGCAGCAGCTTCAGGTTCTGGGCTGTTTCTGTCACTGACTCTGCTATTTAATCCACCCAATTTGCTTCTTTCAGCCTTCTGCACTGTCCCTTTACATTTACATCCCTGTCCTACCCAGCCTTTCTCTGGCTGGCAACTTCAGTGTTCCCTCTGATGAAGGAGGAATCATTCTCTGGGCCCCTGCACGCTGTTCTGATGACTTTTCTCTCCCTCTTTTCTTCCAGGTCAAAGCAATACTCCTTCCTGCTTAGCAGAGTTTTAGTCCAACCTGGAATTTGAGTGGCTTATGGGGGCCAGGAGGAAATAGTCTCCACAGATGTTGATCTGGATTGATTTTTCCCCTATCAGTGATACCATTTCCCAGTTGTTTTCCTTTACCAAAGGTCTTATTCCATCTCACCAACTCGGTGGCATTGAGGGTTCAACAGAAGAGAACCTCTCTGCATGGAATTCAGGAGCTTTGAGGGTGGATGAAGGGAGCACATATGGACACAAAGCTCACGGAATTTGGTGGGTGGTAGGAGAGCGCTCTGCTACTCTTCCCGTGTCTTTTCTTCATCCCTTGATTCTACCAGTCATGGCCACTGCAAGACCCTGTAATTCTCACTTCCTCATGGATCCCTCAGTACTTGGTTTCAGGTTAGAAACTAGGCCTGTGACCTTTGTCCTTCTCTGTTCCTAGAAGGTCCTAACTTGGTTACTGGCTTTTCATTCCCTGCCTTGCATTATTTTTAGTGTCTTAATCTGAAGAGGCCCTGTCTTGTGAATATCTTGCTCACTGTTTCTGTCTTCTAGTGGGAGAAGAGTTATTGCAGGTGCACATCGTGTGGTGGATGCTAAGCTGGGCACCTGTTGGCAGTCTGGCCACTACTGCACTCAGTTTCCTCCCTCAGGAGATTTTTAACTTTCTGCAGGATGGTGTATTCAGCAAACCTGGACTCTAAGCAGTGTCAACATTGTGAAGCAGCCCTGTTTCTTACTCTAAATGCCTTTGTTATTGGATTTCATTTGATTGGATTCTTCAAGTTGCCATTCTATGACTGGATTTCTGTTCACTACCTGAATCTGAGTACTTGTAAACCCTAGACAATGTCTTTCAAGCATCTCACCAGCCTTGATCCCACTGTGATGTTCTCCCTTTCTAAGCAAGTATTTTCTAATTAACAAAGATACTACAAATTATTTGTAAGATTGATGGGAATAAAAAGATAATAAAACAGAAATTGCCTTGTTATCAACTGGCAATGAAGATTACAATGTATACTACAGTGTGCTATATATTTGCAATACAAAAGGAAAATAAAGATTGATTCCTTAAAGTGATTATACATAATAAATTATGTCATCTATTATTTGAATCATTTAATATACTTTTATTATAAAGGCAGTTACTACAAATAACTATGTCATAACAAAGTAAAATCTGAAAGAGAATTAGATAGTTATAAGCATAACATAAGTTAGAGGAAGGGAGCTGTTGGTTGACAAGTGTAAAGTTACAATCACAGAGAAAAAAATAAGTTTTGTAAGCCATGATGTACTGTGTATTTTAAAATAGAAAATTTTGAATGTACTTACCACAAAGAAATGATTAATGCTTTAGGTGATATATATGTAAATTACTCTGATTTTTGGCAATACACAAATAAACGTATTAAAACACCATCTTTCCATCTGTAAATATGTATAGTTATTATGTATGAACCAACAATACATTAAACCTGTTAAAATTTCACCTCTAATTCTTACTCTTCTGTCTTTTCACATAAATTTGTATAGTGCAGTCAATTTAAGTGACAGAAAGCTGCTAGAAATAAAAGAAGACTCCATGTAACGTTGTACAAGTTTGCAGAATCAAACACAATATACTGTCATGATTACAGTTGCCAGGAGTGTATTGTTCTCACAATAATTTCTTTTAGAATCCATTGTCTTGCACCTGGGAATACAGTTGCCAAAAAATGTTAGCATTCTCACCCCTAGACTGTGGTGTAGAATGAGAGCAGCTTCTATTCTGGCAGATGCAAATAATTGTAAACAAAATATCCCTGACATACTATTAGTTGATATGAACATGATTCTTGACACAGAAGGCTGAATATATGTAAAGCAGTCAGTGTGTGTAGTGGCAGATTTAGACAAAGTAAATAAGGTAAATACCAACAACATTCTTCTCATCTACCACAATGACATAAGGATAAATATGTACTTTTAAATCTCCATTCTTTTAAATTTCCATTCTAGAAAGATAGCGGGTAGTTAAAAACAAAGGTTGTTAATTATTTTTGAATAATTTTGCCCTGGATTCTTCGTGATATTCAGTAAGTACACCATCATGGTTAAAACATTAGACTTGGGAATCAAACTCACATTGGAATGCTCACTACTCAACCTTGGGGAAATTTAATTAAATTGTCTGAGCCTCAGTTTCTCCATATCTAGTAGAGTAGTAAGTCTCCTTCTCACAACTTTGTGATGCACCAAAAAGGACAAATGAAAAATGTACATGGAATATTAAACAAGATGCCTGATACATAATGAATGATGCATACATTAAAATTATTAGACTCTGATATTATCTTCACCTATGATAATAACTGGAGATGTTCGTTACCCAGAACATGAAGAAAAAGCAAAAGTCTGATGAGAATTCTTTAACTACATTTTATCTGGAATCTCATCTGCACCATGCATATGTATTTCCATCAGGTTTTACTGTGTAAGGACATAACTCTTACATTGTCTGCTGACAATGTAATTTGAGAATTATTAAATAGTATTATATATATATACACACATAGGTACTAGGTAACTATGTTTATATGTGTGTATAGTTTTGGATATTAATATATAATATTACAAAAATTACCATCACAATGTTATATTTACAGTAGGGTAGTATAAAGTGAATGTCCCCAATCCCTTCCCTACAAAAATCTTTTTTATAGGAGTTCATGTTTATAGTATATAGTGTTTACATTTCTTGTGAGAAATTTGTGCATATACATAACACACCCTAATTCCTTTCTTCATTCGCTCCTTCACCTCCCTTGCCTTTGCCCTCCACCCATCTCTTGATACTCTTCCTTTTCTTTGGTACGTGCTTGCAACGCCTAATGTTTACTTGCTTTGTGTGGAGTTGGTACATGCACAAAATACCTCTTAATTCCTTTTTTTTTCTTAAATTCTTTTATTGCTACATTTTAGGTATGCAATGCATTTACGTGTATCATTGGGTGCTTGTACCGGTACATGATGTATCTTGGTTCTTATTTTTTCCCCGTTACCTGTGCGCCCTTCCCTATTTACAAAAACTTTGTTTCCATTTTTTCCTTTTCTCATAATTTTTCCTTTCCCTTTCCCTCTCCTCCCTCACTCCTTCTGCTATCTCTTGATCCCCTTTCTCTTTGAGAAAGATCTGTCTCCCTACTTCTTGTTATCTATTTTTTATTTTGCTTTTTATAATTTGAGTTTCTCATAGAAGAGAAACTACATAATATTAAGCCTGTGTGTCTGCTTTATTTCACTTAAGATTATTATACCAAGGTACATCAATTTTCCTACAAATGACTCAAGTTTGTTTTTCTGTATGGCAAAGGAGGTGTCTGTTTGAAGTTCAAAATCCTCCAACTTTTCTCTCCCCAATACAGTTCAGTCGTATGAGTAGTTTTCATTTTGTTTTAGTTTTGAGAACTTGGCAAAGAGATGAAGTTGTACTGGAAATGTTGTTCTTGATCTCGAGGCATGTGTATGGTAGGATGAGTGAAGTAATACAGACAACAATTACTTAACCAGTACTGAAACTGAGGGTCTAATAGTTTTCAAGGAAGATAAGGGATGAAAGAAGAGGGGGTTATGTTTGAGTATGGGTATTTGGGGAAATCTTTGCTTGGTTATTCCATTGGACTTTGCTGATGAAAATTGTGGATCAGAATGGGTAGGCAGAATATAGGCACATAGGACAAAAATAGATGTTTAGAGAATAGGAAGACAAAAGTCTGAGTCAGGTTGGGTCTGGAGACAATGATGCTAGTGTATCGATAATGTCTGAGAGTGATAGAAGGTAGAAAGAGAAAAAATAAGGTAATGTTGCAGATTGGTGCCCTTTTAGGTTGCTTGAAAACTGCAGGTAAGATGATTGAGCCATTTTGAAAATGCGTGATCTTGTATTTCTTAGACAATAGTAACATTGGTTAGATCAATGTGGGAGTGTGGGATTCAAGAATTGGACAATTGGCTTTGATAATGGCTGAGTTCTTTTACATCTATGTAGCCTCATTTTCTCAGCTCCATAATGGGGAAATTAAGAACATCTATCTGAATTGTCCTAAGGATTAAATGATTTAATATGTGTGAACTGCTTTAAAAAGTGTTGAACACATAATAATTGCTAAATAATTATTTGCTATCATTTTATTGGTAAGGTTTGTTAAAATATTTTGCATTGATGAATGCATTCTCCCTATAAAATTAATTACTTTAACCACACACTGTCTTTGGAAGGAAAAAAGCATTCTTGTCTGATTGGAATTCTCCTATAAAATAGTTCCCAGGTTTCACAAAGCTAACATAAATACCCAGAAACACATTTTCCCATCAATTGTACATAATTTGATCACATAAGAGCCAACATCATTTGGTTTATAAACACAAATATTCAGCAGCTCGTTATAAAGCTAGAGGGAGAAGAAACTAATTAACAACTTCATAAGTGCAAAGGGACATAAGTAGGCCAAGCAAATGAAAGCGTTTGATGATCCATATTTTAAACGAGATTTTGTTTTCCTTTTTTAAATAATGGAGATTGTTTTATTCTTTCACACTTTGCTACTCAAATTAGACTTTTTGAGCACTGTACATTCAATTCCTTCTGCATTTATTTAGTACCAAGTGTTTTTCAGTCTCTGGAGATACAGAAGTGATATATTCATTTATTCTCTAAGGGTCATAAGTTTGTCAGGAAGAAAAACACATGAATAATTACTGATATTACAATGTGATCCATTCATTGTAAAGATATGAATTACATTATCTTTGTTCTCTGTGAGAATACAGAGGTAAGAACAAATAATAAAATTTCACCACAGAAAAATCATGTAAGTTTGATTTTGAAAGATAAGTCAGGTGAAATTATCCAGTGATATGGGAACATTCTAGACAGCAGGCACAACAGGTAGTGAGGCCTAGAACCAGAGGGCTTGGAACAAAGCCTGATGGAGGGGGAAGAAAAACAACAAACTAAATGGTTAAATACCTTGTTTGCTCTGCCAGAAACGTTGAACTGCACCGTCTTAGAAGAGTCATTAAATCAGGCATGGCATCATTTATGTAAAAACTCAAACTGGACATTCCTTTCTGCAAAGCACACTCCAGGTACCAGAACTTTTTATGGACAGTAGTATATTTTTTCCCTGAAAGCAGTGATATCAAGTAAATAAGAGTGGATAGTCCTTCATGGATACCTAACATGCTTTACATGTGTTCATTTCATCTGAACTTTATCATAAAACTATTGAATAGGTATCATCCTTATCACCCAGATAATGAATGCTATACAGTACCACTTTCCAACATGCATTCTATACAACCAGAAAAAAAAATACATACAAAGTCAGAATACCTCATTTTGTAGTAACCACTGAAAGCTGGGTCACATGTAATACTGTGATATTGATACAGAGGGAAGAAATGTAACTCCCAAAACTACTACTAGGTATCCAAAACACGAGTTCATGTTCTCTAAAAATGAGGAATGAATTTGAGGAACAACGGAGCTTAAGAGTAGGAAAAATTTATTGAGAGAAAGATGCTGTCTAAGAGAAACAGAAGGGGGACCAGAAAGTGAGTTGCCCACTGACCCCACTTTTCAAAGATGTTTTATACAGCAAAGCCATGTGGTGAGGTGGGTACAAATTGGAACAAAACTATAAGACCCAATGGAAATTTACAAGGTGGGCATGAGGTGGGACAAAACCATGACCAACCAATAAGATTACAAGTACAGTCACCCAGGTAATATTAATTAAATGGGGTTCAAATGGAAAAATAAGTCACATACAAGGAATTTCCCATTTAGAATATCAATCACTGCTATCTATTCCCAGGAGAAGTAGTGCCTCCTCTTTTTATAATGCTACCAGTGAATGTGCCTCAATTGTTCTCCATGTTGGCTCCTCACTGTGTTCGCTCCTGGAGGGTTGGTGCCTTAAGGGAGGCCTTGTCTAACTGACTACATAATATCTAATTAACTTACCTATGTACAATAGTATTCTCTCAGGTAGCCTCAGAACTTGCTACTGTTCTAACCCAGTCCAAAGCAGCAGGAGGCCAGCACAGTAAACTTACTCTTCAGATCTTCCTATATAGGATGACTGATGGACCACTGCACACATGTAGACCTGAACCCCAAAAGGCAGATGTATGATGTGGAGCTGAACTCATTTTCCACAAGTTTACCTATGTGATTGTCACTTCAATATCCCCAGGATAAATAATGCAAAGCCATGGAGCACAACCAGGAAGGTCACAATAGAGGAGTTCCCCACAGCTGAAAGGGAATAAACTGCAAGGGGAAGAAGCACTTTTCTGACCCTAACACTATCTTTGAACCCCATTAGATACTCTGGATCCCATGTTGTAAGTATTATACCACACTGATATTAACTCTGGGTCACCAGTTTTCATTCTTTTCCTGCATTGCTCTCAAAAGGGACCACTGAGATTAAAAATTAAGGCATAGACTTCTAGCTAAATGACAGCTTAGTTCATTTTTGAGTTGATGCACTTAACCAACTCACGCTCGTCCAATACTGTTCCATTGCAGGAATTAAGCTAAGCATGCTGGGTAGAGGAGAATGCACTGTGGTCTTTCTGCAAAAGCTCTTTCTGAGTGAAAGCTGCCAGGGCATATTAGTGGTATCCAAGAGGGAGAGCTACTATGCAGCCTGCTGTGCCTTTCACAGAGGAGGATTTTGATAATTCTACTCAAAGCACACATGCTCCCTCATGACTTTCCAATATGAGTGGTTTTGTATTGTTAAAGACAAAATCTGCTGTTCTGTTTCTGTGTAGACGTCACCATTTTGATGGGCCAGGAGGGTCAAATTATATCATCAGTGATATCTCTGTTACATCGCTGGGGAGTGAATTAAGAGCTGAACTCCTCTTCTTCCTAAATAATTATAGACCTCTATGTATCTCGTGCTGCCTTTGCTAAGGAAATGGTGATCTTTTTTAACTTAGCCGCACAATGAACTTGGCGAAATGTGCAAAATAAAAGAGGCTCCTATTTTGAGCTGCTTTTTAACTAAGAATATTTTATACTACTGCACCTACATAGTCTTTAACACACTGACATTATGTAAATTAAATATGTTAATCCCCAACTGGGTGCAATCTTTTCTCATTTAAACTTTTTCCCCTTTGTTATCAGAGAAGAGAAACAAAAAGAAAAAAAAAAAAGAAAAGAAAAGATGTAAGAAAAGACTCCTGCCAAAAATAATAGCTATGTTCAATGTTTCCCCTGGTTTCTTATTGTTTAAAATGTGCTTTTTCTGCCAAGGTCCCATTTAAGTGCATTACCTCCACATGCTAATAGACTAATTAAAATATGAATAAATAAAAAAAACATTTCCTATAAACTTTTTTTCACCTTTTCTTGTGAACTTACAAGTTTCTCTGAACTTGGGGTAATCAAGAAGATATCTTTTATTTCATTGATTTCATGCTGGGAAACCTCCTGTCCCTGTCTTCAGGACACTTAGGACTGGACAGTGGTCGGTGGGATTTAGAGGAAATGCTCCTTGGAGACAAGAAGGCTATGTCCAAGTTCTGGCTAAGCATCCTTTATGTTAGTGTCTCACCAATGCTCTCAGCCATAGTTTCCTTATGCATAAGTTTACTCCATTCCCAAAGGGAATTATAAAGAAGAGATGGTGATTTTGACAAAAATTTCCTTGCATCTTTCAGTTCTCAGGGTTCAAGAATTACATCTGAGTCATCTTTTACTCTAATCAGTACAAGCCAAAGAATAGTAGGACTTGAGAAATTGTTCATTACATGAACATGATCTTGGCACTATGGGGTATGTAAGGTTGTGGGGTTTGTGTATGCTGATCTGAAATATGGCTAGAAGGATATAGACCAAAGTATCTCATCTCTGATGTCTTAGTTTAAAAGGGGGGGTGGGTGGGGAGGCAAATAGTGGGCAGAATGTGGCACAGTGAATTGGATTCACAAAAGATATCCTTCTTGTCTAAATGTGGGTACCTAAATGTGGCTAACTATTGGCTATTGGTGAGTGTCTGAGAGCATACTAGGGTTTTATGGAGAAATAATGCTTAAAATGCCATTACAAGCCTGGACATGGTGGCATACTCCTGTAATTCCAATATTGGGTAGGCTGAGGCAGTAGGATCTCCATGAGGTCCAGGCCAAAGTGGGCTAAATAGTAAGTTCAAGAAGGAGACCCTGTCTCCAAAACAAAACAAATAAAACACTAGAAAAAAAAATAAGAGTAAGAAAAAACAAAACAAAAAACAAAGAATGTCATTATAAACTGAACAGATTACACATTGACTCAAATTAAATAAAACACATGAGTGAAAGAGACTGTATTTATCACTCATTTACAATGCCAGCCCTTGTCATGGAGCCTTTCTTGGACTATTTGGTTTAATCCACACGACTAGTTATGAGGTTTAAGTAACAGTACTTTCATCTTACATAGAAAGAAAATGCAGTTTTAGAACTCAGCTTGTGAACATAATTTTATTTCTGAGTTGTGCTGATTTTGATGTGCTAAACAAACCGGAGCATGGCTATCTGGCAAAGAGACTGAGAAGAAAAATGGTGTAGGCATTGGATCAGAGAGATGGTTTGATGAGAGCAGAACAGACTGACCTGACTGTTGTATATTAGAATTTTCCGTAGGGGAAATGTTATCAAACGTGTGTGTGTGTGTGTGTGTGTGTGTGTGTGTGTGTGTGTGTGTAGAACATTTAAATTCTTCTCTTCCAGATTTTTTGAAATACACATTGCATTATTGTCAAAGACACCACCCTGCTGTGCCTTACAGCACCAGAACGTCTACTTCCTGTAAACTGACACTTTGTACTCGTGTTCTCACTTCTCACCCTTCCCAACCTCTGCCAGCTTCTATTCTATTCTATAGTAGCATGAGCTCAACTTTAAAAAAAAAAAAAATCACATATGATTTTGGAATGTGGTCATGCTGCATTTGTCTTTCTGTGCCTGACTTAATTCTCTTAACCTAGTGTCCCACAGGTTCATCTGTGTTATGGCAAACTATAGGACTTCATTCTTTTTATTGGATGAAAAGTATTCATCATATGTATTATACTAAATTTTCTTTATTCATCTGTGTATGAAATTATGAGGCTGAAGAGCTATCTGCATTCCCATGTTTATTGCAGCACTATTGATAACAGCCGCGATATGGAATCAACAAAAGGTGTTATATAATGCTTGACTCAAATGTGGAAAACAAAAATAGAAACAATATAAAATAGGAAGCCACAATTTGAATCAATATGAACACATGGAAAAAGTGGGAATCTACTTCATTTGCTTAAATTATTTGTTTGAAAATGTGTAAGTTGATATGAAATGAATCATGCAAGAACTTTCTGCAAATATCAGAGGTTGATCTTCAGAGAATTTTACTAATCTTTGAAACTCTCATTTGATAATAATAACTGCAGCAGAATTAAGGAGATAAACCAAATAGAACCAAAGCTCTCTGGAGCTTCTCTTTCTACAGATTCTAAGTTACCAAAATTTCAGGGAGAAGCTCTTTCATGGGAGCTTACAGCAGTGTGTGCCACTGATAAAGACAGACTCGGGAACACAGGGAAGCATTGTAAAATGATTGAAAGGAGATGTTCAATCATTTTACAATGTAGACAATTTACTTCCCTTCCAGTTTCGAATTTTAGTATTGTACTCCCCTTCATGCTGTCACTGGTGAAATAAGCATGACTTCCATTAACAATGAGACTCTCCTTATATTGACAGACATACATCTTAGAATAAATGGCCTCACATTCTCAGGCCCAGATGTGTAGTGTGGAAAAGAGATAAGGAAGAGACAACAAGAAGAAAGACCAGTGGACGGTTTTGCAGTTCTTCCAACATTCCAAGTAAGGAGCAATTGGCACTCTTTTCTGATTATCTATTGTGATCAAAGAAATTACTACAACAAAGATTCATGGCTCCAAATATCACCTTATTGTAGTTAGATCTCGATAGCTTTTGAGCCGGGTCACATCAGAGAATACATGTCTGTAGTCCATCATATCTGGGGTGGCTGCCTTTTGTTATGTCTCGTATGTTCACCTCTGCCTCTGTCTCTCTCCTTTTTCCTTCCCTTTTTCCTTTAAGGCCTTTCCTTGAGGCTAGGCTGGGCTTTTACCCAACATGATAGCCTCAGAGCAGTTAGACTTGTTCCAGGTGTTCAGCTCATGTTTCATATGGACATGACAGAAGCTGACGATCTTCACAGTGGACCCAGAAGCATTTGTCAGTGTGCTCACAAGCCAGCTCAGATCCAAAAGGAAGTGAGGCATACCCTGGATGTCAGTGCAGGAAAACTGTCACAATTTGTGTGACCGTTTATAAACTACCACACTCTACCTTCAGGATAGTCCTTCTGTAAAACAAATGCCAAAGAAGTTTTTAAATGTTTTTTGAAAAAAATTGCTCTTTTACAAGTTTTGTAAGGGAAAGAAAGAGTAAAGGGAAAGAAGAAAGAGTCAGCAAACAAAATGAAAATTGCTTTATATATGAGATTAAATTCATTGGAATTGTTTTTTATTGTTTTTAAAAACATCATCTATGCTTTGAGTTCCTATAGATGAATTACTCATCATTTTTGGTTCTTACCACATTTATGTAAGTATGACTGGTATTTTTTTTGTCTTAGTTTGCATTGAAATAATTTAAAGACCAGGTTTCACTTGGAATCAGGCATTTGTTGATATCTTGTTGATCTAATTGCAATTTCTTTAATAATAAAATGCTAAGAGTACATGTACTGATCTCAAAGAGATTTCATGAGAATTTGCTGAATAGTTTTGCAGCTGCTCATGTTAAGGTATCCATTGACAGTCTCTAAATATTTTGTGGGAGTAACATGATCAAATACATATGAACGAAGTAAACTTTTTTGTGGTTGTAATAGTTAATTGATTGTGTTTACAAGTAAGAAACACCCAACTAAATTGGCTCAGCACAGTTCTAGGCATGGAAGACCCTACTTAGGGAGGATTGTCTCCAGAATGGTATAAAGGGGAAATGAAGAAAGAAGACTTGCTTCTGTTTCTTAGGAAGAGCTCCCATCTTCACCTTCACCTTAGACATCTTCTCCTGCCTTCCAGTGCAGACTCTTCAGCCTCCAGCCTTCAGGCTTCCGCCTCCTGATATGGACTAGCGAGGGACACTATGCTGAGCTACAGGCCTTCGACTGGATCCTTCAGATCTCCTGGTTGAAGACAAATCTTTTGCACTGTTCCACACCTGACTCTGTAAGAGGCCACTGTAAGCCAGTGTTGTAAACTCTTATTTGTATTTGTATATCTCACATTAAATCTGTTTCTATAGTAATCACTGACTGTTACAGTGGTTTAAATGAATAAATAAAGAATATACTTATCTGTCTCTCTTACTCTATTTTTTTAACTTGTTGATATCATTTATTGTCATGATATAAACTATCATTATTGTGCTGTGGCTACTAAATTTCTCTCTGCATTGAAGATATTCTGCCTTTTGTGTAAGTCCAGACTGGTGCATGACTATATAAAAGCTCTTTAAACTTTACATGTCTAACACTCAGTTTATGTCCTGAGAATTTTTAACCTTTATAGCTTGATCATATAATTCAAGAAATAGGGCAATAAACGGAGCAAAAATATTAAAATTTCTATAAATTTATCTACCAAAATACCTTATTAAATGTTTTGGCATGTATAATTTCAGATATGATTCTAGTCATGTGTAGCTGAAAAAAAATAGTTCAAGATGTGGAGAGTTTACATACATTTATTTAACAAACAAAATTTTAATAGAGCATGAATTTTGCATTTTTATTACTTCAATGGGTAACATGTCTTTATTCATGGGAAAATATTGTTTATTTAGCCTATCATCTGTGCCCCTCACTTGGTGCTAGATAAACAACAACAACAAAAAAGGCAGCTTCTTTTAGGAGATTATGAGGGACAAAGACATGGGCAAGTACAAACTATACAGTAAATAGAGAAGGTGAGCCAGTCCTAGCACCTGGAAGGAAGCTCCCCACCTCCAGCTCAGGCTCCTAGGGCAGAGAAGGTGAGCCTGTCCCATCACCCAGAAGGAAGCTCCCCTGCTGCCATCCCAGACTCCTAGGGCAGAGAAGGTGAGCCAGTCCCAGCACCTGGAAGGAAGCTCTCCACCTCCATCCCAGGCTCCCAGGGGAGAGAAACTGAGCTGGTCCCAGCACCTAGAAGGAAGCTCCCCTGCTGCCATCCCAAGCTCCCAGGGCAGAGAAGGTGAGAAACGTGGGTGCCAGAAGCACCACCTCCCACCCACCCCCTGTGGAAATGAGAAGACACATAAACAAACCTCAAAAACAGACGTCCAGATCAACTACAGCAACCCCAAAGAGAAACGAGATGGAACAATCTGATACTCAACCACCTGGACTCTCTGAACTGGCAGCAAAAGAGGATCTGGGAAAAATAAAATTAGAAATAATTACTCAGATAACAGCAAAGATTTTGCTCAT
>NW_004624746.1:22316238-22337361 GCF_000247695.1 Heterocephalus glaber
AGAACCAAGAGACTCATGTAATGGTACAAGATCCCAATGATGAATGTAACTGTATTTTATACCTAAAATGTACCAATAAAGTTAATGGGAAAAAAAACTATATAGTAAATAAACTGTGGGTGATGTGTGCCAACTTTAAGGTACCTAATTTCTAGAACAGTGATGATCTATGTTAGTGTGCCTGTGAGGCACCCATTATGTATTAATTTTAGGTAACTATGCATTAAAATCCTCAAGAGAGTAGGCAGAATCTATGGAATTCAGTCCTAGTTCTGTCAGTTATTATAACATTTGGAAAATTATAGCACCTCTCTGAGGCTCAGTTTATGCATCTGTGAACACATATGCTGTGAAAATTAAATGACGTAATAACACGTAAAGAACATGGATGAATGCCATGCATAGTGAATATTCTAATGTCAGTCAAAATTAAAAAGGGAAAGAGTGAGAAATGGGAAGTTGAAGAATATTCAATGAGGACTTTTTAGAGTCTGCAAAGAAATACAAACTTTAATATGCTAATGGTTGGTGCCTTTGGAAGATTTTCAGCACAAAATTGCATAGTCAGGAGTAGATATAGGAAAATATAAGACACCTTCTAGGAACAAATGTAGCTTACAAGCCGTCAGAACTCACTAGCCAGGCACCTCAGCCCTGCATAGAAACATGTTTTGTTGGCATGATTAAATGCCTGGCAGTGTTTTCTTCTTTCCATTATATAAAACTTTCCATAGCCACGAGTTTTTCAATATCTATTTTGAGATTCTGAGCCTGAAAGGACCTCCCACATTAGTGTACTCTCCAGGTGTGGATAATAACAACTAGAAAGTATGTTTTGGATTTTGAGTCCAGAACCAGATTTGGAAACACTTTCTAATTATAATGAGTGTGTGTTCCAGATTACATCTTTTTTTTCCTTATTCAAAAAGAAAGGTCTACTTTGTGTATTCACAGCAGTTTCTGACTACTCCCTTGCAAAATAAACAAGAAAAAATTTCCTCCATTTTTATGTGTAGCATTTGAGTATTTTTATGAATTTTCTTAGAAAATAAAAATAGAAGCAATTATCTATACCAGTTGGACTTAATTTATTTTATGCTCTATACCATTAAGATATTTTGATTCCTCCATTCAAATGAGGCTATACTATGACCCAAAATAAGTGTCCTGATCCTTGTCATGTGATAAAATAACAGGGTTATAGATTATCAGAGAATCATCATTCTCACCCCCAGCTAATTCTTTGTAAGTAACTCCATATACGTCTATCTGAGAGTATGACCAAGTGCAACTTACAGCATCTCTTCATGGGCAATAGAGGGCAAAGATTGGGATAGTCAATATCCAGCTGCTGCAGATTTAAGGAGACACAAATGAAAATAGGTAATTGTGGCTGTGTATCCAGGAAACAAGGTGTGGAGGGCATGCATGACTGAACAAGAAAAAATGCTGCTTTTCCCTGGCAAACGACAGGACTGCCAGACACGTGTGATGAAGTAATTTACACATGAAATTCAATTATGAATAAAAGGATTCCCCTTTTTTCCATGCATGTTACATGAGAGAAATTCATGAATGGTCTTAATTAAAAAATAACGAGAGGCTGATTGGCATTTGGGCATTAGGTTGGCAACTGGCAGCCTCTAACAGGAGAGGAGATGGAGAATTAATGTCAAATGAAAGCATTGTCAGAAAAAAAGGAGTGGGCACCACCTGTCAGCCATCCATCATCTGCTGCCACAATCAGCAATTCTCCTGAGGACACAGCCTGCTAGGATGACTTCTGCAGTATGGCAATCAATATCGCACTTCTCCAACACAGTCTAAAGCGATCATGGACTTTGGCAATGGTAGTAGGTGTTGATAAGGCAAAATTTCAACTTCCCACATTACCAAATGACTCAATCTTCTCTACAATTATACTTTCCATCAGAAGCCACACGAACAAATTATTATCACATTCCCACTATAATAAGGATGAGGAGGAAGAAGGTAAGAAGGATGACTAACAAATTTCCTGAAACATTTTAAAGATCACATAATTTTTCAATAGCCTGTTTTTTAAAAAAAAACTCAGTGTGATGAAAGAAGAAATTAGAATAAAAATGAAGAAGACTAAGTACAAATAATTTGAAAGAACATATCCTTAGGAATAAAACATTAAATATTAACAGGGGAATGAGAAGAAATGTTACATTAGCACTTTTCCTTCCATATTCTATTGTACATACATGATCATGTAAGATAATCACAATGATTGGTGCTTTTACTTTCAATTTGTGGATAAAAAAACACCTGAGAAAGAGTAGAATTAAAAAGATTATATAAAATCTCCCTAATGAATTCCAGGATCAGTTTACAAACTGAGACTTAGCTTGTCAATTCAGAATAATTCAAATATTTATGCAAAGAAAGGCTGAAGATTAAATTATTTTTAATTACCTCTACTATTAGAAACAGAAAAATACAATGGGAACAGTTGGTAAAAGGTGACAGAGATGTTAATAGCTACAATTAAAACCAGTGTAAGAATAAGGCTGAAGGGATGTCAAGCAACAATATCAGGGCACCAAATCTAGATTCACATTATCTTATGTTAATACATAAATTTCTTCATAGATTGTTAGCTTGTAATGGAGCCTTTGTGTTTCTGTCACATAAAAACATATTCTAGACTTTCTGAAGGCTTCTGTTATTTAGAAATATGAGAGGAAATATATTAAATAGAAGAAACTACCAATTTGGTAGAAAATATTTAATAAATTTTCTGCATACCTGAGTGGTGGCATCAATGAAATCTTCTTAGGGTATACTGGTGAAAGAGATATTAATTTTAAAATTTGAGACAAAATTTACAATATCCAAATTGTTTATATAAGATCACTGAGGCTTGATTAGACATGAATATGAATGATCCAATTTTATATCACTAAGGTTATATAATAAAATAAAGAATTCATATGAATAAATAAATAATTCAGAAATAAAAACAGTACTTATAAAAATTACGTAAAAAGAATGAATGGTGGCTTTAAACCATACCTAGACCTTCTTGTACTGAATAGATGACTTCAAGTCTCCATATCAGTCTGTAAGTATCTTAGAGCAGTGGTTCCCAAGATTTATGGTACCAGGGCCAAATTTGGTGGAAAACGCTTTTTCCAAGTCCTGGAAAGATGGCTTATTTTCCTTTTAACTTCTTTTTAAAATTAGTATATGTTTGCATTGCATAATAATTGCTTTCTCCGGTAGTATTAGCATCGTTGCTTCAGCTCCATCTCAGCTCAATAGGCATTAGATTCTCATTTTAAAAATATTCAACCTAGATCCTTCTCATGTACAGTTCACAGTAGAGTTGGTGCTCCTGCAAGAAGTGGAGCTCAAACAGTAAACTGAGCAATGGGGATGAGTTGGAAACACAGATGAAACCTCCTTGCTTGCCTGACACTCACTTCCTGGTGTGTGGCCAGGTTCCTAAATGGCTATGGGCTCCTGGGGATAGGGGATGGCTGTTTTACAATAGGGTGACACATCAACATATAAAACAGAACTTTTCTCATTTCGTTCTTTGGCTTCTACTTTTTTCCCTGGTACTATTTTTTTCCACTTAGTCTTTCTACTTTTTAATTTTTCTTCTTATCTTTCACACACCTCACCTGAAAAACAAGCACTATTTGGTGAGCTTAATAGAAATGGAAATTTCCCAAATCTCAGTTAGTGGATGACACAACTAATACTTTTACCTAGCTTGCTATGCATCCAAACCACACATTCCAAACTATCTCTTCACTACCTAGATTTTGGCCTGCTTTCCAATTTTGTCATTTTATGGATGGAGCTATCAAGCCCTGCTTACTGAATTACTGAGGAGTCCAAATTTAGTTTTAGTTTGAGAATTGCTGACATATGAGCCTAAATATTTTACAAAGCTTACTGCCAATGTATCAAAGTAACCTTTGGCAAAACAGTATTTTATTTTTCTTACATGATTCTTTGGGGATTGAAATTTATGCAAACCAAATCTACAAGTTTATCATTTCTGTATCTGTAATAGACAGCTTTTCCATCATGGAGACACAGTACTTGACATCCACAACTTAAAGGAGGAAAAGTTTATTTAGCTCACAATTTCAGAAGGTTTAGTACATGTTCCACAGCCTCCAAGGAAGAAACATAGCTGACCAAAGTGGTTTAGCTCATGACAGTCAGGTAGCAAAGCAGCAGAACAGTACCAGAAAGGGAGGGACAAAGGACTATTACACCAGGTCATACCTCCATGAGCCATACCCATACACATCAGAAACATACTTAACTAATATGATAGGCATGTCTTAATACGATGAAATTGATATATCAGGATTAACAATCACACAGTCTAAAGTGATTTCCTTTTGAAATTGCCTGGAGAGGGGACATACCCCTTACAGAAGTAAAAAAGTGTCATTTTTAAGGTGGTTGTATTCTTTTCTTTAATTTTTTTGTTTATTTGTTTGTTTGTTTTTTGAGACAAGGTTTTCCTATGTAGCTTGAGCTGAGCTTGAACTCACTATGTAACCCAGGCTGGCCTTGACCTCTCTGCTATCCTCCTGCCTCAGCCTCCCAAGTCCTGAGAACACAAATGTGCACTACCATGACTGGCTCAGGGCAGCTGTATTCCTCTAAGGACAATATATGCTCTCATTTCTAACTTTCATCCTCTCCTCTCCTCTCCTCTCTTCTTTTTTTCCTTTCCTTTTCTCTTTTATTCTTTCCTTGTTTCTTTCCACCAATAATTTCTTCCTGCCTTTTCTGCTTCTGAAACACATGGCCAGATATGATCACCACAGACTTGACTTCATAGTACTTCCACTTTCAAAAACAAAGTCTAGCTGAAAACACTGTAAGTCTGTATTTCAAATTCTTGAGAAAGAACATGATGAAGCCTCTTTGGAGAAATCTTTACCTTAGGGTTAGTGTGTTAGAGTTAGGGTTAGAGTTAAGGTTAGTGTTAGGGTTAGTTTTAGGGTCAGGGTTAGTGTTAATTTTAGTATTAGGGTTAGTGTTAGGATCAGGGTTAGTTGTTATTGTTAGTGTTAGTGTCAGGGTTAGTGTTAGGGTTAGGGTTAGTGTAAGTGTTAGGATAGTGTTAATGTTATGGTTAGTCTTATTGTTAGTGTTAGGGTTAGTTTTAGTGTTATGGTTAGTGTTAGGGTTAGTGTTGGTATTAGGATTAATGTTAGTGTTATGGTTAGGGTTAGCTTTAGGGTTAGGGTTTGTGTCATGGTTAGTGTTAGGGGTAGGGTTAGGTTTGGGATAGAATCCTGTGACTCTCCACATATTCACCTAAGGTGTTTATAGCTCTATAAGATGGGGCTGAGGAATTGAAGCAGAAATAGTTTTCCTTTTTAAGTCAAATATTATGACAAGGAATTATGCTTAAAAAAAAGGTCCTAAGAGCTTACCAAGAAAGAGATCAGCCAGTATGTAACTAAATTGCCTTTACACTTTTCTTCATCCTTTCCCTTCTGTTCATCAAATTAATTTCTGAGTGAACTAATGAGGAAGAATAGGTGAATGACAAACAATAATCAGATATTTTGAGGATGATAATGTACATAAAAGAGAACAGAAGCTAAATTGAAATACAAAACATAGACCTAGATGAGAGAAACAGTGATTGAAAGGAAAAGTATATGAAGGAATTAGAAACCTCAAATAAATGCAAGGACTGAAAGGAAATGAGCATAGTGCTGCTTCTTATTAGTTTAATCATTTTAGGCATTCTGACCTTCCTTACAAAGTACAGAACTATTTAGAGGAACTGTGTTATAATTGATACTGAAGCTTCTGGATTCAGCATTCATAGAATAAGCATGACAAATGGAATCTGTTCTGGGAATTTTCAGATGTGCTAGAGGAGCCCTGTTTGAGAGAAAGTTAACTACATCAAAGACTTTGCAGATTTGTATTTAATCCTTGAGGTTTAGTAATGTGCATTCTAAAAGAGCTTGCAACGTTAGTGATGGGAAAGAAGAGGAATTGTGAGGTGGGGAGTATTAAGTGTCTTCCATGTACCCAAGGGCTAACTGAACCTCTCCTGCAGTTGATTCTTCCCAAATCCCTCTGAGATACTTAACCTCATTTTTAGATAAAGAACTGAGACTCTGTAATGTTATATCCCACAGCTCTTAAGTGACTAGAAGTTAACTGAAATCTCCCTAATTCCAAAACTCATGGCTATCCCAGTTTACTAGCCGTTCTCTAAGACATATGAGAAAAAAACAAATTTGCTTTCTGGGTTGTTTTCATTTACTTTAAAGATATAATTGGTCAAAACTAGGCTTCTTGATTACATAGTTGGTTTTCTAGCAATGTTGTTAGTCAGGGACTCTGATTTATATTAACACAAATTCAGTCTTAGATCCTAACTCTAGGTATAACATAAAACTTTTTAGAATTCAGACATTCTTAGTTCCTGACTTCTATATTTGAAACAGAAAGACCCTATTCTAAGTTATATATATAGAAAATTTATAGGAATTAATTTTTTTGTAAAGGTAGACACTGTGGTATGAATTCTAAATGGAAATTTTTTGTATATGTTGGGACATTCATGAATTCTCTTTTCCCTTCAAAAGTAAAAGTTAACAATTCTCACAATAAGGCTGGGGCTCTTTCAGGGATGGTCTGGTGAGTTTTTGAGAAAAATTGAAAGAACTGAGCAAAAAACTGTAGAGAGGAATTCACCAAGGTGAGCTTTTTAAAATCATGAAATTTAGAGGTGAGAATATAAAAGTCTGGACCCACAGACTTTATGACTTCCCTGGAACTGACCTTAACGAGGTAACAACCATCTTTGCTTTCATGTCCTCATCTGAAAAATAAGATTATGGTATTATTATTATATGAAATTGAATGTAGTTTAGAGAGTTAAAATGCACTAAGTACTTACACCACACAGAGCACATGTTAAAGACCCTGTTTTTTTCTTCTTCATTCTTTGTTTTTTTTTCAAAAATTTCTCCAGAAAGTAAGAATTCAATCAATTGAGGTGGTGACCAAATTTGCAACCAAGTGTTGGACGAAGGAGCTGTGACAAGCATATGGAGGTGTTGTGAAATATAATAAGGTCAAAACAGACTTAGCTGGGTTCCTGAAGACCCGGGGAGACAGGTGGTTGGAAAGAAGGGATAGAAAAAAGAGACAGAGAGGCAGAAGAAGGGAGAAACCTGATAAACAGTATCAAGGACATGTATATTCTTTGAAGAGGCTCCATGCTGAGTCAACATGTTTCCCTGATGTGTCATGACAGTAATTTAGAAATGAGACTGATGACATACATTTTGCACTTTACTGTTTTTTTTTTAATTCTGTAAAACTTCAAAGCTGTACTTTAATAGATAATATTGCTTAGCATAAGACAAAAGTGTTTCATGCTAAAAATTTAGAACAAAAGTAGAATTCAATTATAGTACAGGTGGAATTCAAATGACTATTTTGTGAAACACCAAGAGCATCATTAAGAAAAATTCTCAACTGCCACACAGGCTTGAATTTTGATCCCTGTACCACCTGTTCTTGATGGTATAAGTCTATTTGTTACTTTACCTCCCTCAGAATTCTGAATAAAGTTCTCATGCAAAGTAAAATAATATATTTTGTCTCAATATAATTATACATTCGGTAGCTGTGAGGATTAAGAGCATCAGGCATTTAAAGCACATGACAAATTCTAAGTCTCTTTCTATCACTACCTATAAGAGTCTTCCTTCTGCTCCCTGGAAAAGAACCAGATCTAGGCTGCCTCTTCCAAATTGTGTTAAAGCAATTTTGTAACATTCAGTTTACAAAAGCAGCATTTTCCTCAGGTCAAAGCTGCTTAGAGAAAACTTTCCATGGCTGCTGTGAAACTTCTGCTCCCAGCTGGGTGTTAACAGCATCTCCTGCTCTGAGAAGACAAACCAGGTCAAGGCACCAGCTTGCCTTGAACTCCTGCTCAGCAGATGCGATTTATTGCCTTCCTGACACTGGCAATGGGCCTGGGTGAGCCTGGAGGACTCGGTTCTCTTCACAAGTCCATGACTTGAAGAAGCTTTGCTTTTAATAACTGCTTGACTTACAAATGAGCAGGAGCCCTGATCTGCTCTTCTTTAGAAGCATAGTTAGTGAACAACTCTCAGTATCACTGCATGGGACCCTGTAGTATGGACTCTAAACCTATTTCTTCCAGCTTTAAATGAGGATGATAACATTTGAGTCATTTGCTCACAGTTCCTGTGGTTCTGAGATTGACATTAAACACTTTTTTCTTTATTTCCACTCTTTTGTGGAGATCATCATCATATAAGGTGAGGTCACTGAAGTCTCAAATCTTGCATATGTTCAACTTCATTAATGTGTTTAATGATACTTTGTTAACTTTTTAAAAAAAGTCTTTATGTTTCATGTTTCATAAATCATATTTCCCCAAGCTCTAGGATATGAAATAGCATAAACAATTATGTTGTTATATTTTTTGAGTATCAGTAAAACAAAATTAATGACATATATGGAATGTATACAGAATGACTGTTCTAAGAAATAATATTAAATTTAGACATTAAATGAAAGAGACATGTAATATCATAAAATCAATGAATATAAATATGTTATCTGCTATTCAATGACATATATAGAAGCTGGGAATTATATCCAAGTTTGCTTGATTCAAAGACTTCCTCTTTCTACCTTGGCATAAAGACTGCATCAAAATTCAAACCATCATCAAAAGTGTCTGCCATTTGTTCATATCATCCATTGGTATAAATCTCAGAAAAAATAAGACATAAAAAATTCAGTGACTTGGATCATTGTACACATGCCTGGACTCCCATTCATGTAATATTTCTGGAAAACATTGAGTATTGTTATACTTTTGAGTGAAAAAGTGGGAAAGGACCAGTAATCATTTAGTCCAAACATTATGATTCTTCTGGCCTAAGTATTGCTCAAAAACTGATATTTTTTAGCACTGGCACAAAATTGAAGCCAATAATCAACCTCAGAACAGCAGTTCTCAAAGCTGGGGTCTAAGCAGCAATAGCAGCTATTACAGCTTATATCTAGATGCTCCCCCAAAGCTTCAGGTGCTCATAGATTTGGCTTTTGGGAGATGATTGGATCACGGGTGTGTGGTAGTGAATCATGGGTGTGTGATAGTGTGTGATACTGGACAAGTTCACTGATCAGTTTATAGCTGGGTGTGATGTTGGGAGGTGAGGCCTGGTGAAAGAGGTGGGCCATGGTGGGCATGGCCTCTTCCCTTAATGGCTTTGGTTCTGCCTGCCATCTCATGAACCATTTCTCCTCTTCCTTACCTTGAAGCCAACAGGCTATGGAATCAAATCTCTACAAACTGTGAGCCAAAATAAGCCTTTCCTTCTTTGATTTGTGCATAATGGCTATTGTTTTCCCAGCAATGAGGAAGTAACTAATATACAACATCACATGCAACTTTCTCAGGCTATACCACAAAGGGCTTCAATCAGAAATTTGAGGAATGTGGCCCCCAAAACTTGTTTTTCCAATTCTTCTACATTATTCTTAAAGCTCCTAGAGTTTGAGAGCCATGAACTGAAAGCATAAAGAACAACAGAAATAGGAGGGTGAAAAAGAGACACCCATTCTTGATTGAAATGAAGCATCCTGGTACCAACATGCTAAAGCAAGCAAATATCTTGCTTCCTCTTTGTCCTCCTAAACTAAATAGAAAACACTAATGAGATTTTCCAAGTTGAGGGATCTATTTTATCCTTCTCCGAAGTGTTACTCGTATTGCATTTTATATGTACCATAAAGAAGCCATGTCACAGAAAAAAGAGACTATTATACTGTAATTACCTCTGCCTTCTTTCTATCTGGCCTGCAAAGACAGTGATGAAAGGAGAAAAGAGGATCAAAGTGTGGTCCTGCAAAGACGTTAGTCTTTGAATTGATTTGGGTTTGAGTCCTTACTCAGTCACTGAGGGTAGTGGTCTGGGTAAACTGACCTCTCTGAGTTCTTACAAAGTGCAGGTTCCATCCTCATAATTTCTACAGCAGTGTGTGTGTCTTTCAGAGATGGGAAATTACTGTGCCATGAAGGGAGATCTGGGGAAGTCTCCACTGGAGCTTCTGCTTCACCTTGACATTCACAGGCAACAATGAAGAGAGCGTCAAACTTGGCCATCAAGATGTTCATTACGACTTCTCATAGAACTTTCATGAACTTTTCTCTCATGTTAAACACACATTATTCTCTAGTGAGAACTACATGAAGCATGGCTAAATATGTAGAGGAAAAAGAAGAGAAGAGGAGGGGAGAGAAGAGGAGAGAAGAAAACTCTTGAACCTATCTCAACTCATCTTTTATGCTACCTATGGTGGGTGGAGGACAAAGACGCTACCTCATATTTTAGAACTTCTACAGATTTTCCATCCCTTTACTCCTTCTAGCTCCCTAATTTTTACCATCATTCCTCCATCAACTCATATTTAAGACCATTTCCTTTTTTCCAGGAAAACTCACCCCCCGCCCCAGGCTCAGAAAGAAACAACCTGGGCATCCATAAATGCTTCATACAGATAATCTATGCCACCTCCAGCTTTAACAAAATAATTTGGAGTATTTGCTCTGCCCAGACTTCAGAGGCTTTGACAAAGCAGTCCTGCATGGTGGGAAGAATTCAGAAGCAGTATATCCCACCAAGTGTCTGCTCTTCCACAGCTTTGGTCAGGTTCTTCCTAAAAATATTAGGAAGAGATAGATTTGATCAGAGTGAATATTTTTTGATCCAAATGCAATATGTTTTACTTCCAAATGAGAAAAGTATATTTGTGCTATTTGTGAATTTTAACTGCACAATTTTTATTTCTTGAAATATGATTAACTTTTGGATTATGGAATTATTCTGATTGTACCCCAGAACCAGCAGTGAAGGTTTTGAATAATACCAGTATACCCTCCCAACCTGAGTGAAACAAATCAGAATCTCTGCAGATTGTATCTTAGCCAGTGATGGTGAACCTTTTGGAGATTTCAATGATACAAACAGCCCACTGTGGCCATAGGTTTGCCACCACTGGTCTAAGCATTAGAGTTATTTAAAAAGCTTCCCAGGTGATTTTGGTTTGAAGCAGATGTTGAGAATCTGTTAAAAAAAAAAAGTAGAGCATTTGTCTCCTTCCTAGTATGTCTTTTATAGTAAGCATCCAAAGAATCCTTGGAAGTTCTGATTAACTCATTCATCACTGGGTGCATTCTTTCAGATAACCAAAAATTCATCAGAGAGAAAGACAGGGTAGAAAAAATTTAAAGCTTTCCATTGATTGTTCAAAATAAGAAAATTATTCATATTAGAGGAACCAGCTCTAATACCTTGCATTGAGTTCAAGTTTAAGAAATGTGTAAATTTTTTTTTACATCTTCTTTTCTAGATTTTCATAAGAGGGAAAAAATGAATTGGCAAGGGCATATCCTGAGTACAAGGACTGTGAAGAAATTTTATGATTGTGGTAAAATTTTTCCTATATATATAGCCCTAAAAATTAGTTCCCTGATGTGAAGAAAGCTTCAAAAAATCTATTTAAAGGGATTCAATGAGACAACATACAAAAAATGTGTAGCATACAATAGGAGATCAGCAAATATTGGAGACCCTATCTCCTGTGCCACATCTTTAGAACCCTCTTTCTGCTAAACTGCTTGAAATAGTAAGTGGTAAGACTTCCATTTTCTATAGATTTAACATCACCCATAATACTAACAAATGTCAGTTCACCCTGTTTATTTGTGGTGGCTCTAATTCTTGTTTATCTAAGCTGGCAGCTAGTGCTTTTAGCCCTTACTAATAACCACTACCTCTACATCCCCATTAAGTGTTCTAAAATGGCAGATTCCTTCCTCAAAGATGTGCTTGCTTTATAGGTTGCTGAATCAGTCTTCACAGAGCTGAGATCAGGCTGCTGGGAGGGGCTTCATATTAAAATCTTCTAAGTTACTCTGTCATATTACATTCTATATTCCTAAGAAAGGTCTTTATTAGCAAGGTTTTATTTTGCTTCAGCTAAGGTGCCACCTGCCTAAGGACACTCATCTAATCAAACAGATACTAAGAATCCACTCAAACATTCTCTCCTGTTTTTATCTTTTTTTCTCTTCTGACAATTGACTCTAAATCCTCAATGTTTGCAGTGGTACCTGAGATTGCCAGAAAGAAGTTAAATTAAAAATGTTGTTTCAATAAATTTTAGGTTTCATTTGTCTCACCTCTCAGGTTATTTCTCATCTTGCTTTCAAGTTATGACTGAATTCCTTCAGAAGATATTCAAGACCTTGCTACATTTGTAAAAATCAGAGTAAAGCCCAAATCCACATGTATCTAGAAATGCTGCAGCTGGGAAGAAGAGTTCTGTATTTCCATCCAAACCATTGAAATCATGAGCATTTTTCAGGACTCTCATCATTGTATCCAAAAGCACTTTCACTTAGATTCTGGACAGCTATGCCCTAATGCCTTTGTCTAATTATACTTTTATTGTAGGAACTATCTCATTATTATTCACCCTAGAATTGTTACAATGCTAATATATCTTCCAGGCTAACTTGGGAAAACTTAGACTGAGATCATACTTAATAATCTCTATATGCCTCAGCCTTTGCTATAGCCTAAAAATGTGGCCATATAAAATGCTACATTTGAGTTCTCCAAACAATATCAAATTTTCACAATGACATCATCACCCTGAATTTCAAAGTAAGTATTGTTTGAGATCATGGAACATTCTACTCCCCAATAAACACATAGACAGTTTTATCTAAAAGTTTCAAGATCTTGACTTCTAAATTTAGCGTAGCTCTCCCACCATTCATCATTTAAATATCTTATCTTTCCTTCTCAAAGATTTTCAGAGTGTATTTTTCTTATTTTCTTTTTGTAAATTTCCTATATTTTTGAATTATAGCTTATCTTTCCCAGTTGCTTTATTTTCTAATGCTACTGTAGCCCATTGCCAGGACTTAAATTTATTAATCTATGCATCTACCTATCTATCATCTATCACTTAAAAATATATTATTTCCAGCCTACAAATCTCAGAAAAAGAAATCTGTTTTAGGGCCTGAATAGAGTAGATGCTCACTAAAGTGTTTTATGAATAGATACATGAATGACAGCTAAAATATGTATCTAGGCTGAAGTGCTTTAAGAAGTCAAATAAAAATTCAAACGTCCTTTCAAGCAGTATCACACAGTAGAAACATAATGAAAATCACCTATTAATTTTTAAATTTTCTAGGAAACGCATCCATAAAGCAAAAGAAATAGGTAAATTTAATTTTAATAATATATTTAATCTAGCTCAATATATCGGAAATATTACCAATTCAGCTTGAAGCCTACATAAACTACTGATGATAGTTGCATTCTTTTTTATACTAAGACTTCAACATGCAGTGTATCTATTTTTCCCCAATGTACCTTTTACACAGGCAGTTCATCTAGGTTCAGTTCCTCAGTCACGCTAATTATGTTTCTTTTGCTAGTTAGCCATGTGTGACTAGGGACACCTGCCATCACACAGCACAGCCACAGTGCATGGGAGCCACTCTAGAGCCTCCAGCAAGAAGCAAATGGAAGGAGATGAGGGTTTGGAAGTAAGATAAAATTATGTGCCACCCTTACTTAACTAGCATCATTAATCTTTTCTGTTTGCTTAAACAGACATTCAGCTATTTTTTGCAACCCAGCAAAAAGACTGTACCAGCAGGAGAAAAGGATAATCATTAAATGACTCAAAAACTTTAAAAAGTTATTAAAAGGTCTGTCAATTTGAAGTGGATTTTTTATCAGGAACTTAAATATCAGAGCTATGCTCTCCTAGTCCATTGTGTCCATTTGACCTTTGTGCTTTATTACTATCTTTATGCATATGATTCAATATTCTAAGAATTGGTCTTTCTTTTTTTCACTAAGGTCTCTTATTTTTCTTTTACTCACAGTCATTGGCTATAACATCCTATAAAGTTTTATGGTGTGGAAATTGAGAATCAATATGAATTGATTTAACCTGATTATGAAGAATCATATGGCAGTTTAAAATAATAAATGAAAATCATGTCATGTCAAGAAAGCATGTTTTGTCCTAGATACACTGCCATACAACCTTGATAAAAATAGTATTTTTCTCTTAATAAATAGTATTGGGATTGAGTCCATGGCTCAAAATTGTCCTGAGATTCTTTCCTGAGGGTTGGCCATGCTAGTCAAAATGCCTCCAGCCTTCAGCTTACCTCCTGGTTTTTGACCTTGGCTTTGTCCTCATTCCCACATGTCAGATCAAGAAAACCAGCCAAAAGCTTGAGTGAGGTGTGGTATGTAATATAAACACAATGAAACTTCTGCCCAGATAACTTCTATTGATCCTCTGGGGCTTTGAGCCATGCCACATTGAACCCCCCCCCCAGGAAAACTCACTGCACGCAGATTTTAGTGGATTTATATGACTTTTTCAATCCACTAGGATACCAATTAACAAAGCACTAATGCAGTGCAAGATCGAGTGGCCTGAAATAATTAATGCAGCTCAATGAAGGCCTAAGTCCTCAGCAACATTTTATCCTCCAGAAACAGCCAGCTGGTTAGAGGATCCGGGGCCACTGACCTTCTGTTTGAGCCTGAAATAGGAGGTTGGCTCCTTTTCTGATCTCCCTGCTGTTCCCTTGGTATCCTTTTGAATATCAGCCACCTTTTGTCTACTTTTGATGAACTTTACAAAAGTGAAATGGTGTGGTTTTCAGAGAGGGAGCTTCACACAGAGCAAGAGCAGGAGACCACTCAGGTCTTCTGGATCTCTATCAGGTGAAGGAAATCTTTCATGGCTTCTTTAAATTAATCATCATTACGTGAACCAGCACTGCCACCTTGGGCATAGCTCCCTCATCACTGAGAGGAAAACAAACATAGTCAGTGTTTCCCATACTTATGTGGGGCTATGAATAGTCTGCTTTCCTCCAGTGATGGACAGAGTAATTAGGAAAAAGACTAGGAAAAGAAGTTAAAAATACATTTGGGGTTAGGGTAGCTGTTATTGGAAGAGCAATCATAAAGATCATCAGAGATTCCAGGAGTAGCAATTAAAGAGAGATATACAAAGCCAGATTTTGTATCCTACCCTTGCCAAATATTAATCAACCATCTTAAAAGAGGAATATTAATGGAATATTTTCAAAAGAGATTAGACACCCATACATGGGAACTGTTAGAGGGAATTAAGCATCATAAGGGATAAACAAATGTCTCTAGTCCCTTTTAAACCTGAAATTATGAGATTACGTGCTTACAGAGACTGTTACTATCAGAAATCCTAAACTAACCTGTTTTGATTTGGTTGAGAAAGAAAGTGCACTGGTGAGCAAATGGTAGCAGGTGCACAACAATTCCCATTGGGAAGGGTCTATAAAGATCCGTGCAGTATGACAGGGCTGAGGACATCAGAGTAATGCTTACAGAATCTCTGAATCTGTGAAACACTAAAGGAAAGTCATCAAGTGGCTCTCAGAAATTGCCTTGCACTTTTAAGATTTCCTAATGCAGAAATAATTATGTGGTCTGAAATGGCACGTTAAACCACAGAAATAACACTATGAGTGGGCCCTGCCTGCAACTTAAACTGAACAAATTAAGGTTGGCAAGGGGAAACACTCCTTTTCTAGAGCCATCAGCATCTGCTCAATCAGATGACCTAATAAAAACAACACACAGATGTAGTTTATAGCCTAGGGGTGTTTCCTGGGGAATGGATTAGGCACAGAAAATGAAGGCCAGACAGCCTGCTTAATGCCCAGGCTGGTCCTGGGTGGCAGGCCTGGCTAAGAAAAGCTGAATAACTTAATGGCAAAGAGAACAGATGAGTCCTGTAATTGGCAAAAAGGAAATGTACTTCGGGCACCAATAGGGTTGGCTGAGTTGTGTAATACAAATTTTAGAGTGATCTTTTTTACATACCTTGTGGTGTTAGGATTCAATAGAGTGATTCTAGGTTGCACTCCAGCAAAATGTTAGCACTGGGTAATGTACAATCCAAATCCCCACTCCATTGCTGAATTAATTTACAATATATTTCTGACAAATTGCTCAATACATACTTGACTATGTGTGTCAATGTTCAATTTTAAATCCCACAGCACTTATGGTGTGCCTGCTATGAATCAGATTTGACCTAGGATGTAGGGTTGTATATACAATTAAGATTATTTCCTATTCTTTAAGTATGTTTGAATACAGAAGACAAAAACTAAACAAATATAAACAATCATTTCCTGACCAGTAAATCAATAAGTTAGTATAAGAATTTCAAAGAGATCTAAGGATTGTGAAAGACTGCTTAAAATAGAGAATGGGATTTGCTGTCTGAGGTGTCCTTTGACATTAGCTCATAATGTTTCAGAGATTATGTATGAAAGATCTATTCTAATGATGTATACTTCTGTTTATGAGACAATTTCATTTCTATTTTTTCCTTATGAAGCTTTCTTTACATTCTGTGCATATATCCAGAGGTCAGAAGAAATCTTCACTTGCAAAGATTTGAAGTCTACTTTTGGAAAGGACATAAATGTTCAACAAATCTCATAAATTGTAGCATACCCAACATAAGAATTTTACATCAGGTAGAGATTTAACACAGTGGATGGTGGCATTCATTTTCATCTTGGAAATTAACAGAAAACCTAATGGCCAGAGTGCAGTATAATGGAGAACAATAAGTAAAGAGTGCCCCTATATCTGCAAAAATATCCCAACATGGGACAACAAAGGATTTCAAAGAGAACTGCAAGAGATGTGAGGTAATTTAGGAACAAAATGGGAGAAATGGAGAAAAGGAAGATTTAGTAGAGAGAAAGTGTCAGTAGTCATGCATGAATATGATATGTATAAAGCTTGGAATTGGTCTTATAGGAGATGTGCGGGCTTTAGATAGTTTAAAGTAAGACAGTGAAATAGCACTAATATTAACATGAAGAAGAAAAAGAAAAAGGAGAAGAGGGAAAAGAAAAGGATAAAGAGAAGGAGGGAAAGGAACGATAAAAGAGAAATAACAGTTTTTTGAGCATTTAGTCTATTGACAGATCATTTCTTGAGAACATCACCTACTATTCAGGCAATTATTACAAAAACATCTGAAAAAAACAGATCAGAGAGAGATTTTTGAAAATATGTTCAAGATCTCACAGCTTATCAGAGCCAAATAGTCTTACTTTAGAGTTTGTACTTTGTGCAATTCTGCTACTATACTCATAGGAACTTGCTCATTCTATGTTTAGGAGTCACTTTATGGATTATGCATGCTCAGTGTATACTGAAGAATCACAGTAATGACCATGTTAAGGATGGGGACACGAGGACATTTCAATAGTCACGGTCTGAACAGTGGATCCAGAATGTAGCTCTTGTTTCCTTTAAGCACTAATACTAGTGAACCCAATTACATTGCACACTTTTATTTCTGTAGACTTCAGATGCTGAAAACATGACTCCTTCCTGAGTTTCCTCTACAAAACCGGTTATGGTTTAGATTTGGAGGGATCCTCCAAAATCTTCACATGCTCTGAAGGTGATTGAATCCTAGGGTGGTATACTCATGAGTGGATTAGTGCATTGGCAAGTGAACAACTAACTTGCTGTTTGGAGGTAGGGTGGAAGGAAGAGGTGGGTTACTGGGGATGTGACCTGGAAGAGCACAGTTCCCTCTTCAGCTCCTCCCTTTCTCCTTTGGTCCCTGACTTCCATGCTGTGTGTAGCTTTCCTCTACCAGACTTCTGCCATGCCCTTCCTATCTTCAGCCAACCCATTATAGACTAAAGACTCTAAAAATCCTCTAAAACCAAAATAAACCTCTATTTCTTTAATTTGTGGGTATCTGGTATGGTGTCTCAGCAATGAGAAAGTGACTCAGACAACACCCATTCCCAGCTCCAACAACTATTTCTCATGTGGGGCCTGCGTGTGTGGTCTGGATTGTAGTATTATTCCTGCAGATGCCTAGGATACACAGTGTTCTAAACTATCAGTTCATGTATAAAGGCATTCCCTCTCAGTTGTAATAAGGAATCTGAGCTGTCTAGTTAGTCTTCCTTGGTGGTAATTTGTGAAACATGAAGAAGTGTGAAATAGCTTACAGCTCTCTTGACTATGATTCAAGGGATTTCTGAGAAAAATAAACATTTTCCAATATTCTGATTATCCTACCCTGCCTTAACCTCGCAGGGAATGCCTTTGCTATCAGAGAAACATGTTCCAGATGTTAAAAAACTACAGATAATCTCAATCTGATTGTTTCTACAGCATACTGTCAACACTGGGCACTTTAGCCAGGACAGTTTTGTCTGTTTCAAATATCAGAAATACAACTTTCCATAGCATAATAATTTTTATCAGTGCATTCTAGAGTACTTTAGATTTTCATGTTGAATGTGCTCTCTTGCTATCAAACTTACCTCAGAGATTCTTCCATTATGTAGAGAAGTTCTACATTTTACATCACAATGTCATGCAGTGTCTTAATTACTTTTCTTTTTGATGAGACAAAATACCCAATACCCCAAGTTAAAGGAGGAAAAGTTTATTTGGCTTACAGTTTGTAGAGGTTTCAGTCCATAATTGGCTAGCTATAAGGCAAGGCATCATGGCACAGGGGCATCACAAAAGAGAAACAGGTAGGCAGAAGACAGAAAGACAGTAGCAAGGAAGCAAACAGCAAGCAACAAACAACCACAGGAGCCCTCTTTCTGTCCATTATATTCTATCCAGGCCATACACCCATGGGGTGCGTAGCAGACACATCTAGGAGGAGCTTCCAATTATCCACTCCCAGAACTATGCTAAACCATTCAACAGACTAATTTAGTAATCATACATCCTTGTTCCCAGCATCACACACATAATCCCAGCATCACACACTCTGTCTAGCTCCAGTAACCACTGAGAAGCCCCACCTATGACTGCATGAGGCCTTGGGAGGACATGTATTCACAGCCATAACATCTAGCCTTTGGAATGTTTCTTAGTTTAGAGACTTCTTTGAGCCCTCCAGATACAAAGTAAAAATTGTACATAATAGGATGATATGAACTCACAATGTCTCTATCTTTCTTTCTTTGTTTATGCTTCTGCTAAGGTCATCTTTTTCTCTTGCAAAAATAATCCCTTCATTTGGTGGAAAGGATGTCAGCCAATATCCATAAATCTAACTTTTAAATTTGTAATCTGACAGGCAAAATAATTTCATCTCATTTCCAAATCAAAAAAGAAAAGTAAGAACAGATGTTTAATTTATGTATTGGATTCTACAATCCAATCACTTGGATTGGAGTATAGAAATTGATAAAAAGGTTGAAGGCAAAGAGTATCTTAAATCATAGGAAATATACTTATGCAAACCATGGCAGTGAAAAAAATGTTTCCTTCTGCAGAAATAATGAGGAGGGGCAAGAAAATTAGGAAGGAATTTATTAAGGAAGGAAGAAAAGAAGGAAGAAAGAAAGGAAGGCAGATAGGAAGATGTTTGGAAAGATCAAAGAATATTGAAGGAAAGTTGAAGATGTTTAGTCCATAGCCCATTATCCCTAACACCATGTTTTAAAGAAACTTTTATATAAAGCAAAAATGTATGTACATGAATGTTCATGATATTTTCTGTAATAGCCCAAGTCAAGGATGAAAAGGTTAATTGCAGTTGAATATATTAATAAATTTTGTAATAGTTATATAGCATCAAAATGAATAGATGTAACTACCTATAATAAATAGGTAATGTTATTTACATTTAATTGAGCAATAGAAAGAGGTTAGGAAGAATAAACTTTTTAAAAAACAATACTGGTTAGATTGATATCTGTCTTTTATTATTAATATTAATGATTTCATTAATAATTATTATTAATATAATATTTGTCCACTTGCAGTATAAGTATAAATAAAAAAATAAATGATTATCACTAAAGTCATGGTAAGATTGCCTTTTATAGACAGAAGTCTTCTATCAGCCAAAAATATGTAGGGACTTCTGTGATGCTGGAAATAATTCATAACTTGAATAGTGGCTACATGGAATTCACTACAACTTTTTAAAATTACAGGTATTCTTATTCATATGTGGTATATATCTTATATTAAGAAAGTAGAAAAGATAGTTTTTACTTCATTTTTTTTTAATTACTAGTTTTCAGGTATGCAGGGTTTGAGGTTCTTATTCCACGCCATATTAACTGGGTGACAGTGGGCAAACCATTTTACTTCTTTATCTGTAATTTTCCTTATCACATAATAAAATAATGATGTTACAAATAATCATAATGGTAATAAACACTATAAATGCACTCACAAAATTCTTAGGTCATATGTGACTATGCATGAAAAAATAGCTAAACTTTGGTTTGCACATTGTTCATACTCAGAGGAGTGTAATATCTGTCCTTTCTTACTGATAATGATAATAGGAAAAGATTCATGAAATATATAATATTTCTGTCCTCACTACCACAACTGGGCCCTTCAATTATTTAAACTAAAGGATAAAATTGAGCTCAGACACTTTGTTTATTTAGTCATCTATGATATTATAGGAACTGTGTTCAATTGTGTAGGTCAGATATAAAAACAATGTTGGTCTTTAATAATTTCTTTATATAATTTGGAGTGTTATATCTCTGTTAGACTATCTTTGTGGAGTATTATCACATGGTCCTGTAGTCTTGAATAACTTTCAAAATAAAAATAGTGTATTCTTGATTTATTAAGACTACTTCATTTCCTATTCTGACTTGTCTTGCACCATAATTTAACTCATATCAAGTGTCATTAGAGTGGTTATGGGTACAGTTGTCATTCTGGTAAGGGGAAACAAAATTGAGAATACATTTTTGTTTACATAAAGTATAGCTTTGTGATTTCCCATCATATCTAATTCAATTATTTTATTTTTGTCTTTGCATTATAAGACCACGTTCCAGGAATACTCCTGACATAAATTTTGCTGACTTGCTGATATCATGGAACAAAGATCAAAGATTCAGGAACATATACCATTTCCTAATGTGAATGTACCTTATAGATACTGGATATATAT
>NW_004624746.1:22347101-22358308 GCF_000247695.1 Heterocephalus glaber
TTTATTTTTATTAGCACATATTTGTCATACATTTTAAATACATTCATCATAGGGAAATTGTACCTGTACATAAATATATCTTAATTATTTTCCCCTTCTATTGCATCAGTAACACAATTAACTCAAAAGGGTTTAAAGACTTAAATATAAGATGTGAAATTGCAAAAATAATAGAAAAGCCTTAGAGGGAATGCTTTCAGTTATTGGAATGGGTAAGGAGTCTCTCTCTTTTATTTGTTTATTCTTTGACTAGACACTCAAACCACAGCATATCAGAGAAAAAATAGCCAAATGGAACTACTTCAAATTAAAATTCTTTTGCATAGCAAAAGAAGCAATCAGCAGAGTGAAAAGACAACAGAAAAGGAGAAAATATTTGCAAATCACACATCTGAAGAAAATTACTACCTAGCTTTTGCAAGGAACTTAAAGAACTTTATAGCAAAAAAAGCTAATACCTTATTTAGAAAACGGAAAATGAACCCTAAACAGATAATTCTGTAAAGAAGACATACAAGTGGCCAAAATAAAGAAGAAAATGCTCAACTCCATTGATCACCAGGAAAATAGCAATCAAAACAAAAATGAGATAAATTACTATCATAAAATGAATGGATAAAGAAAAATACTTATTTACAGTCCAATACTATTCAGTCATAATAAACATGAAGTCCTGTCACTTATAACAACATGGATGCCAGTGGGAATTATCATGTTAAGTGAAGTAAGCCAGCCCCAGAAAGACTGTTACTACATGATTTCATTCTCATATGGAATCCATAAAAGCTGGCTGCATAGAAGTTGAGAAAAGCATGATGGTTGCCATGAGCTGGAGAGAATAGGGGAAGATCAAGGATGCTGAGAGGTTGATCAGTGCTTAGTAAGTTACACTTATATGAAAGTAAGAATGTCCAGTGTGCTGGACACCTTATATAGGTGACTACAAACATTATAATATATAGTACTTGATATTTAAAAAAAACAGAGAATGTATTTTGAATGTTTATAACATAAAGATATGATAAATATATAAGGAGATATTTTAACCTGACTTAAACATTGTAGAATATATGTGTGTATCAAAATATCACATGATACCCATGAGTGTGTATGATTTTTATGTATCAGTTAAAACTATCAGATAATCTTGGACCTAAGATCCCAGCATTTCTAGGCATCTAACCAAGAAAAATGAGAAACAGTGTCCACACAAATATGTATAGATGAATGTACGTAATAAAATTATCCATAATAGCCCCTAACTAAAAACAAGAATAAAGTTTATTACCTGATTCATGGACAAATAAATTCGGGCATATACACACAACATATCCTGAGCAATTAGAGAAACACGTTGATAAATGTGACAGCATAGGCAAATCTCCCTACACAGTGTGCTGAGCAAAAGAAGCTTAAAAAGCTACTTCTGTAGAATTCTATTTATGTGGTGTTCTCAAGTCTCATGTTTAGGAATAAAATCCTGATCTTTTCCCTGAGGCTGTGGCTTTTTGAGGAAAGGAATGGACGCTGTCTGCAAGAAGATGTGAGAAAACTTTTCACATTGATGGAAATGTTCTAAATGCTGATTACAGGGAAGGTTTTATTATGCATATATTTCCCAAAGTCACTGGATTGTAGACTTAGGATGTATAAATTTTATTACACTAAAATTATATCTCAACAAAGTTTTTTTAAATTTGTGTTTTGGAAAGAGTGAGTTTTTTGGAGTCGATAAGCTCAAATTTATTTTAGGCAAATGCCAACACCATGAAGTAGTGACTGTGGCTCACTCTCTGAAATGTGGATCTCATTTATAAATTGTAAGCAGTAATGTTTCCTTCTCGATCTTGAAGTAAGAACAATGGAAATCGTGTAAATGAAAATGTACTGTATAAAGTGTTTAATCAGTTTCTCCGCAACACTTTTTCCCCACCGGAGCTCTGTTCCTGCCTTTGTTACATCTGTACCAACAAAGGCTTTGAAGTAATGATGCAGCTTCCTACTACCTACTATCTTTTCACAGTTCAACATTTGCTTTATCCAGACCCCACGTCTTGCCTGGCATTCCCTCTGCTTTGCAGGCTGCAGTGTGAAGGCCAAAATGTAGAAACCATTGTAGTTCATTTCAGCTTCCAGCAGTTCATGTGCAAGACTCTTTGAATAGTCTTGAATCCACAGTCTCCATTAGCAAGGACAGGTACCACCCCAAGCTGCCTGTGGTCATTCTTTGGAAAGGTCAGATCTAAACACATTTATTCCTGTACATCCAATCCTTCCCTCCTCCTAGCACCAGGCCCAATTACTTCTGTTTTGTTTACCAGTATCTTCATCAGTACCGTGCAGCAGAAAGCACAATATTCTTAAATGATAATTTTTAGCTGGCAGCATATCTGATTAATGAGGCAAGCCTGAAATTAACTTTTCCTCATGTCACATAGATTTCCCAAGTCAAGTAAAATCCCCCTTGTTATGTTACCCATTAACATCTCCACCACCAATAACCATGTTGAAATATAATGTACGTTTTCCAGAAACAGGCACCCATCCATGTCCTATTATCCTTGTAAATAAAATGTAACATGATTTGATATTAACATAGATAAATTTGCCCATTTAGAAAGCACTTTAGTCAATACAGCATTTTCTGATTGCATGTCTAGGATACATATATACAAATGGGTATATTATATTAAAAATAGTAATAGGTACATCTTGATGACAAAAAATGGAATATGGAGTTAGGCAGAAATCTTTGACATGTAATTATTTTGAATGGCAGCAATGCTGTATACATTTAAAAATAATCAACCATGTAACTAAAGGCAGAAAGCCTTTCCAATTTAAAATTAATTTTCTAAAGGAACTCTGTTCAGCATGTTAAGATTGTTTTCAGAGCACAATAATAAAAATGGTAAGTGCTCCAATTCTGTCCTTTGCCTGGCTATATTTAAGAAAATTCAGTTGGCCCAGACCCGCAGAGCATAACAGCAAGTGTTGAATATTATCATGTAATTAGAGACAAATAAATTAGAAATCTGCTAATGGAAGATGAGCATATAACAGTTAGTGAACCAAAAAATCAGATTTAAAGAGAAAAACTTTATTACATTTACTGATTTGCTTTGTGCCATATGAAAATACTATTATTTTCAAATATGATCCTAACCCAAGAACTGTTGAATGATAGTTAATTTACAAGCTGGAATTAACTAAATATATCAAATGATGAAATTCTAGATTATTTGACCTTTAGAAGTATAGGAAAAAGTTGGCTCTATTGTATAAGACTAAAATATTAAATAAGATTTTACACATAAATCACCTAAGACATTATCTGGCCTATTGTTAGTGCCCAATTAGTATTAGCTATTGATTATTATTATTATTAATCATGCAATTCTGTTTCATGAAACCATAATGTCTTGTTTTCCAGTCTGGTGTGTGAAGTGTACATTTATACAATCTATTTTTAGTTTCATCATTGAGTAAACCTTGACCTTGAGAAAGTTCACAGACATTTTTTCATATATTTTGTTTTATTTATTGTGGAGTATGTAAGTGTAGAGAAAGGTCTTTTTATGCTCCTATAGAACATAACTAAGTCAATGTCTGATGTGTATTAAAATATTCCCTAAAGAAATACTTCCACTTCCATACCACCTTGACTGTTTCTACACAAGAAATGATTGCTTATCATATTTCAGACCTTAAAGAAAAATAACAGCTGTAATATTTTAGAGCCAAGGGGCATTCCCACATCCTGTAAATCTTATCCTGGTGCATTCCTATTCAGTAGATGGCATCCCTTGTATTCCCTCCATGTGAGACTAAGCCAGTGAATGCACAGTGAGTACCAATTGCGTGATAGGCAAAAGCTACTTATGAACCCTATTTGATACGCATGTCAACTGAGGCCCATAGAGTTTAAATGAGATTTTCATATTTTTAGCATAAAAGGAAAATGAAATTTACCATACTAGCATTCTGTAAAAATGTCAGTTGTTAGCCCAGTATGGTGGCTAAATCCTATAATTTCAGCATTCTAGGAGGCTGAGCCAAGAGGAATGAGGTTAAGCATCCTAGTGTCTGATGGATTTTGTAAAATAAAAACAAATAGATGAAAAAGAATGGTTTTTAAAACTCTTAAGCACCCTAGATACATGAGAAATTTTGCAGAATAGAAACAGTTTCATGAACAAAAATTGCTGGTTGAAAATCCGATAAAACTAAGCAAACAAAACCAATATTTCACATAGTTTCTTCCTTGGAACCCAATAATTAGATTACAGATACACAGGTTTTTCTGGAGAATAATTGTTCCAAGGACAATTCTTTGGAATGTTTTCTTTCCCTTTTTCTAATGTATGCATTTCACATTGGCAGATTAAAGTATCTATGATAATAGAACAGAAATTTTTTTCCTTTCAATGTTCAATATTTTTCTGAATAAAAATATTGACTACAAAGTTCTAGATTCAAATATCAACTTTACCACTTGAGTTTTTTTTTTAAAACAAAGAGAGAGAATCTTGTCTTATTTAATTATTACATTACTGCCTGATACAATGTATTTGTGTTCCTTGTCAGTCTCCCTCACTGGGTATCAGCTCCACAAGGGCAGAGACTTTGGTCTGGTATGTTAACTGCTAGATCTCCAGGCTAGTAGATGGGTACTAGCAAAAAGTAGATGCTCAATAAACATTCATTGAGTGCATGAACAAATCAAAGGAGCAAAACTTGAGGTTCTGGTAAGGGTATAAAGGAACAGTCTGAGTTGGAAATAAATCACCTTGGGGCATAAATCACATTTCAAGGGCTAGATCTGGGTTAGATCACCTAGAGAGAGTGCAGGAGAAGGGAGCCCCAAGCAAACTGTAGGGGAATCCCAGCATTTCAAGTTTTGGAGAACTGGGAAGTATCAGCCCAAGGGACTGAGCGGGAGGGGCCTGTGGAGACAGCAGACAAAGGAGAGTTTTTCTCCTAGGCCTGGCAATTCAATCCATGGCCTCTAATACACTGGTCTCAATCTCTCATGTTTAATTTTTTTTACCTATACACATAAAATTCTGGATTTGCAGCCTCTACTTGTGAACAAGCTCACATCCATACTCCATCACACAGCCACTCAGACATTGTCACTTACTTACTCAGGGAGGCATTTTCTCTGACATTGATCCTCAGCCTCACTACAGTGTCCCACTAACAGTTTCACAATTATGTCTTATGGTTTGACTCAGCGTACCGATGTTTTCTCTCATAAGTTAAGTATTTTACACACACACAGCCACATCATCTAATAACGTAAGTCATTTCATTCACTCTGCCATTTTTCACATCCACAAATAGTCACTGATTTACATTCATCACTAACTGGACTCTCATGAAGTTTTTCACACAGACAAAATCAAAATCACCATCTCTCCTTTCTCTGCTAACTTAAGCCACTTAAACCCCTGTGACTCGTGATTACAGACTTTCATGGCCTCCCATGAATGGTTCCACACACACATACCATCACGCAGTGTATCAGACTGCCCTCACCTGCTCCCACATTTCTTCTCAGCTTTCACCATTCCAAGTTTTTGATTTGTAGCCTTTAATAAAAAGTCTTTTACAGGGCCGGGGTTGTAGCTCAGTGCCGCTGCGCCTGCCAACCACAAGGTCCTGAGTTTGATCCCTGGAACCAAACAAAAAAAACAAAACAAACCCCCGCCCAAAAAAAGCCCCAAAAAGTCTTTCACAGAGTTTCACACATAAGCACACAACCAATTTCTCAGATACTGGCTCACTCACTCATTCAGCCTTACCACCTAGCCCACTTCTGATGCATGCAGACACTAATTGCTGCTAGGTTCTCCATACGTCTCACACAATCAGTTGTCCATGCCCTGTGTCAGTCAGGCACACCACTGTTTTCCTCCCAAAGTCAGCTCATAGGCACATGCCCACAACTACAACGTCATAAGTTTCTTACACACTCTGATCACATAGTCACTCAGTGTCTCATTGGCTTGGTTTCATTTTTTTTTCACAAACGTGATTTCTCTTTAGTTTTATGAAATGCTTCATAGACTTATACACTCTTAGACACTGCTCAGTTGTCAAGTTTCTTTCCCATGGTCACTGAGTTCCTGGCTTTCTGCTGCTTGCCTCTCACCAACATTGTTTCTTCTCTCTCCCTCATAGACAATTCTACCACTTGAGTTTTTATAAACAGCTGGATTAGATAAAAATTAATATGCATTTGGAAAAGTTTGGGCCCAGGAGAAAGTCAGCACCCAAGATGAGACACCGCGATTGTGGCTGAAGGCAAATCAGAAGACCCAGGCCTTAAGAGCCAGGCCTTAAATGCCAAGCCTGCTGCCTTCCTGGAGATAAAGAGCAACTCGAGATTAGATTGTCATTAGCACCACCTGGTCCAGTGGGCCGCAATCAACATCAGACACATAGGTTAGTGATCAGCACATCTGAACACATACTCTCTTTGTTTTCCAGGACTGCCTTTATTCTTCCCACAACCCTTGTTTGTTTGTTTGTTTGCTTTTGGTACCAAGGATTGAACTCCAGTCCTTGCACTTGGGCAGCAAGTGGTGAAACCACTGAGCTAAATCTCCAGCCCAACCCAAAACCCTTGTTTTGTGACTCATTTCCCCATTGAATCGATGTTCGTTAATACATGTAATCCTACAAGTTGATTGTAGTCTGACTCGTGTTGTACCAATGCCATGATTTCACTGCATAAATTATCCCAAAGACCCTCAGTGGCCACCCACTTGTGACTTCTAGAAATCCAGCAGCTATTCTCTTTATTTCTAATAAAATTCTCCTGACTTCCTCCCTTGGTCCATGACTTCATTCCCCGATGTTGTGAGCCCATGAACTTGACATATCTGCCATCTAACAGGTTGGGAGTTATATTTTTTCATATCATTACTACCTAGACTACTTCAGGAAATTATTCATTGTTAAGTGGATATTTACTCATTCAATAAAGAAAGGGAAATATTGTGCTAATATTCAGAAAACACTGTGTGCTGGACACTGTAATAGTCCTGCCACCCTACAACAGAATTCATGTATTTGTTGATCATTGTCTTGGAGCAAAAGCATTCTCTTTTAGATACATTTGTTTTATGTGAATACAATTTTGAGTGAAATCTCAATTTTAGAGAAGAAATAAATTCTAAGCACTTTCTAGCAGATCAGCAGGCACCCATTTCATCCTCAGAAGCTATCAAGATAAAAAGCTGCAAGTCAATAGCTCAATGTCACTTTCTAAAATTTCTTTTTCATTAAGAAAAAAAATCTAAAGAAAAACAAAAATTGCTCCTAATTTTCACTTTCACACTTCAGGACCAGAGAAGCATCTAAAGTTTCCTTCCCCCATCCTTCTTAGCCCACTTCTAGTTTCTTTTTTCCCTGGCCTCCTTCCTTTTGTATTCATTGGCACCCCCCACTTCCATTCCCTAGGATCTATATTTGCAATTCATTCATATTTACTCGATAGCTTGGATTATCTTTTTTACTTATGCAGGAATTCATGAACATGAAAAGGAATGAGGGATGATCTCTCACTTCTCATAAACACTTCATTATTTGCCTTTGGTATTTGAAGACAACAAAACAAAATAAAGCATATCCTTACAGAGTGTCTCCTCAGTAGTTACTGCCCGTGTTGTCAGTTCCAGACTACCCTCCTGCCTGCGCAGGAAATGTCTAGCAGAGAAACACAAAGAAAAGGAGTTAGCCATTTTTACTCTTCCAGACTTGGAAGACAGTCTAAAATCAACTCAGCTGTCCTTGCTCTCTGGTCAGCTCCCAGGCCAAATGTGCCTCTCCTGTTTGGGGTAGTAGTCTTCCTGAAATCACTTTGGACAGGGAGACCAAGGAGCCAGCCGCAGAATGGAACCCTTCACTTTGCCAAGGCAGCACCTGCCCTTTAAAAGGGAGCTTTTCTTTAGTGAGAATATCCTGTATGCATTTCAGCTGGCCTCTCTGTCTTTGCCTGGCACATCCCAGAAACTATTTGCTTCACATTTATCTTCTTTACCTCTATTTTCATTATAACACAATTTAATGAACATATTCATGGTTTGTTTAAAATGCTATTAGTAAAGTGTAGTTTCTTAGACTTGCTTTTTTCTTTTTGTTGTTTTTGCATTTACTACATTAGTTCCACATGCAAAGAAAGTTAAAGTATTAAGCAATTTGTCCTTTAGTAATGACAGATCAAACTTGATGTCTTTGCTGTGACTTGCTCACTTTGTGACTTTAAACAAATAGCATGTGATTCTCTACTTTAATATCCCCCACTGGTAAATGGGGGAAAATAATCCCCTCTTCATTTTAAGAGTAAAAGTGAACATGTTAGGGACTTCCAATTCAGACTGAGTGTCACAGACCCAGTTTTCTCTTCTCTTCTTTGCTAAGCAAAGCATAAATTCTAGAAATAAGGCAGGAAACAACAAAAAGAAAACTCTTAAAATGCAGTAAGAAGAAGGTGAACAAGTGTGGGCTCTCAAGACCAGAAGGACAGCCAACCATCGTGGCATTTTAAGTCTTTCCATCCAGCAGAAGGATACCCAGGCTTGGCATTGCCCCAACCTCATTCTGGCCATGGAAAGGCACCTAGGTAGGCTCATTTCTCCCCTGGATAAAGCAGAGTCCCTGTGTCAACATCAGGTGAGCTTGACACCAACACTGTCAGGAAAGATGCTTTATCAGGAACTCTGTTCACAGTGTTTATAGGGAGAATATTTTTTGTGCCCAGTGGGATTAAAACTTTCCTTTTCCAGTGAGGAATATTTGATGGGAAGATAGAATACGTAGAAGAGCTCTGATCTATACAAGCAATTCCATTTGGGAACCTCTTTGTCCCCATAGTCCTAAGACTGTGCTTCCTCTCTTTGCCCCAGAATTTCCACCTGAGTCCAGAGACAGTGGGCATGGGGCTATAACTAAAGGGAGGAATTTAGTTGCAGCAAATGGCTAGGTAAGGTCTGGGTAGTTCTGCCCATATCTAGAGGCCTTGGAATGCTTGGGCAGAAAAGAAGGATCTAATGCAAGTAAGCTAACTGTCCCTTCCAGGGACAATGGACATCCGGGTGGAGAAGGAATGTATACTTAGGGATCCCACCATACCTTTCCTCATGGGAGGCACCTAGCAGCCCAGGATAAGGATACCTCTCCTCTACCCATAGGCAGCACCAGCAGAAAACAACGGGAGCCCCTTTGGTTTCAGATAAATCAACCATCTCAAACTACACCACAAAGGCTCTAAAAATGAAATTTCATCCAAGATATGTATGCTAAAGATATGTATGCGGAAGAGGGTGGATGCCTGCTGAAGTCAAATATTTAAATAGGGCTCACAGTCTCTAAACAGAACAGACAAAATGTCAAGAAGACAGTGGAAAATCACTCATTCTACCAAGCACCAAGAAAATAATTTAGATGAGAAAAGATAATGAACTTGTGCCCACACCCATGTGAATTAAAGTTTGGAATTACCTGACAAGAATTTTAAAGCCAGAATCATGGAAGCGTTTCAACAATCAATTACAAATTTCCTTGAAATAAACGAAAAAACCAAAATGACAGAAAGGATATAAGAATTATATAAAAAGAACCAAGTGGAAATTATAAGACTGAAAAATACAATAACAGAAATAATAATAAAGTTCACTGAATAAGCTCAGTATTATCAATGAGATGACATGTGAAAAACAACAGTAAATATGAGGGCAGATCGATGCAATTTAGCCAATCTGAACAACAAAGAGAAAATGTACTGAAAAAAATTGAAAAGTTTCAGAGTCCTAGGGTACAATAACACAAAATCATTGCAATTTTTGTATTATTGAAGTATCAAAGGGAAAGCAAAATGAGTGGAGAGGAAAGCTGGAAGAAGTAATCACTGAAAACCTTTCACATTCCAACCTACAGATCCAAGACTTTGAACAAACCCCAAGTAAGACAAACCCCAAAATCTTACCCCAAGTAACACAAAAATTAGCTTTTGAAAAATAAAGACAAAGACAAATCCTTGAACACAACCAAAGAAGAGCAATGTATCATCAACAGGAAGCAGCATTTTAATTGCCAGTGAATTTCTCTTCTATGATCTTGAAACCCAAAAAGAATAGCAGACATGTTCTCAAATGATATTGGAAAATAGCTGCTAATTACAATTCTATAGGCTAAAACTACCTTTCAGGAATGAATGGAAAATAAACAAAATCTCAGTTGAAGAAAATGAAAAGAAGCTGTTCCTAGCTGACCTATTCTTACATATTTGTGAAAGAAAATTCTTGAAACAGAAAAGGAAGGAAACAGAAAAGGAAGGAAAAAGAAAGAATCTTGAAGCATTATGAAGAATTAAGAACACAAGAAAGAGCAAAACTATGAGTCACATAGACTATCTCTTTCCTCATGAATATTAGAAATCATATGAATATTAGAAATTGTAATTAAGGCAAAATTTCAAGTAACATCTGATACTCATGTCTATTTCTTTATTCACTCATTCATCCATTAGTTCATTTCACTTTTGGGGGCTGAACCACGGTCTTTCCACTGAGTTATAGCCTCAACTCTTTTTTAATTTGTTTCTATTTTGAGAAAGGTTCTAGCTAATACTCTAAATTGTGTACGGTGGGCTTGAACTTCTGATTTTCCCTGCCTCTTTCTCCCAGAGTGCTGGCACAAGGCAATTTAAAAGTGGGAAACATAAAAGATTCTAAGTTAAAATGAAGAATTTTCAAATTGGAAAAGGACCAAAAGTTGGAAGGAGCAGAGAAGGATGGGAGAGACAAGGGTCAAAAAATCAAATTAAAATGTGTTATCTACATGATAAATGTAACCATTATGTCCTGAAAACATGTAGTAATAAAAATAAATTAAAAAATAGAAATAAATGATGGTCAGGTTTTTACACATTACTTGAAGAGGTAAAATATTGATAACAGTATGTTATGACAAGATACATATGTACATCTTAATATCCGAAGTATCTACTAAGAAAGCTACACAAAAAGATATATTCATGAACACTATAAATAAATCAAGATAATAATCCTACAAAATGATCAGCTAACACATAAAAAGACAAGAAAAACACATAAAGGAATGAGAACTTGAGGAAGTAAGCAAAAAGTAAACAACAGGGCCGGGATTTAGCTCAGTGGTTTCGCCGCCTGCTGCGCAAG
>NW_004624746.1:22371223-22409428 GCF_000247695.1 Heterocephalus glaber
AAGACCAGGGGAATTGGGAGGTGTAAAGGAAGGGAAATAAGAGAAAGGAAAAAATATGAGAAGAGGAAAAATATGGAAACAAGGCCTTTGCAAATAGGGAAGTGTGGAGGGGGTGAAGGGAGGGCAAGGGAAGGGGAAAAAAATAAGAACCAAGATACTCATGTAAAGGTGCAAGATCCCAATGATGAATGTAACTGTATTTTATACCAAAAATGTACCAATAAACTTAATGGGGAAAAATATGCAAGTCTTTCTTTTCTGGAATTAGACCACCTAGCATCAAAATTAAGATCATGAATTCACTACTTGTCTTTTTGTGAGAGCATTTTAATCTTGTATGTCTCAGTCTCCTCATCTGCAAAATATAAATGCAATAGATAATGATAGTACCCTTCTAATGGGTTTCTACACAGATAAAGTATGATCATATAGAGATATGAAATGATTACCATAGGCATCATCAGCACTCAGTACATATTAGATATCATTAGTTTCCTCCTAAATTCTCACACCACTTGGGCAGAGAAGTGAATATTATTTGCAAATTATCAAAGAATATTTTTGAAGCTAAGAGACATCAAATCATTTGCCCAAGATCAAAAATAAAACAGCAGAGCCAGCCCTCAAACACAGGTGTGTTGAGCTCCAACGTTTAATCTCTTTTCAGTCTGGCCCTGTCTTCACCTGGATTTGATCAGGTGGAAAACAAAAACAAACAAAAACTTCACATTCTATGTACCAACTGCTTGGAGTGATGCTAGATCCATCCCACAGCTAAATACAAACTATGAAAAGCACAAGCTGTTCTTGGTAACACCATTGTTCTTTTGATTTTCAAGTATTTTTGATCTGCTTTACATACATTTATTATTGAACATTTTCAATTGAAGAGGTGTTAGTGGTTCAGGCCAATAAGCTTAAGTGACTGCTTCAGGTGAGAATAATTTTCCAGCATTGACCAAACCAGGTATCAGAGAGAAGGAAGATCTCTAATTCACAGGGAAAAGCAAAAAACAAAATGGATTGATTACTCTTCATGAATACTCTGCCCTGACAATAGATTCTTGTATCAATCTGGATTCTGAAAGGATTATGGGGTTTTTGAAAGTAAACCTATATAGGAATCAGCTAGATTCCTTAGATTCTGAATCTTCTTGTCTTGGTAGGACTGAGGACTCTCCATGTTTAGGGACACTTTGGGTAATATGATAATGCTGTAGATAGAACACTTTGTCTGCTCTCTTGATGGTGCTAAAATTTGAAGTGATACTGGCAGGTTTCAACACCCGTATCCATAGTATTTAGCTGCCCCCAATCCTTTGTCCTTTATTGACAGCTCTCATTTTTGAAACAAATTTGTTTGCTTAGCCTCTAATTGTAAGGATTTTCCTTTACATGTCATCATAATGTTTCATTGAAAAATAATCTCTATTTTGTATCTAAAATGTTACTTTAGATTCTATCATTTATTTAAATTTTAAAATTAATGTGAATTGAAGATATTTTATAACAGTCAATTTTTAAATATGTGAGGCATAAACAGGGACTTTAACTTTTATGTAATCAGAAAATTTTATATACCAGCTATTTACCTTATTGAGAACTCAATAAATATTTTTTATGTGCAAGTTCATAACATAGCTACTAGATAATATATAGTCCTTGTGGGAGATTTTCAAGATGTGTGCATAATTTTTCTGTATTTCACATGCCTTAAAAATTCTAACCCTTTTCTTTGGACATCAGATTCTCTATAGGTCCCTTAGAAGGTGATGTTCAAGCTTTACATATTCCAACAGTGACTATAAGAAAGACAAGGTAGCATGACTATACACTCCATTGTGTTCCCATACATTGCAAAGTCATTTCTCAGAGTTCCTGTGTCAATAATGTGAAAGGTTATTAATGCTCATATTATCCAAAAAATTTTTATTTTGTATTCTACATCTGAAAGCTCACTTAATGGAATTAGAATGAGAAGTTAACAGTGGCATCACCTTATTTATGAAGCTGACAACACTGTTGATGCTACCTGCATCAATATTCTGTGGTTCAATGCAGAGCCCCAGGGTTAGGGATACTGTTTTAAGCCTTTCTAATCTATTCTTCTCTTTGCTCCTTTGCTGGAATGCTTTAGCAACCTGCATTGAAAACCTTGCAAAGAGTACTTTCTGTAACTGAAACTCTTAGCTAGTTTCAGGCATTGGAATATTGGCTGCACTAATGAGGATGAGTATTCCTAGAGTCATAGGTCTGGACTGGGAGTGGAGCCTGAGACAAGGATTCATGTGAAAGTGGTTTGTTGAAAGAATGTTCATAGAAGAAATACATAGAGAGAGAAGAGGTAAAGATAGAAAAACAACCTGGGTAAGGATGTGTTTTTCTGTTTCCAGTCTCAACCTCATATATTTTAGAATATACATTTATATCAGAGGAATCTATTGGAGGCAAGAAGTTCAGCCAGGTATATTACATCTGACACTTCTGGACTACGGTGTAACTTAGGGATGTAGGGTGTATAACTTTTCAGTATCAGTGACACCTCTGAACAAAGTGATGTTCTGGTGAAGGGGGGTAAAATTTTTAGCCATTAGCAGTGAACTCTAAAGGAAGCTTGATGATAGAATGGTATCCTAATAAAACACATAAGGGTATGGAACTGAAAACATCTGATTTACTCAGAAATAGGAACTTATAGAGTTCTTTATCTCCGGACTTCCTGAATACAAGAAAAAGAATTGAAGAAAGATGATTAAAACTATAAAAGAAAATATCTAAATACAAACTATATCTCTTATACTGGGCTTAAAATGCCAAATGCAGAAATTTCTTATTCTGTAGTATTACAGAATTCTGTAATACTACAGAATAAGAATTATTTTTGTAGTATTGTTAATGGTCACACAATAAGTTTGAAGTCTTCATCTGTAATTTTGGTATAATGTCTCAACACTAGTGCAAAGCTTACATTTTAGAATCTGTTCTTTCAGTAAAAACTGAAAAATGATCACTATGAGTTTCATATAAATATATAACTGTCTCTACAGTTCTGAGGTTTGTCTCTTTGAGTAGCATCTTTTGTTTTCTCAGCCCCAAGACTTTTTATGTCATTGAAAGGATAATAGTTGAACAGATAATATATACTAGAGTAAGAATAAACTGCTAGAGCAGAAAAATATTTTGAATAAGTCATATCCACTTCATATACAGAAAACTGCCTATGATCCACATCAGTGTGGAATTTTATGATTTAACATTCTTTAAAAAGACTCTGCTTGTCAACTATAAGACTAGTTGTGGTATATGTAACCCTGTTGTCCACCAACTATGGCTTTCATCTACTTCTGAGTCCATTGGGAAGAATTTAGTTCCTTCCTTCTAAATATCAGGTGTCTGGCAACATGATTCTATTTTCAGTAATACATATAACCACAAATTATATGTATCATCCCAGGTGAAAATATTTAATTGTTGACGATTAACTCTCCAAATCATTCTTCTCCTGAAACAACATTTGTGGAAGCCCAGAGTCAGGAGGAAGCAGTCAGGGACACTGAGATAAAGTGAAGGGAAACTTGGTCTGGAAGTCACTCAGACTAACAACTAATGTTGTACAAACAAACTGTCCATTATGAGATGACATTGACACTTCAAGTTATTTGAAAACCAAATATTACCTAGGCCAGTGATAGAAACCTTTTAGAAGGTAATTGCCCAAACCTCAAATACATTTATTTATTCCAAAGTGCCAACACCACAATTAAACCTGAATATTGAGGTTTTAGTTTCAAAAAAAATCTTATATAGTAATATTTTGGCCTTAAAAGAAAAAAGAATAACACAAGTGCCATAGTTTCACCACCACTGACCTAGGCTATCTTTCTTTACCAAGTGCAGAAACTGAGGCACTCTAGATCCTTTAAGACATAAAAGAGCCCTGAGTATTATAACACTTTCACAGAAGAGTAAGTAAAGCTCCTAGAAGTTACATGGTTTCTTTTTGTACCAGAGATCAAACTCAGGACCTTGCGCTTGTGAGGCAGGCAGCGGAATCACTGAGCTAAGTCCCCAGCTGAGAGCTACATGGTTTTATAGAAAACTGATGGAGTAGGTGGAAAAAGTAAGATTTAAATTTAATGTTGTTTGAGTCCAAGCCCATTCTCTGCCACTTGTAGGATGGAAACAAAAGGTCATCTGCATTATCTCTTGAAGTGGATTTGGCAATATGATAATCACATATTAGTGTTTGGAGGGCTGCTACCAAAGATTCAAAAACATTTGATCCTCATAATACCAGAAATGCCAATGATTTATCCTGAATGACATTTTGAAAAAAATCAGATTTTTTAAGTAGGGAAATGCAATAATCAATGCTCTACAATTCTACACAGTTAAATATTTTGGAGTTCAAACACAGTTCAAATCTACATGAAAGAGTTTAGAATAAAAATAATAGCAAAATATTAACAAAGTAAGAATTGATTCTTCTTGGCCTGCACTACTAACTTTAGTATTATTGCTATATGTTTAGTATATAATTTTTTCACTAGTTAAATATAATTTAAAGTTCATCAAAATACTACAACCCAAATTTTGCCACTCACAATTTTATAACTGAAAAAAACCTGAGGATCAAAAGGTGCAAGTTACATTTCCAAAGTTCCAGAGTTTCTGCAGGAGAGGATTGAAATGCAATTTCATCTGCATAGGACTCCTGAGCTTTATCTTAATCACTCCCTTACTAGATGATCTCAAACACATTTTTTTAACTACCTTGTTATTCAACTTTTTTCATACAAAATTAGAAATAATGACATCCTCATGAGGTTTTTGGGGTGTGGTATGAAATGAGGTCACTTATCTGAAGACACTTGTGAATTATAAGAATTCATACAAGGTGATACAGTTTTGTATTACTGTTATCAATGAGAACAGTATATATGAAATTATTGTATGTATCTGTGACAAACACTTTGTTCTGCCATATCATTTTTTGAAGAGTAGAATTTTCAATACCTGCCTAAAAATAATTGCATAGTGGGCAAGTTTAAGTGGTGAGTTAACTGTGTTTGTAGTTTTTTCTAAAGTACATCTCTGGCGAATAGCTCTATTGCTCACTGGAGCAATCAAAATTAAAAGTGTATATGTGAGGCTTAAATACTCAAAAATAGCTCAGAGTTAAACACATCACACTGCTTAAAATTTTAAAAGATGCAATTATCTCTTTTTTTGGCAATCTCTGAATATCCTCTGAATTGTTGGTGAATATAAAATGCTTTAAAACAATAATTTTCAAGGTTCGGTTAAATTAAAATACAGATGGACACATTATTTTCCTCTTGTACTATAATCTTTCCTCCAAATCCACTCAGAATATACATACTTTAAAAAAAAAAACTAGATCTATTCAGTTAAATTAACAATTTTGAAATATATGTAGATATATGGAAAAATTGTCTTTATTAGTGTATGAAATAAAATAATTTTGAAATATTTAACAGACACATATATACACGCACGCAAATGATTTCTGATAAGCCACACATGAAAAATTCTCTTAAATTTGAAAAGTTTAGAATTCTTAGGATTAAAATTTTTAGGGTGTGATTGCTTACGACTAGTTGTGATAGTGTCAAATTAATTTAGTATGTGATTTGTTTCTTTTTCTAAAGATATTGGCAAAAAGATTTAAAAAGGTGGTAAAGCTATGATAAATATGGTATAGGATTTTTATGAATATTCAGTAAATTTCTCTCTTTATATATATGATTTCATCTATATATGTATGTGTATGTATGCACCACTACCTACTAAGCATTGTTCTGGACAGTGAGATACAGCAATAAAAAATAGCAAAGAAAAATCATTAACTCTGGCTCTTTCATTTTAGCAGGTAAGATAGAAAATAAATAACGTGATATGCTCTGAAGGAAAACAAAGTAAGCTGAGGCATAATGTACATGGGGTTTTTATTTTATACTAGTGTTGTGGCTTGTGTTTGGATCTCCCTCCCAAAGCCTCATGCAGATGAGGTGGAGCTTTCTTTTTTGGCAGTGGCAGGGTCTAGAGTGTGTGATGCTGGGATTAAAGGTGTGTGATTATTAAACCATTACACATGAATGTTTGGATTGACACCACCCTAATCCTGATAGTCTGAATAACATTAAGGGAGCAGAAAGACACTATTAAATTCTTTTGTTGCTTTTGCTGGTTCTGCTGCCATGAACTGTTACTCCTCTGCCACTCTGTCATGGAGCCAGAGATTGTGGACTGAAACCTCTAGGAACTGTAAGCCAAAAAAGCTTTTCCCCTTTAATGTAGGGTGTCAGGTATTTTGTCTCAGCAATGAAAGAAAAGTAACTAACAGAAATTTGGTACCAAGAGTAATGCTATGACATTACATGGCCATGTGGCTCAATAGGCTTTGGAACTGGCTTGTGCGAAGGGGAAGAGTTAAGAAAGGTTCGGAGATGCTGGCTGAAGTAGAGCTGGAATGCCATAGGCTGTTCTGTATGGGAGATTCTGTTCAATGCTGAGAAGACCAGAAAGCTGGTAAAGACCAGGCTTGGAAGGTTTCTGTTGGGAAGGATTGCACTGGCTGTTGGACTCCAGAATATGTCTGTTATGGCTTGGCAGAAAGTTTGTCTGAATTTTGCTTGTGTTCAGAGTCTTTTCCTGAGACTGAAATTAAGGGTGGCAGACTAATCTCATATAAGAAATTTCAAGGCAGGCTAATGTTGAGGCTATGGCATGGCTACTCTTGGGGGCTTTTAACCAGATCTGTTGAGAATCAAGGGCAAAAAGCCCAGAGGAATGATTTTAAAATGTTTTGAGTTTGGCTAGAAGGGAAGCTCCAGCAAAGTTGTGGACTGCAAAGATAGAGCAAAGGAAATCTTTATTGCTGAGAAGGAACAGAACAGGAAAGATGGCCTAGGGGTATCACAAGAAGTAGCAGAACTCCACCCTTTGCATCCTCAAAATTGCAAAAATGAAAGACTTTACCTTGGGAAGAGAACCCCAGGGAACTAGGTTCCAGAATGGTGCCAGCCTAGAGAAATTGTTCCTTGGGATTGGGTTCAGAGTGCTCAGTGATCCAGTCACTTCACCCCTACCATCAAGAGAGAAGGAATCCAGGCTACTTCTACAGCTGGGAGCAAACCTTGGTATCATCCATGTGGTATTGCTTTTAGGCTCATGCAGAATGGAAGAGTCATGAGGTCAGGAAGGCTTCCACCTAGATTTCTGAAGAAGGCCTGGGAGGGCAGGCAGTTCGCCCCAGAGAGGGTAGTGAGTGAAGCTGTGAGTGTGAAGCCGAAGGTGCAATGGAGACCCTAGAAGTTTGGAGAAGCCAGGAGCATGGATCTAAGGAAAATTGCAAGGAGAAAGCCGAGTTAGCCCTAGAGAGAAGCCATGGGAGCTACAACCAATGGAAGTGCCAGAGAAGTGGGGCCACCCAAGCCTGCTGGAGTTCACCACTTCCCATAGATTGCCTGGAATGCTGGAAGTGGAAGTGTAGGATTTATTGTTTGCCCTGCTGGAGTTTGTACTTCTCTTTCTCCCATTCCTTTGTCTCCCCCTATTTATACATTTTGGAATGGTAATATCTATCTTGTACTATTGAATATTGGAAGTATTTAACTTTCTTTTCATTTGTAGAGGGACTTAGAACTAGGAGTTTGCCTTAAATCTCAAAGGAGAGTTTTGGATTTGGACTTTTCAGCAATGCTTAAACTCTTAGGACTCTGGAAACTTTTAGAGATGGAGTAATTACCTTTTTCATAAATGAATATTCATGAGTCTTTGGTGGGCCTGGGGTGGAAAGTTGTGACTTATGGCTAGATCTCCTCCCAAAGCCTTTGTCAGTCGGTTTTTGGAGGTGGGTGAGACTAGTGTCATGCTAGGATTAAGGGTGAGTTATTAGTAAACTACCAAATGTGAGTGATTGTTTTGGCACTGCCTTAATCCTGGTAATCTGCATAAAATAAAAGGAGCAGAAAGATATTGTTAAGGTCTCTTGTCGCTTTGTGCTGCTTCCTCCACCACGAACTATTTCCCACTGGCACCCTGCCTTGGAGCCAGTAGATTATGGACTGAAACCTCTACAAACTGTAAGTCAAATAAATCTTTACCATTTCAACTTTGGATGTTGGGTATTTTGTTTCAGCAATGAGAGAAAAGTAACTAACACAGCTAGATTAAATATTGGTTAGAGTTTTGCTGGAACTAGGTGAGATACTCACAAAGAAATATTGAGGATAATTTAGTAAAGAGACTATTTAATTAAAAGATAAGGAAACTCTAAAGGATCCTTTGATACTTGTAGAGATAATAATGGTTGTGTATATTACAGCATTTAGTCCTGAAGTGGCCAGAATATAATATAATAAAAAATAAATAATAAAAAGTAATAAATAATAAAAAGTTCGTGAAAAGAGAGACATGGCAAGGAACTGTGACTTTTATTGGTGACTCCCATAACAGAATGATAAATACCCTCACTGACATTCTTTATTTTTTTATTGTTTTGATTGCGGTCTCCAAAGGACAAATCTTATGAGATATCAAATATCAAGGACATCCATTATCTTAGTTATTTTTGTCATTACTGAGACAAAATACCAACACTCGAAGTAAAAAGAAGAAAGGTTTGTTTGGCTCACAATTTGTAGAGGTTTCTTTAGTCAGTTGGCTCCAAGGAAGGGTGGAATGGCACAGGGGCATAGCAGAGGAGAAATAGTCCACAGCAAGCAGGCAGGTAAGAGCACATTAGCCCTTTTCAGTTCCTTACATTTTATTCAGGCTACCACTCTAGAGGATGTGTAGCACTCACACCCTTAATCCTACCCAGAACTATGCCAAACCAATCAGTGGATTGATTTAGTAATCACACACCCTTGATGCCAGAACCATACACTCTAGATGTAGTGTAAAAAATCCCCAATCTGATGCATGAGGCTTTTAGGAAACATCTAGACACAAACCACAATATTATGCCCCTGGCCCCTGCCAAAACACATACACATTCCTTTATGTAAAAGGCATTTTATCCATCTCTAAGAATTGCCAAAATCCTAACAGTATCAGCATTTCTGAAAAGTCCAACTCCAAAGTTGCCTCTGAGATTGAAGGCACACTCTTAGCTCCAAGCCCCTGTATAAATGAAAAGAAAGTTAAACACTTCCAACATTCAATGGCGAAAGATAGACATTTCCATCCCAAAAGATACACAGGTGGATACAAAGGAATGGGATCCAGGCAAGTCCAAAATTCAGCAGGGCAAACATTAAGTCCCACAGTTCCATGTTCAGCATCTGAGGCAATCTGTAGCAAGATGTGAACTCACAAGAACTTGAGTAGCTCTGCTCCTATGGCAGTTCTGGTGGTTGTAGCTCCCATGGCTTTTCTCTGGGGCCAGCTCTGCTTTCTCCTTGCAATTTTCCTCAGATGATCCATGTTCCTAGATTCTCCAAACTTTTGGGGTCTCCATTGCACCTGTGGCTTCACACTCACATCTTCACTCACTACCCTCTCTGGGGCACACTTCCTGGCCCCCCAGGGTTGCCTCTGAAATTTGGATGGATTATGGATGAGTGAGTTAGTACACTAGAAATGAACCACACTCTATGCCAGATCTGAGCCCATTTATTACAACTCGTGGCTGAGGGGGGGCTAGTGCCCAGAAAGATCTCTTGGCAACAGGAAGTGGTTTGATTCCTCTTTTTATATCATGCTTTCAGTTGGGGAGGTCTCAGGGGAGAGCAAGCAGAATCTTACCAAAGCAGTATCATGCCAGGTCAGTGTGTGTGTGGGGGGGTGGGCATAGGAAGTTTCACACACTAGGTGAGCTATAAAACATCCGGCAACTGCAGCAAGTTTATTGGCAAACAGGATGTGGGGGTTTGGGGTGCTTTCTCCAAGCACAAGCATTTTGTCCAAGCACAGGTACAAAATGGCATTGAGGCACAAGATGGAGTTGGGTTGGCTGTCACAGATGAAAGCTTTTTTGACACCACAACTCTTCTTCATGCACCTAAAACCAGGACCATGTGGATGATACCAAGGTCTGCTGTGAGCTATAGCAGTAGCTAGGCTTGTTTCTCTCTTGGTTTAGGGTCAAGTGTCTGGATCAATGAACACTCTGAAGCCAATCCCAAAGAACAAATTTTCTAGGCTGCCACCATTCTGGATTGTGGTGCTCTGAGGCTTTCTTCTCAAAGTAAGGCCTTTCAGCTTTGGAACTCTGAGGGTGCAGAGGCTGGAGTCCTGCTCATTCTTGTGCTGTCTTCAGGGCATCTTTTCTGTTGCCTTCCTCTGAAATACTTTTTCTTGCTAGTCTTTTTAGTGACCAATTTCTCCTCTGTTCCATTTTTACAGGCCACAACTTTACTTGAGCTTCCTTTCTAGTCAACTTTCAAGATTTTGAATCATTCTGTTGGGCTCTTTGTTCTTGATTCTCAACATAAATCTAGCTAAAAGCCCCCAACAGTAGCGATGCCACTGCCTCAATATTATACTACTCGAAATCTATTATGTAAGATTCATTAGTCCATCATCCTTCATCTCAGTCTCAGGCAAAGTTTCTGGACACCAGAAAAATGCAGACAAACTTTTTTGTCAAGGCATAACATACATGTTCTGTAGTCCAACAGCCAATTCAGTCGTTCTTCCCAGCAGAAAACTTCTGAACCTGGTCTTTACCTGCACCATTTCTATTAGCATTCTGGTCTTCTGAGCTCTGACCAGAATCTCCCATCAGTACAGTCTCAGGCTTTCCAAGGCTGCTTTTTCAAATGGCATCTCCACATCTTTCCAAATGAGTCCCACAAGCCAGTTCCAAAGGCTTCCAAACCACATGGTCAGGTATTGTCATAGCAATGACCCCACTTCTCTGGTACCAAATACTGTAGGAGAAGAGGTTTATTTGGCTCATAATTTGTAGAAGTTTAAGTCCATAGTCAGCTGGCCGCAAGGCAGGTGACATGGCACAGGGCACAGCAGAGGAGAAATAATCCATGGCAAGTAGGCAGGTAAGAGCACACATTAATTCTTTGGGTCCCTTGTATTTTATGCAGGTGTAGCACCTGCACCTTTAATCCTAGCCAGAACTATGCCAAACCAATAAGTGGACTGATCTAGTAATCACACATCCTTGATGCCAGCACCACACACTCTAGATGCAGCCACCTCTGTAAAGCCCTGCTCTGACTGCATGAAGCTTTGGAGGAACATCTAGACACAAGATATGGCACCCATCAGTGCAGTAAAGATGACTTGTCCTGGCAGGAGGCAAAGCAGAATAAAGAAAGGCAAGGAATGGGTCAAATGAGGGTGACATGACAGAAACACAGGTGTTGAAGAAAGTACTCTCTAGGGAGGAGACAGTAAAGCAGAGCTCTAAATTAGGTGAAGGAAAGACAGTATGGTATTTTTCTAGGGAAAGTTCCTACTATTCTTGTCTTAGTTACTTTTCTGTCATTACTGAGACAACATACCCAATACCCAAAGTTAAAGGGGGAAAGGGAGGAAAGGTTTATTAAGCTCACAGTTTGTACAGGTTTTGATCCATAATTCACTGGCTCCAAGACAGGTGGCTTGGCAGTGGGGCAACGGTTCATGGTGGAAGAAAACAGTAAAAGCAAAAAGGGACCTTAAGAGTGTCTTTCTGCCCCTTATATGTTATCCAGGCTACTTAGGGTGGATATCACTCACACCCTTAATCCTAGTGCTTTTGAATCTAGCATTGCACCATGAATCAATTCCAGCATCACACACTCTAGATCCAGCCACCTCTGAAAAAGCCCATGCATGGCTGCATGAAGCTTTGGAGGGACAGCTTGACACAAGCCATAAAAATCTTGAAAAAAAGCAGACATTTCTATGTCCCAATCATCTCCCCCAAAATAATACATTTCATAAAAAATCTACCTGTTTTCATTTGTATTTGGCACTCTAATGAAGTCTGCCTCAATCCTAAGGATTTCCCACAACTAAAAGGGAAAACTATCTTCCAAACTATCAGATCCTGAACAAAGAAGGCATTGACTTAAATTTACTCAGAACTCTCCTACATATTTGCACTATTTCCTTTGTCTTTCCTTTTGAATCCCTATCTTTCTTGCATTTTTATTACTTTCTCCTGGTTCTATCTCTTCAACTCTACTTGTATCTTATTGTTTCAATCCCCAAAGATTCCACCCACGGACCCCTTTCTTGTGATTTGTACTTTCTTTAAATCAAAACTCTCTTTCCCTTATCTTGTCTATGTAATCAGAAATATATAACTCTTGAGTGCTGGATTATTACAAAAGGCTATGAATGTCCTTTAAATTTGCTTGTTTGATCTCTTACCATATATATATATATATATATATATTTTTATATATATATATTTTATATATATATATATTTTATATATATATATATTTTATATATATATATATATAAATTTTTTTTTTTGTACCCGAACTCAGGACCTTGCACTTGCAAGGCAGGTGGCAGAACCACTGAGCTAAATCCCCGGCCCTACCCTCAATATTTCTACTATGAAGCCAACAACAATTCTTCCTTTGTTCTCTTCCAGATCTAATGAATGAATAGGTATTTTTCAGCATCTCATTGATTCAAAAATCTAACACTATTACATTTTTCTATTTGCAAATTAGCTTTTTTTCAATAAATGACATTATCAACATATGTACAATGGAATTAATTATATCCTCCTTCGTTCTGTTCTTTCTCCTGAGTTACCAACTTTAGTGAAGGGTAATACTGTTCTTCTCCCACCCAAGTACTAAGTACTAACCAGGCCCAACTCTGCTTAGCTTCTGAGATCAGAGGAGATCAACTGTGTTCAGGGTGGTATGGCCATAGACAATACCATTCTTCTCTTTGTTGCTTGTATAGTTGTTGTATCATTTTAAGATACTCTACTTCATAAATTAAAATGTCCTACCTAATATTTTACATTTACTCCCATTTCTGCATTTTCACTATTATCACCCTACTTTAAGTTCATATTACTCATTAGTAATATGGATGATATTTTTTCATTTCTGCACATCTGACATAGAGGGACCTAGGACTCAGGACTGACCAGGTGGGTCATCGATGACAGATTGGAGAGTAATAGAGGGTTAGCACCAACAGAAAAATATTTTTACAATAAGATAGTCAAAAGTAGAGAGAGGAAATTTCAATTTAATGTATTGTAAACTGAATGCATCATTCACAATCATGGAACAAAACAATTGGTTATTGATAAGAAAAAACACTAAATCATATTTTTGAGTTCAGGACTTGGTGCCTCTGGTGACTTTTTCTGCCATGTATGTTAAATAATCATTAGAGACATGAAAAGAGATTAAACATCTCCATTATTTCAACCCTTCATTCAGAAAGTAGGATTTGAAGGTTCAACATATCCCAAAGTCAAGTAATATTGTATGAATGGTTTAGTTTAAAAGGGTGGTTAGTTTTGTTGAGAAGATAACATTCTAAATTTATACCGTAAAGGTTAAGATCGATTATGAGAAGAAAAAGATGAGTTCTCCATCATATATGAGTCTTCTAATCTTTCCTATCTTGTACTTCACCTATTGACACAGAATTTATTCTTAGAGTCAATTTTGATGATGATCACATTGATATAAAAGTGACATGGTCAGTGACAGAAATCAATATAATAAAATTCCCAAGAGGATAGAGACCATGTGTCTATTATTTGCTGCTTTATTCTCAGCAACTCTCATTTTGCCAGGCACAACGTTGATATTCAATAAATGTTTACTGAATGAACAGAAGCATGAATGAAAGATGATCGTAATGACTAGGAGAATTTAAATTCAATTGAGTTGACAATAGTGTATTATCTTCCTCAAAACTAGAAACTGTCATTTATTTTTGTCTGCTTCAGTTGCTTTTAAGGAAATGAACCATTCCAATGATATCATATCTCAGACAACTAATTTTCACCTTATTCTGTTGAGCATTATCACCTAGTATTTAACACATTGTTAATTATCACTTTGTAACCATTTGTAAAATGTGAAAAAGCTTGCTGTACAGATTCCTCTCTTCTCCTAATTGTGTTTCTCTTCCACCCAGGGCAGTGACAAGCAGAAAATAAAGCATTTATGGTAACATATCTAACATAAACTGACTACAATTTCTCATATTGAAAAATGCCAGTAATTTCTCTCGATGCATTAATGAAAGACAAAATAATACTATGAAGACTATTGAATACTCCGTTGAAAAGTCCATAATAATGTATTAGGGGAAAAAAGGAAAATAGCAAGTTAGGATGACAAAATGAACTCCATTATACGTGTAGAAAATGTGTTCCAAATGATTTATTTTTCTTTATTTATAATTTTATTTTAAAATGTTGACTATTAAAAAGAAAGTTACCTGAAATGACATGAAAAAAAAAAAGCTTTGAGTTTTTTGCTCTACTCAAACATTTGAGTTTTGTTCTTCAATCATTAACTTATTACAAGGCCAATTATTCATCTATTATCTATATAAATATAACCTTGATGCATGAGAAGGTAGAATAAAAGCTTCAGAGTTGATAATGAACAAAAGATTCAAATTTAAATTGTGCAACCAGCAATGTGAGTGACTGGACAAATTATACAAGTACTCTTATTCATCTGTAATAATTATGAAATTAAATTATATTCTGAAGAAATTAGGTACTCATTGGATATCATTTGTCTTCATTTTCAATATTCAACATAATGTCCTATCAGTTCAATTGTTAAACAATAAATGGAACTAAAATTTATGGTTTTAACTACTCAAACATGCTCTTAACTTACCATTGTTTATATCCTTCTATCACTTATGTATGTCCTTTATACCATCCATTGTATTCTTACTCTGTGTTCAGTTTAGTGACTGATAATTTCTTGCATTAATGCATAAACCATGTGTATTCTCATTAGCTTATAATTTATGAATGGATATAATCTTATGCATCATTGATTTTGAATCAATACTTAAAAAAATAAGTAAAACAAAATCCTCCCAAAATATTCTATGTGATCAATTTATGCAATGATAAAATTATGCACACATTTCTTGTGTTTATATAGTTATAGCTATTATATATATAACGGAGTATGTGTACAATTTTGTTATATTTCTAAGTCACATATTCAATCAGTGTTCTTTTCCCTCATGTATTTCTCTTTTCCAGTAAGGAAAATGTCATCCATACATTAATAAAGTGCTGTTACAGAGAACACAAGGCAAAACTTGTTCCTTAATCTGTGAATATTATTAAAAAACAAGAATCAAAGTTTTTTATCTTAATGAACATGGGAGTTTAAATGTCCAGGAAGATACATATGTTATAAAAACAGATTTGCAATAGTCTATGACCATTTAGACTGGAATTATCTCAGACCAGCTATTTTGGATTCATTAAAAAATTGAGTTCTGAGTATACTCTCACACCAAAACATGGAGAGGCAATTGAATCCAGCAAGTCATTGTCAAGATATACTTATATGGAGTAGAGGACACTGGAGCAGTGAACTTATAGACATAATTTTGATAAAATGCTGCCAATTGAGTCTGGACCAGCATGAGCAGGAGAAATTCCATGGAATATTCTTTGAAAGCTGTCCATATTTCTGCCGATTTTTACTTCCAAAAATCTCACTTGAGAGAGATCTTTTCTTGGCTCTGAAAATGAATATTAAAAGTAATCATTATTAAATATTCCTAGTCTTCTCTATAACAGAAGCTTCCTCTCTAAGGTAAAGACTTTGCCAAAGCTTTTATTCATTGTAGAAGGGAAATTAACAAGCTCCAGTCCCTTTTCTATCACCTCATTAAAGAAGATGAAACAAAGAGCTGAGAAACACTTGTGAATGCCATAGCCCAGAAATACAGCCCACTGAAAAACTGACATTTCATAATATGATGACATATTACAGAATTTATAATTCCCCACCTTCACTCCTTACTACTTTGCCAGCAGAAATCCAACATTCTAACAGTCAATGACAAATGAAAAATCTGCAGAACACAGGCTTTCTCTGAAAAGTATTACTTTAAAAAGACCTAAGTTAACAGGAGAAATAAAAACAAGGACACTAGAGAACTTTGGAGCCTCTGGCTCCCATAGCAACAACATATATTAAAGACATTCCATTGCTAGTCAGAGTCAATAAATTCTCACACTATAGATCTCTTTCCCTTAATTATCATCACCTGGTAAAATATGTCCACTGTTTAATAAAAATATTGAAAAGCTTACAAAAAGCAAGAAAAAACACAGTCTGAATTGGTAAAATAAACATTGGAACCAAACTCAGGAGTGACACAAAGTTGAAATTACTGGATAAGGAATTTAAAATAATATGATTAATATGTTAATAGCTCTAATGGAAAAGTAGACAGCATGCAAACCAGATGGGTAATGTCAGCAGAGGTATAGAAACTCTAAAACATAATCAAAAGGATATCATAGAAATCAAAGAGACTGAAAGAGAAATGAAGGTATTTAATGAATCCACCAAGAGACCAAACATGCCAAGAAATTAATCATTCAATTTAAAGACAGGTAAGTTTCCAAATTTAAATGCAATGTGAAAAAAGAATGAATAAACAAAATAAGGCTGCAGGAGAAAAGAAATGAGACTATGCATCAAAAACTATGGAAAAGTTTAAAATAATAATATAATATTTTATTTTACATATTTACTTGACATGCTAGGAAAATAATGAAGAAATAGAGAAGAAATGTAGGAATAAGAACTTCAAATATTAATGAATACACTAAATCATATATTGGGGAAGCTCGGAAAACACAAAGCAAGATAAATACCAAAAAACAATAAATATCTATACATAGGTATATCATATTCTTACTGCAGAATACCCCCTATCAAAAGAAAAACACACACACAAAAAAATTCAGCCATGAGAGTAGGGAAAACAATTTATCTACCCAGCACAAAAACAAGAATTACAGTAGATTTCTCAACAGAAACTATGCAAGCAATAAGAGAATTAAGTCTAATATTTAAAGTTCTGAAAGAAAAGCAAAACATTCACGTAATTGTATATTCAGTGAAACTCTCCTTTAAAAATAAGAAATTAAACCCTTCTCAGACAATGAAAAACAGAGGAAACTCATCACAGAAGACTTATTCTGCAAGGATAAAACTTAAAAGAAATTCTTTAGGGGAAAGAAAAATAATATTGATCAGAAAATTTAACCTATGTGAATAAAAAGGGGAAAGCAAAAAGGAAGGAATAACTGTAGCTTTTTTCTTATATTTAATTCAGTTAGGATATAAATGAATGTTTAAATAGTAACAATACATTGGATGCTGAATAGCACATGGAGAAGTCAGGTGAATGACAACATATCATTAAGGATGGGAAGAAGGAGGTGGGAAAGCCCTTACAAATTAACTGAGGAAAGCATAATGTGGACTACTACTAGTTGGAGATGGATACACATTAAAAATTTGAAAGTCTAAAAATATTATTATCATTTTTCTTTAAAGACTGTTTCATGTGCTAAAAGTGGAGAGAAAACAGAATCATATAAAATACTAAATTCAAACCAGATAATAAAAAAATATAAAAAAACAACTAACATAAAAGAAGAGCATGGTAAATATTAATCGAGTATATGAAATCATTTAAAATGATAATGATCAAAGTATACAAGTTGAATGATGCCATCAGTTTAATGAAAAAAATTAAAAGGCCCCCAAATATATGTGGTGTATAAGAAACTGATTTCAAATATAAAAACTCATGTGGATTAAAAGTAACTGTTGGAGAATGATATTTGATTCCTTCAGTTTTCAAAAGAAAGCTAAAGCACTACATTGATTTTGGACAAATAAGGATTTCAAAAAAGAAAACTGTCGAAGACAGAGAGGGGCATTAAGTATCAAAGAGCAGTCAATTCTTAAAGAGAAAAGAGAGAAAAAACCTATCAGTGTGTATGTACCTAAGAACAAAGTATAAAATTATAGGAGATGAAGACTTGTAAAAATGACGAGAAATAGGTACACTTACTACTTAACTAGAGATTCAGCATTCTTCTTTCTATAATAGATACATGAATCAGGCATCAAATTGTAATTATATAATTGACCTGAACAGAAATATCAATCAACTTAACCTAATTGACACATAAAGAACATTCCATTAACATTCCATTAAGACAACATGGAATATTCACTAAGATAAAACAAATTCTATTGTGGGGGACTACCCTATTAATTATGCCCAAAGCAGGCTCTAAAGGCTTAAGCCCACAATTGGCTTGTTTTGAGAAGCGAGTCTGGCTGAAGCCTATGTGATGTGCCCAGGTCAGAGTAACTTGCACCCAAATTCCATTCCCAAAGTTAAAACCTTCTTTACTAAAAATACAAGGTTAATTATTAACCACAACCTATATTTTGTCTGTTCAATTCCTCATTCAAGAATGCTCTATCTCCTCCTTTACAAGCCCTGCCTGCATCAACAATGTATTCATGGCAACTCCACATCGTCCCTCCACTTAGCCCCTTTACCTCAATCTAACTATGATGTCACCAATAAATATCAATGGCTCTGGGTGTTCAGGGTCTTTGCTTGTTCAAACCTCTGACTCCTCAAGCACTGGTCATCCTGGCTCCCTGTATCTTGGTCTTTAACTTTCTCTATATATCTTTCTTCTTGCCTTGTGCTGTAGCACTGAGCAGGAGATCAGAACCCACTGCAGGGGACTCTAATAACAGGCCCCCAACATGCAGCTTGAAGTCTGCTTGGTGAATGCCACCCAGAGTGGATGCAGTGTTTCAACAATGTATGGCCTTTGTGTGAAACAGATAAGTTATTCTCATGTGAGTAGGAAATCAACTGGAATTAAAATACAGGGTAATCACTTTTGGCTGAAGAGCAACATTACATCTAGTTGCTCCACACCCTTCTTAAACAAGCCAATTGTGGGATTAACTCTTTACAGCTTGCACTGCTAACAGCCTGCTTTGGGCATAATCAGCAGGGCACTCCCCCATATTCTATACACAAAACTCATTTAAAAACTTTAAAGAATTAGAAACCATGCCAATTATGTTCTTAGCCATGAATAAAATTAAACAACTAATTTCCATAATTGAATTGAGAAAATTCCAAAATCCTTAGAGATTAAAGCAGCACAGACACATAATACATGGGTCATGTTTCTAATAATACATAGGTGAGAAATCTCAAGAGAAAATTTTTAAATGTTTTGATGTAAGTTAAAAAATATATGACATAAAATTTTCTAAGATGCAGATAAAGCAGTATATTATTGGAAAGTACATCTTTAAATATATATGTATTTAAAATATACATATTTAAAAGTAACATTAAAGTCAAGGATTTAATTTGGCTACTTCATAAATAAGGAAACAACACAAAGTTAAGATAAAGCATTCAGAAGAAGAGAGGCATAAAAATTAGAGCAGACTTTGATGATATTGAAGTTAAGAGAACAATAAAGATAAACCAATGAACTTTAAAGCTAGTTCTTTGAAAATTTTCACCAAATGTGATATATTTCTGGCATATGTAGCCAAGAAAATTAGAGAGGAGATACACATAGCGGTACTAGAAATGAAAATGTTATGATTTGTTGTTGTTGTTCATCTGAACTATTCTATCAAAATATATTACACTGCACAATTTAAAAACAAGAATTTATTCCTTACAGTACTGGAGTCTGGGAAGTCCAAGGTCAAGGCAAATGTGATGTCTGTCAATGGCTTGTTCTCTGCTTCAAAGGTGGTGACTTATTGCTGTATCTTCACCTGATGGAATGGGCAAGTCATCTTCCTTCAATCTCTTTTAAAAGGCACTGATCCCATTCACAAGGATGTAATCCTGATGGTTTAATTACTTCTGAAAGGCTCTACCTTTTAATATGGGTATGTCATTCCCACATATTAATTTGGGGGTGGTGGAATGTCTACACTCAGGCCATAGTATTTATCCTCAAAACTTTATATCCTTTTCACATGGAAATATAACCATTCTATCCCAATAAATGCTTTAACTTTCCCAGCACCAATTTAAAAGTCTGAAATCCAAGGTTTCATTTAAATCAGATATAGATAAGACACAGGTGTGATTCAAGCCTTGCTGGTGCTACATATCTGTAATCTTATCACTCTTAGAGGCTGAGGCAGGAGGATAGCAAGTTGAGGCCCAGCCTGCCAATTTAGAGATCCTTTCTATAAATAAATAAAATATGAATAAGTAAATAAATAAATGACTGGGAAAGTAGCTCAGTACAAATTCCCTGGTTTCAATACTCATTACAGAAAAAATTTAAAAGGTGTGATTCATCATAAGGGAAAATTTTCACCAGCTACAAACCTGTGAAGTCACACAAGCTATTTGTTTTTAAACTCCAAGGATGGGATAAGCATATAATAGACATTTCCATGCCAAAAGAGAAAGAAGTATGAAAAAAAGAAATAGGAATAACATGCTCTAAGGGAATCCAAAACCCAAGGGAGACATAAAAATTTAAAGCTCAAAAACAATTGATTTGAAGCTCCATCTTCTGGTCACATAGGGATAGCATTGAGCCCCACCTTATGGCTTTGCTGGGTGCTGCCCAGGCTGCATCTCTCAGCAGTTGATGGGCTGGTCTTATGGCTGTGGCTCTCCCAGATTGGGGTCTCAGCATAGTGGTCCTCCAGCTACCCTGTAGGCATTGCCCTGGTGAGGTTTTCCTTTAGTGGCTCTGCATCTGTTGCCTCTGGCGAAAGCCCTCTGGGACACTCTTGCAATCTGCCTGGGGATGGCCACATTCACAGCTATGCACCCTGCACTCTGGTGAGAATGAATCTGGGTACACTGGAAATGTTCACAGTCTGTGACTTTCAGAGGGGCAGCCGTAAGCAACCTTACGGCGTCCAGCTTGGGTAACCCAGGAGAGGTGCACCAAGAGCAGAGCCTTGAAATTATTCTGCTCCCAGGTTCCTAATATTCTTCACCTGTGACAAATTGAAGCAGATTAGATCTCCAAAATGCCTGTGGGATCCTTCTTCCATCATCTTAAGTAATGCTGGGGTGCTGCACCTCCATGCTTACCTCCTTAGAGAATGACCACTTGGCCATGTCTTTGTCATTTTCCACTGAATAGGATTTTCATTCTTTACAACATGACCAAGCTGAGCATTCTCCACATCTTTAAGTCCTACTTCCTTTATAAATTCTTCCTTTAATTTTATTCTCTCTTCTTGCATTTTACTGCAATCAATCAAGCAAAGCTATGTCATACCATCAAAACTTTGCTTACACATTTCTTCTAAATAATATCCTATTTAATTGCTTCTAAATTCTGCCTTCTGTGGTATACTAGGAAGCACATGATCCAGCCATGTTATTTGTCAATAACAAAGATGGACTCTGTTAATTTACCATAACACATTGCTCTTTTTAATATGAGAACTCTAAAGAAAGGCTTTACCATTTATATTCCTACCAATATTATATTTGTAACCTCATACATATTCTCTGCACACATTCAGGCTTTTCCTATAGTTGTGTTGTGATCCTTTGCCAGAATCATTTATGAACTGCTTACAATGATACAGGGATTTTTCAGTATGTACTTTGAAAAGACAGGTCTCCTTTCAATCTCTTTTATAAAGATAAATTAACCCCATTTATAAGGTGGAGTGCTCATGATTTAATCATTTCCCAAAACTCTCCACCTCATAATGTAATAATTCTAGCTATTATTAAGTATTAGCTTCCAACATATGAATTTAGTTTTCAGTTTTATAAAATAAGAACTACTAATTATTCACATAGATGTAATCACCCCTAGGCAAACTCTGAAAAATATCTAGTAAACTAGAATGTTTCTGTGTTAATTTAGAATGAGATAAAAACGTGATGAAATTTCTAGCTCTACTCTTCTACTTGTTTAACTATACTCAAAATATTCAAAGTAAGGAGTGGACAGTATGAGTTATAAACACGAATACAACTCTACAGTACAGATTCTAGTGCTACTGGGAAGAATTGAGAAAATGGCTCAAAAATATTTACCAATGTTGGAGAGCTCTTGAAGAGAAGAATGATAAATTAGGACAATTTATTTGGCAATTAGAAGATGTTGAAAGTTGTGAAGTAGGCAAATTATATGATTAGAGTTGCAGGTCAGGAAATATTGATTTTACAGATATGTTATAAGTCTTAATATTGTTCTTTTTGTGTCTAAGATTGATTTTACCATGTTCTTGGGGAAGTGCCCCATTTTTCTTTTGAAAGCCATCATTTCCCCAGTGATAAAAATGCCTGCAGTGGATTGAGGAGAAAGAGGAATTAGGTAGTTCTGTTTTCATGTTGTTAACACTATCGAGCAAACGAGGCACAAAATCCTCACCAGAGAGATATTGATGGGATAGATTCTGAGCAATTACTCAAGGGAAGAGCAATAGGGAAAGAAGGAAACGGAAGATTGGAAGACGCCTCATGTTAGAAGATGTGAACCTAAAGACGACCTTGGCAAATTTAACGGTAAATGATGGAAATTTTATTTAGAAAACAAGGAGAACAAGAGACTTGCCCTATCATGTATTTGTGTGGCCATAAATGAACCCTTTAGCTTCCCTACTCCACAATGTTTTGCTGAGAAATGATAGGGCTGACAAAATAATCTCTTACTCTGTTTTATCCTCATCTAAAGTCTATATTATAATTTAAATGACCGTTTTTATTTTATCATGGAAAATTCAGTTTCTTGAATGATTACCTATTATTTCAGATCCTTATGTGAGCATAAAGTTCATTTGATACACTATTACAGAAACAGATTCTAATTAAACCTCAGAACTCAGAAACATTGGTTCATGGGCAATTTCTTATACCAACAATGAGAAATGACTATTTTGCATTGCAATAAAAAATGTAACACTCCTTTTTACCATCTCTTAATCCTTTGCATTTGGCTTCCCCCTGTCCCATTTGCTGCGGTGCTAGGGCCACAAATGTAGGCTTATCCAAGCTTCAAGTCTATAATTATATTGTAAACTAAATTAAGAGCCACTATTTTATATTATGCAGACTCATCATTAAATAAGCTATCTTGATGATCTTTTTCTAAATGTAATATTTGAGTATCTCTTTGATATTTGAGACCAAGTCACCCTTATGTGTGAGAAATAGGATATCAGACAAGTTTTCTGCATGTGAATCCATTGGATCCACCACAATATACACTATATAAGAGGCAGAAAAATAACATTCATTAGATTAATGCATGCTTTGTCTCTGCATCAATCTGTTGTCCAGAGACAAGACAATGTCTTAAATATGATATCTCTGTTCTGATATCATTGCCACTCTGCTAGTATTCTCAGTTGCATTAATTGAAATTCAGGGCCTTAGTGAGTTGCAGGTATTCTCCACAATGAATGTTCTTAGCTACTATGGCCTTGGGCATTGATATGTTTCTATCTTAGGCTTCTCTTCTTTAACATATCTTACCTTTACTTATTACACATGTGTCATGTTTGGATTTCGTTGTTTTGCTTCTGTTTTCTGTCTTCTGTTGGGAATGTGAAAATGTTTTGCTTAGCCTAAATGAAACACACAAGATGAGATAGTGTTTGGTGTGTCTTACATAAAAAACCTAAAATATAAATAAAGAGCAAAATACAAGATAGATAATAGGAAATGAAGAGATAAATATTTGGCAAATGGGAGTGGAACCAAGAGATGGAGGGCGAGGAGAGGGAGAGAAGAGGAAGGGGATGAAAAAAGATTTAAGAAGTTTTATGTACATCCATCAATTCCCCATGAGGAATATAATCATCACTTACTGCAAACATATACCAGTAAAATATAAATTTAAAAGAACACAGATACACAAGTTAATTTGATCTGTAGTGCTGCTTTTTGCTTTATTGTTGATCTATTTCTTTGTGGTAATCCTTGAGAATCAAACCTTGATGTGCCACACTACTTATAGGATGAGAAATTCTCAACACATTAACATCTCATCCTTGTAAGTGAAATCATCAACACACTGTTTGAGTTAGGTAAGACTGAAGGAGTTTCAGAAAAAGACCCAGTTTTGACTAGTTTTTGATTACCTTGGGAAGTTTTTGAAAATTTTATTTCCATTTTAATCTGGGGCTTACCTTTTTTTTGGTTGTTGTGCTTTTTCAAAATTATAAAATTAAGAGATTTCCTTACATTTATCTGGACTTCAAGTTTTAATTAAGTCACCTAAACTACGCATGCTGATAGGGTAATGCTAGGTATGTTTTTGCTCTACTTTCTTGTGAAGGTCCAAAACAATCAGAAGGAGAATAGGTCTTTTAGCCTTTGTCTGGGCAGCCATGTTGGAGATTATTCCTTTCTATGACAGACCCATCCATTTCATTCTTTTACAAATACATTTTAAGTCTAAAGAAGGGGGATGGCAAACTTGATCCAACCTGGGCAAGTTAGTGACTTAGACCCGATCTAAAAAGAAAAGTTAAAATAAAAAAGGCTGGAGATGTAGCTCAGCATGAAAGTCCTGGGTTAAGTCCACAGAGTATAAATAAATAGGAGAAAAATTTAAATTGCATATAAAAGCAACCAATTTGTTGGCAAGTAGTTTTGCTTCAACTCATCACTCGAGTAATAACATGTGACCTTGGATACATTCCTTGGCTTTTTAAAAAAATTTTAGTTGACAAATATGTGCAGTAAGTCCTTGATTTATGAATGAATTCCATTCCAGGAGAACCTTCCTAAATCTGATTCTTTACTGCTGGTAAGTCTGACGAGGAGTCTTACACACTTTTGACAGAAATATACAATATAAAGTACAAAAAACTAAACACACACAAATACTGTAAATAAATTATTTTTATTTTTATACTTACCTTAAAGTGGTGGTATAGTACCATTTGTCCTTTTTAATCCAATCTCTCAATTATTTTTACTTTTGTTTCCATGGTAATTACTTTGTGCTTCCTTGCAATCTCCTCCACATCACTTCTTTTCCTCTTGCTTCTGGACATCTTGGGCTCTGACTGTGCACTGTACTACTGTACACTATCACACTGTACAGTAAGCACATAGCAGCACATCTGTAAAAATTTTTGAGAGATGTGTGAACTCCTTCCACCATTTCTTCCATCTCCGAATGCTAATAATGAGTGGTGCATTTGTATCTGTGAAAGTTCACAATGTGAATGTTCATAAATTGGGGCTTACTTTAAAGAAGAACCGCAATATTAGCTAATTCATAGTAAGGGTGAGTTGTTGAATTTAACCTAGTGTTAGGCATGTGAAAATGTTCATAAAATATAAATGTTAAAAAAATCATATAATTAATGGAGACATTCTTTCCAATTGTTTACTAATGTCCACTCTGTGCTTGAGTGTGCTCATGGACATTATTGGTGCTTTATTAATGAGATTACATTAACTAATCCTTAGTAGGTAGTGGTTTGCTCATTGGAGAGAGGGAGTTTGAATTAAATTTGTATTTCCCACTAAACTTACTGCAGGCTTTCACATATCATGTGTTGCTTAATGCCTGCTTATAACATCAACTTGCTATTCCACTAGAAATAAAGGAACACCTTTTTTTTTTTTGAAATTTCATGCCAGTGTTAGCTTATTCTACATATTCTGTAAACTTGGACTTTTTAATTCTAGAGAGTATTACAAATCATCTATTTCAATATGGAACATATTGGCATATCTGTATCTTGGTGGACTTAATAATCAGAACAGTTTGTGTGGGATCTTTACATAGCCTTAGAGTCATTTTTCAACAGAATGTTCCAGAAGGTTATTACCAGTGCACAGAAGAAGTAAAGCCTCTTTCACCATATAATTCACTTATATTTGTGTTGTGAGAGAGGGCAAGGAAGCTTAAATGATTTTCTCATGAAAACCAGTTTCTACTCTCCCATATTTAGAATTACAAATTTGTGAAATTGTAGAGTAATATTTTGAAAAAGAAGTTTCATTCATTGTTGATAGATGTTCCCTAAATTTCAATAGTGCTAAGTGTTGGTTAAGTTAAAAATATTGTAAAGCATGAATTCATTTAATACATATAACCTAACTTTTTTTCGTTGTCACTTCACTGACTGAGAGGTGCAGCCATTGCCATTGACAACCATCATAAGAATATCATACCATATACTTCTACCTATGGGAAAAACTAAAAATTCAAAATTTGACATAGACTTCTCATGAATATGTACCACTTAGCATCATTGTAAACTGGAAAACTACATCGCACTATTGTAAGTCAAGAACCATGTGTACTACGTTTTTTCAAGACTTTGCATGTATAATGAGTTAATTCACATATCTACCTAATTATGAACGAATTTTCTTATTTATAAATGGGAATATATGTAGTGGGAAGAGATTTGAAATTCATATTTTCAAAATGATTTTTCCTTTATAACTTTCCTCCTTTAATCAAGATAAGTACCTAATTTCCAATTTTTTTAAATTGAAAGGTTTGTTCAAAGTTAGACACAAGGTAGTTGAAGAGTGGTGTACATTTCTGAGCTGAATAGTTGACAACCACAACTGGTTTTAACCTTGATTTTTTGTTTTGTAATGCGGGAACATACATTTGATCTTTACTGAAAATGTTAGATTTAACCTGAATCAAACTCTTGATAAATTTGCAAATAAGTTTAGTATTGAAATTTTTCTGTAGTTAGTTTGTGGAGAACATCTCTGATCACCTGGTAACCTGCCTTTGATTCATCTTTTCTCATTTCTCTATATGATTTGTTTATTTTTGTCGGATTGTCCTAAGCTGTATCTTTAATGATAAGTGTTTAAAGAAAAAAAAAATTTGAGCAGGAAAGTTCTCTTACTAGAGAAACTGCTAGCAGGGCCAGGGATTCAGTGGCACTGTGTCTGTCTTGCAAGCATAAGGTCCTGAGTTCAATCCCAAGTACAAAAAAAACACAAAAACTGCTAACAACACACACACACACACACACACAAATAGGTCTGCATTTTCCTTTGAAAAATATTATTTCAGTCAATTTTTATTCCTTAAACACAGTTTCTCATATTTATTCATTTACCATCAAAGGAGGACTCTTAAAAGATAATGAATCAATAGAGACTTCTGCAAAACGTTTAGCTCAGCGAATGGTAAATCACTTTGAGCTCAATGATTCCATGAGTACACTTCCTAGAGGAAGCCAAGGACAATTGAGGGCACCTAAGCACCGCAACAAATCAGTTAATATGCTTATCTACCGTACTTGCAAGAGGTTAAACACTAACCTATTTGATATAAACTATAGGCACATTTTCCAAAGCTTTTGTCCACATCATTTGAAATTTTGGAGAGTGATTTCTAGACAATGTTCCAAAATGGAAAGCAATAAATTACTACCATGACAAAGGAAGATGGTTTTTTACATAGTGATGAATCATAGAGATTTCAGGCTACTTCACAGATGGTAAAAAATATTGGCTCTCTGAACCTAATTTCTTCATCTTTAAATAGAGATGATGGTATCTAAGTAAGTAGGCCTTTTCCCAATGAAGTAAGGTTTTTTTTTTGTAAAGTAATTTATATAGTGCTAAGAATAGTGAGAAATCAATAAATGTCTCTTACTTGTACCACAGCACACTATCTCTAAGGGTCAAAACAATTTGGTGAGAGAGAAATCATTGTCCTCATTTCATATATTTAAAAGAGTCTGAGCCTAAAGGTGGCACTGTAATTGAAAAACAATTAACTGGTCAAATCAATTCAAACTCTAATGTTTGTAGATCCAAAGCCTATGTATTTTCCACTCCACTAAGCATGACATTACTGTAACATTCATGTAATGGTCCTAGTAGGTAAATGAACCTGTTAGCAAGGCACCATTAGAAAGGACACTTCAATTTCAGCCCTGCCAAAATTCAGGCCATTGTGTTTGGCACACATATTTTCCCTTCCACATGGATAATGTTGAGTCAACCCACTTAATCAGATCATTAGGTCAATCGTAACAATTGTTTTCTAGCTAATGTATCCCAGCAGGTTTTGCAAAATATGGTCATATTCAAAATCTGGTCGTCTACAGGAGCCATTTCAAGGGATTTTCAGGTACAGATATAAATGCTGGAAAATGTCTATGTCCATAATCTACCATGGTGAGCTTTATTTTCTTATGCTTTTTGGAACAGCACTACAGGTATTAATCATACAGTTTTAAAAATCTTTGAAATAGTGCAGCCCCTCACCATCAGGAACATTTTGAAGGACAAGTGTTGTTACTGTTTTCTGTTGTTACATACATCAGAATTTTATTTTTTTCAGAGTAATGTAAAGCATTTTTATGGAGGGACAGCATAATGAAAGAAAACATTATAGATTTGGGAAATGATTTATTGGTTATGTTGTTTGGTCTTGTTACTTAAAATCTGAGAAAGTTGTTTAACTCTTCTGAGCCTCATTTGTATCATATGTAGTATTTGGATTATAATATCCACAATACATAGTTGCTTTATGTTACAAATAGGAAGACAATAGCCAAAACCAAATTTGAAGCAGTTGCACAGTACTTGGTATGTGGCATAAAACAGACAAGCAAACAAACAAACAAACATAAACTCATTTGTTATTTTGACTTAGATTTAAAACTACAGCAAAAGTTTCTTGCTCAGAGGTGGGGATATTAGATGTTAATTGACCCTTGGGACCAATATGCTCATCAGTGGATTAGTCCATTGATGAATTCATAGTTGAATGTGTTTTTAGGACATGAGGCCTGCTGGGAAGGGGTGGATCCATGGAGACATGACATGGACAGGTGTTGCGTTAGTCATTTTTCACATTGCTGAGGCACAATACCTGATATTCATAACTTAAAAGAGAAAAGGTTTATTCTGGCTCATAGTTTCAGTCCATGTCTATTGGCTCCAAAACAGTACTTGGCATTGTGGGATGGCATGAGGGGCATGGCAGAGAAAAACAGGCTCATGGCATGGCGGCCCAGAAACAGCATGAAGAAAGGAGAGAGGAGGGAGATATGCCCTTTCAAGCTGCATCTTCAATGTCTCCACTCTTCCAAAAAGGTACCATCTATCTTGCAAGTCAGCTATAAGCCTGCCTCATAATATGATCCCCTTCTAAAAGCCCTGCCTCTGAGTATATGAGGCTTTGAGGGGACGTGTAGATATAAACTAAGAGTCATCCTTGGCTCCTCCTCTCTTGCTCTGCTTCCTGGCCATCATGGGATGAGTAGCTTTCCTCCACCGTGTCCTTGGATCTAGCTGACGTTGGACGGAACACAATGGAAACTGCTAGCCAAATAGACCTCCTTGCTTCAAGTTGAAGGTGTGAGATATTTTTTTTCCCCAGCAATGAGAAAGCTGACCAATGCATGTGCTTTCTCATCACCATCTTGCAGTTACTAAATTCTTACACCTTACAATTTCCATAGCCTGAGACATTCTACACAATATGGTACATTGAAGTTGATTCTATGAAACTATACTGACTGGTTCTATGGATGCCAAGAACCTATCAATGAATTAACATTGCTATAAATTAATAGCCAAAATCAAATGGGTGCTGACAGATGTAATGGTCTTTAATGTTTTGCTTTCTTCCTTCTTATTGCTTTCTTTTTCTTTATGACTATACTCAAACTTGGCTCTCCTCAAAGGTCTCTCTTTCTTAACTCCCCTTTCTTTAACCTTGAAAAAATAACCCTAAAAAATGCCCTGAAAAAATGTATCATATACCAGCACTTTTATTTTTTTTGCACTAATCATGAATTTTTTATTAAAAAATATTTTTTACTTAAAATATTTTTTTTAAATTATATTAAAATAAATTTCATGTGCATACCACAGCTGACAAGATGTAGATGATCAAATATGTTAACTAAATGAACAAATTTCAAGAAGTAATAATTTGAGTAGATTCGAATGAAAGAAACTTTTTAATTTGAATTAAGCGTAACATTTACTTATAATCTTAATGCAATATGCTGTGCTTTATTTCCATGAAAACTCACAATGAATACACAGACAGGTCCTAGATAAGACACTAAATTTAGATTGAGGAACTGTAGATAGATTTCCTGAGTTGAAATTTGAACTCAAGTTGTCCTTTTCCCATTCAATTTTTTTTTCTGTATAATACATGATATTATAAGTGTTTATCATGAAAAATAATGTTTAAACTTTGGCAACGTAGGACTGATTAAAATTTTATAAAAGATTATTTAATGTTCATAGGTTGCAAGGACTTGGTCAATGTACATTGGATCCTAGGTTTATTCAGTGCATTTTGACATGCAAGAAATACTCAGTTGAATTTATTCCTCATGCCTCAGCCTCTCAAAGTGCTGGTATTATGGGCACAGGCATGTGCCACCACACCTGGCTTCACAGGGGTTTATTTAAGCTTCAACCTGTAAACATAGGAAGACACCAAATATCTTTAAACAAAGTGGTATGTATTTAGCTTTGTGTTTGAGAAAGAACATTCTAAAAGTAATATACAGAATGTGATCTATGTGTACTAAAATTACTAAAATCCATACTTAAAAATTCTTAAGAAACAAAACTTCTTGTCTTCAATTACTTTCTTCCTGGGAACCTAGGATGATCCTCAGTTTATAATAGGAATTTATTCTTCTGTACAAAATAAGAAAATATTTTTTAAACATATTTTTCCAAAACAAAGAAAATATGTTAAGCACAACCTTGACATAAGTTAGTAACCTGTACATAGTCATTGCTTTATTTCAAATTTGAGCCTGTCTTCTCATCTCTCAAAATGTGAATTTTAATATGTCTCAAATGCTTACTCTCAGAAATTTTCTTAGTAGTAAATGCTTCAATCGCATTTTCTTTCATACATCATTATCTAACAATTTTCCTGAAATATTTATTCTACTCACATTGTATATCTTTAAAATGAGCCAAATGAAATGCTGTTAGGTTTAAATTGTCATAAAAATGAAAGAACAGATTACTATCAAAAAGAATTAATTTTGAACTTTATTAGTACAATATGTCGGCTACAGGAGAGAAGATTTTAATGCAACCATTTTAAATTTGAAAGAATGCATAATAAGAATTTAGAGCAAGAATCAAAGCTTAGATACACATTGGATTTTAAGTACATTCTAACTGACCCTGAATAAACAATCCAAATTTTATTCTGCACAGGTGGCAGAAAGCAATATTCTTGTGCTGCCAAAATATGTGCAAACTGAGAGAATTATTTGACTTATTAAAATTTTTCTTTTAGCATCACCTTCCCTGAGAGCTTTAAGACATTTCAGAATAAATGAAAAGCTTTCAATGACTTATCAGAAAATAGTCAATGAATATAGCATGCTAATGGCTTTGAGAAGATGTACTCCAATGTAGAGTAAAATTTTAAATTGATTAATATGCAGGAACTCAAAGATCAAAAACTAAAACTTTTATAATCTGAGATGCGGAGACAAAAGAGTTGGAAGTCTTCCAAAAATTTGAGTTCGACATTGGGCTCAGTCCAGTTTCCATTTCATCTCAAGTTCTTCCTTAAGAGGGTGTATATACTCCCAGGGTACTCCCTATCAAAATTTTCTCAATGCCCAGCTCTGGCTAAATCCAGATTTACTGACCCTGGGGCCTAATTCTTCTGGTTTGCCAATCTAAATGATGCTTTCTCAACCCTTGCATTGGCTGAATTATTTAAAATGGTTAAAATGATATTTTGAAGTTCTTTTTTTTTTTAATTAGCTCAGTGTGCCTGGGGGCCAGATGGCAATGAATGGTGCTGCTGTTAATTTAAATAAATAAAAATAAAAGGTCAGGCAAGTTTCCAAATGCTCTCCATGAAGCAAAACACAACATGCATCGGCCATTTCTCTCTTTCTCATCTCTTCTTTAAAATGTCTGGCTGCAAACATTCAATCTACATCTCTGATTCGTTTATAGTTAACACACCAGAATATTTTGAAATGCAAGTTTATTTAAAAGATGCATTATTAATATTTTTATAGGTAGCTTCTAGTTTTTGATTTTAGAAAGTTAAAAGTTGCACTCAATTTTACATGAATCTGAAAAAGTTTGATTTCTATGCTATACTTAAATTACACAAATAATAAGCACTTCCAATTTGAGAAAAATATATTTCCCCATGGACATAGTTATAATATGGAGTTTTATGAAGCATAATATCTGCAGCTCACTCCTCTTTGTAAAAAAAATGCAAGAAGGTAACAATTGGGCATTTGAAGAGGGTTGAACATTGAAACAGAGGAACTGACTTTAGTCATGATGTCATAATAAGATGAAAAAATGTGTCCACATTGAATGATTGTTATAATTTGTAGTTAGTCATTAATTCCTAATTTTTCATGAATTCTGAATCGCTATACATTAACAGTTGAGATAGGAAAACCCAGATAGAGAGCAGGAAGTTTTTAAGAGACAGTATTACAGTCAATTAGTTTACCTGCATTGGGCAGTATAAGCTAGGTTTACCTTAAACAAAAGTCATGAATCTAAGTTATTAGCCCGACAAAAGTTTTATGGATCAAAAGAAGGGTCTTTTTCATTGTGATTATTCAGGGATCCAGATTGAAAGATGTTTTATTTTTATATTGGCATCTTCAGTTACCGTAGTAGCACAAAAGTGACCTGACAGCTTTGATTTTTATTTTATTCATTAAGTAAAATATGTGTGTGTGTTTATAATAAAATTGACTTCTTTTTAAAAAACTGCACTGAGTGTAAAATATCACTCCAACTCCCCAACTTTTATTTTCTGGACAAAAACAAGTTAGATGTTGCATTATATAAGGTCTCAAAATACAAAAAGCAGAACCAAATAAATTTAACAAGGACAGGCTAATGCAGTTATTCAATTTGCCAAGTCCAAATTTTCAGTGAAAGCCAACAGGCTTGAGCCCAGAGGTGTTAATGGCACAATCTCAGTTTAAAGTTTAACAGAGACACCAAGGAGAACAGATGCAGTCAGAACAGAGTCTGGTAGAGATTTCTTTCTTGCTTGGAAAGGCTTGTCTTCTTTTTCTATTCAGACATTCACGATTACATAAGGTTCACCCACATTATGGAGGATGATCTGGTTACTCAGAGTTTATCAATTTAAGTTTGATTCTCATCCCAAAACAACATACAAGTTAGTACATAACATTTACCATCCCACATGTTTACACTCAACTTCAAAAAAGATGGGAAAAGTCAAGTCACCGTTTTAAAAGACTGCAGAGAGCCTGAGGTATTTGGTGGATTTCACCTATCTTCTGTAATAACATGGACAGAGTTAGAAGAGCCAAAGAGAATATTCCACCAACAATTTTTATAATCCATATAAAATCAAAATGTTGAAAACCAAATCACACTGATGAGTAGTCCTGAAGTCAATAGAATAAATGTAAAAAGGGAAGAATTAAAACAGAATGGAAACAAGATTAAATATTGATTGTCAGGCAAGGGAAGAATATTCCTTGTCTCCAAAATATTGGGTCATCCTCTGAAAAGTACAAGCTCAAATCAGATAACAAATCTAAGAGAATCTCTATCACCAACTAACATTTCTCCTTTAGTGTTTAATATATGTATTTTTGTGATTTGGTCAATGGATTTTATTTAATTGACTATATGATTGTGCATCCATCGATCTCTTTTTAAAAAATCAACCCAGAATCAATGAACAATAAAAATATTCCTATCATTTCAAACCTCTTTACACTACAGGTGCAAAAACTTGACAGAAGAGATGATGAACTGAAACCTCTTCCTTCTCGAACCAAAGTGTTCCCATAATAATCTTAGGTTTTTCAGCTCCGAATTCCAAGATGCATCTACTTGGAAGAGTTCTTTATATTTAAACCTGTTTTATTTTTGTGTTCCTACTTTTGAAACCCAAATATATTCCTCACTGAAAAGACTCAGGGATTCAAAGTTAGAAGACAAGAATTTGAGTGTTCTCAATGGCAGTTTTTAGTTGTTGTGAGTTATCATACCCTGAGTCCTAGTTTCATCTTTTACATACTGAGGGGAATGTTATTTTACTTATTTAAAATTGTTTTTATGAAGATAAAATACCAACCCAAAGAATATGGCTCAAAGTTGGTCAGATGTAGATATACATTAAATATTTATTTCTGGATGACACTTTTCTCACAATATTCTAAAGGAGATAAAATTCTATCCTATTGAAAATTGCAGATTATAGAATTAGATTCATATTTTTCAAGTCCTACCACAACCACTGGGCAACTTAATGTGGATTTACATTCTGAGATATATTTTCCCCTATTGGTTAACTTGGTATAACAAGAGAAATACCAGCTTTATTGTGTCAATGTAAAATTAAATGAGATAATTTTCCAAAAATGAGTTTTACATCTGGCAGGGAGTATTCAGTCCATAATACATTATATATGTTACTTTCATTAGTCCTGCTATATGTTTTATTTTGTTTTTATTTAAAATCCTGTAATTGACAAAATAAAATTGCACATACTCAAGGTGTACAAAGTGATGATTTGATATACTTACATATAGTAATTACTACAGTCAAATTAATTAATAAATAGTAACTATAGGTAGCATTTTGTGTGTGTGTGTTTGTTTGTGTGTGGGGGTGAGCATACTTAAACTCTACTCCAATAAAATTTCAGGTATTCTTTCTGAGTGAAATATGTGAAAGTGCTTTGTGAGCGGTTCCATGATGCCAAATTCAACATCATTTTTGTTCCTGTCACATTTGGTGTGTTAGAAAGACTTGTATTAATTTTTTCAGACTCCATATGAGTGATAGTCATGTTATTGTGCCCAAATGATAAATACTTTATTATAATATTCTAATTGGAGAAGGAAGGAACTTGTAGGTGTCTTTTGTATTTTTGCCTTTTTAGGTAGAAATAATTTTCCTCTCACTGAATAAACCAAATAGAATTCAATCAGCATCAAGTTTTTAAAAATCTGAATTGTGTGTGGGAGGTTGGTTTTGGTGTCTTCACCTCTGAATAATTACCTATATTGTATATCATAGTCTTCATTCTTACACCTGCTGCCTTGTCCTGAATCATCCATATGTTTAAAAATAAAAGCATATTTTTTGAGTCAAATCAATGAATACATTTGGAAAATAATTCTATGTAATTATTTTCATATCAATTTAAGGATAATATTTTAAAAAGAAATAGTAAAGACATACTGAGTCAGTTCTGCATTTGTTTGTCCATCTTCTCTGCAGACAAACATAAACACATGTGACTTCTCTTTTTATAAAACTGGTAATACAAGCAATAAAATGAAACATACTTTCTATAGATTTCTCTCAAATATGGATAATATTTTAGGTTTGAAGAATAACATATTAACTTTAAATGTTTTCTACTAGTTAAATAAAATGTAGTTCAGATATTATGTTCCAAATGAAGGATTTGGTCACAGATAATCATTCTTCCTGGAAAAGCTTCTAGTGCAGTGGGAAAGATAGGATATCACACAACTAAGTTTATAAGAAGCCAATGCAGTGTATCCTGCAAATTCGGTCTGCAGTAATTGCCGTGTGTGGGGGAAGAGAGATTGATTCAGTGTGGGGAGATCTAGAAGCAATTTGGCTTCATTTGCGTGACATGATTGGGGCAGAGGACAAATGCATTCTTAATTGTTACTTCTAACTGCACTCAAACTAATTTCCAAGCACTCTCACTTTGGTTCAGCTCTTCCTTTCAAAGGACGACTTCTACCCCTCCAACCGTTTCCTCATTGTATGGATTGACGACCAAATGAGTAACCACTCATTTCCCTGAATTTTCTAGGCACTGGGTGACTCGGTTAACACTGATACCATAGCACAAAACATATTTTTAAATGGATTATTTTTGTTTTAAATTCATACTACTTTTCTGGAAAATATTTATTTGGTTGTTCCCTGAGTGGATAAAGGAACTTTTAATTCTATAACTAAATCAACCTATCACATAGAAAAAGATCTGTTTGGTATTTATCTATCTACAGTGTTTTTCAGTAGTGTGCTCTAAGGCTTGTAGGGGAGGCATACATAAGAGTAAATAAAGTAAGTACCTAATATATATAATATGCAGCCAAAACAAAATACAAATTGCACTCAGATTAAAAAGTAACAATTCACAACTACGTTTACTTAGGTTTTTTTCTCTTCTCTCCCCCAACTCCTTTTACCCAAGACGTTAAGAATACGTAAAGAATTAGCAGATACCATAGTTTTTAAGCAACTAAACAAAGAATGTTAAAGTCTAAACCTGTTGTTTAATTAAAAGCTTTCATACATGTGTTCTTATGTTTTGCATTTTCTAAGAAGACACTTGATCTGAGTTAATCCTCAGAAATAATCTAAACTTTCATGTTTAGGACTGCAAATATAGGACAGTCTTTTGAACTGTGTAAGTTTCATTTTACTCTTCCTAGTCAACTGGTCTTCAAATATTTTCCTTGCACACGGAGAAGACCCTTTGCCTCTGTCTCTTTTCTTCTTCCTCTTTCTCCTCCTTCCCTTGCCAATCCCTCTCCATGTAGAATCCAGCTTTATCCTCCCTCATTTTCCATCAACTAACTAGTCCCATTTCATTCCACTGAAACTAAATTTTAGTGACAATAGTGGAAGTCATTCATCATGGTCCACCTAAGTTACCCTATTTCAGTTCTATAAGCACTGATTGCCACATACAGCATACATTCAATTAGTCAGCAGGTTTAGATGATATCTTTTCAGCAAGGAATAAAGATAGATTCCAAACGATAGGACTGAGAACTTCTGTCTTTCCTATCACATTTGTACATATTCTGTGAGATTGCTATTTAGTCATGGAAAATGTGTTTTCAGGAATTCCATGAAAACTAGCTCAAATTATACTTTAAAATTTAAATAGCAGGATACACAAAGTGTGTCTAAAGTAGAATACAAACATTCTAGAAATACTAATCATAGGCACAGTAAGAAAGAAAAAAGAGAAAAAAGAAACTGGAGTGAAATTCAGTAAGAAATTAGTAGTTAATGTTTGTTGCTGAATCCACGGATGTCTTTTATTTTTACTGTCATTTCTCTCTTTTTTATGTATTCGTTGCTCACAATACTCTTATAAGTAATAACTTTATTTCACTATAGATTCTTAATTTTAATAGGTAAATGCATAAAATAATTTATGTTACCTGAGGAACATTGAATTTGGTATTTAGATTGGCATGTGATGATACTTCTTGCTAAAATATCTCTTATATATCAATGTGCTTAAAACATATATATAAATTATGAGTTTTTTCTAAGTGGTACAAAAGAAAGCTGAGTTGGATGAATTGTATAGCGAGGGATTTCTGAGAGGATCAAAATGTCAACCAGATATTATCCATACAGTGATGATTAATTATTTCTACTGAGAGTAAAATGAATGTATCAGCTGGGAAAAAATGGGAAACAATGATTTGAAGAATGATTTAAGATGTGATTTAAATAGCAGAAGACAGGAATTCTTTTTGTTTTCTTAAATTCATCTCTCTCCAGTGGCACAAAACCACAGACTAGAAAGTTTTGAAATCCTCCTAATAAAGGGAAGAGGCAGGAGCAGGAGCAGGAACAGGAGAAGGAGAAGGAGAAAGAGAAGGAGGAGAGGGAAAAAAATACTTGTACAAAGTTGTGCTTTTCAAGTTTGCATTTGCAGGATGCTTTTACCCCCTTGATAGTCTGTGTTTAGGACAACTGAATTATGACTTTGTTAAAATTTATGACAGGCTCCTGGTCAGATCCTGTAGAGACACAGAAGTTAAATTGATGAATAATGCTAACTCAGTTGTCAAAAGTATATCTTGGAAAAGCAGTTAGCATAAGCAATAAAAAAACGGGGAAAACTGTCAGGAATGCTACTTCTTCCATTTTGTTTTGGTTCTTCGAGAGAGTTTTACCGAGTAAATGTGTATTGCATTCTTTGAACTTATTGCTTTGTTTTTGTTGTTGTTGTTTGTACTGGGGATTGAACTCGGGACCTTGTGCTTGGGAGGCAGGTGGCGGAACCACTGAGCTCAACCCCCAGCTGAATTGATTGCTTTTTGAGCCAAATTTAGAAACTGTATGAGTTGCCCAATTCTGATGTTTTATAATCTATCAAAAACACGTTTCTGTGTCTATGGAGATAATCGTATGGTTTTTGTCCTTGGCTCTATTGATATAGTGTATTACAT
>NW_004624746.1:22411032-22444424 GCF_000247695.1 Heterocephalus glaber
TGATGAGAAATGGAAAAAATGGAAATAAAGTCTTTGTAAATAGGGAAGGGTGGAGGGGGTGAAGGGAGGACTAGGAAGGGGGGAAAAATAAGAACCAAGATGCGTTATGTAAAGGTACAATTCCTAATGAGAAATGTAATTGTGTTGTATACCTACAATGTACCAATAAAAGAATTTAACTAAAAAAAACCTCGATTCTTTAAATGAAATAAAAAATGCTTTCATGCTGTAGGATAAGATTTTCTTGCCAAGGATCTATCTGTATAAGGAATTTTAACTCGTGTATTTCATTTACCGATTGAATCTAACATTTTTGCAACTCCATACATTAAATATATTCCATACACTGTATAGAATTATATATGTAATGTATTTTTATTGGATTAACAATGAAATTCACTTGGCATTAAGTACATTTTTTTGTTCACTTTTTATCACTAGTGTTAAGCAAAGGACCTATCACATCATCTAAGCACATAATAAATATTTAAATGTGAACTACATTTAAACAAATAGCATTTACTGCATTCTTACTATGAACCAGGTATTGTGATTAACATACAAAAAAGAACAGCAAATAAAAATCACATTATTGAGGTATTAATGTGAGTTAACAATTTCATCAAATACTTATATAAATTATATAAAATTTCAAAAATATGTTTAAAAATTGGAGGCATCTTTCTTTTAAAGTTTATGGACAAAGATATTAGATTAATACAAGCTAATTAATTCTTTTAATTGTAGAATTAATGAGCTGCAGATCCAGAATCTTACATAGTACTCTCTGATACCTTACTTCATCTAGCATTTAAAATAAGCACTCAATTAGAGATTATTACACACATTTTTGAGACGATAAAACTGAACTTCACAGAATAAAAAGACACTAAAGATTTTTTTTTAAATAGAAAAAACAATTTTAGCTTCATTTTGACTGACTTGAAATCTAATATTTTTCTCCTGAGACAGATTTTCTGAAGGTTTCAGGAGAATTCATGGTCAGATTCTTCACTCAAGGAGCTTAGAACTTCAGAGAAAGTAAGATACAGAAAATTGACATGAAACAGGCTGTGACGTGCTCTGAATGTTGTTGGTAAGACGCAACCTGCTACAGAACTTTCCAGGAAAGAGGCAGAATCATGATGAGATCACAGCAGAGCTGGCACTCAAATTTTGCTTGAAGCAACACTGGCATTTGCAATCTAGGCATGGAGGAATGGAGATAGTAATAAGCCAGAGACCCAAAATGTCTGGTTGAATAAAATGTGTCGAAAAAGGAAGAGAAAGGAGATAGTATTATATGAAACTATAATCTTCAGAACTATATTCCTTGAGAAAGGTTAAATTCTCCTAACAAAACAGTTCATAAGAAGTTTAAAATATGATGTACAGCAAATAAATGTTCTTCAAGTTCTGCTTCACAATTAATGAAAAGATGAAATAAAGTTACCAAGAATCTATTACCTGAACATCTACTCTGAAGAAGGCCATATATTAAGAACTTGGTGAGTGAGGAGAAGTAGTTGCAATAGGAAAGAAGGAAAACTATTGGCACAGTTGCTGTCATAGAGGAAATCACTGATACTGAGATCAGTTGGAGAGGAAACCTTTAGCCTGAAGAAAATAAAAAGCCAAGTGGCCCATAAAACATTGCATTTGCAACTGGCCTCATTAGGGACTTCCAGCTAACTGAACAGTATGTTAATGCACTGGACAGGCAACAGTGTCAAAAGAAGAAAAAGCATTCTGACTTCAGTACTGTTCTAGTTATAAATGGAACCAGATGGTAGCATTTCATAAATGGAATAAGTCCTTGTGGTGTCATATTTGAAGTATCAATAAATATGGGACTCACATAAATAGAAGTTTATTGACAAATGTCTTCTCGAAACAGAGGTGAGAAAGAAGTCAACAGTGATTTTGGAAAAAGAACTGGATTGACAAGAGACTGAAGATTCAATACTGCTTAACATATTTTCACTTCCTGAAGATATTTGGACTCCCTGTGTCTGGGCTCCATGTCTCACAGAATCTTATAAGCCCGACTCCTTGGCTGTGTTTATGACCTCAGAGTCTGTTCCACAGAGCTTTTCCTTTTTAACAGATGTAAACTAATCTCCTTTCATAGTCTGGATATCATCACAGTTTTGCTTTCCTCTCATTCTGTGAACATTTGAATAATCTCTTTGTTCATATGTTCATATTTTTTTACAAATTCACTAGACTCTAAGCTGGGTAGGAGTAGGGACTTTTTTCCTACATTATTTACTGGTGCAGCTCTAGAGTCTTAAATAATACCTGACACATGGTAGATCTTCACTAAATTCTTTAGATGGTGAAAATGGCTTTAAGTTTTATTATCTGTGTGACTTGAAAATCAGTTAGTCTGATCATTATTGTTTGTTATAAAAATTCAAAGTGTCAAATCATCTGATATCTCTTTAGAAATTTTATGGAACATTGGCACATGTGTTTGCTCCCAGATCATAGCTTCAGCTTGTATAATCTGTGAGGCGCTTCCTATTTTGAAAATACTATGGCTTGATTAATAGATAAGTGGAGTATAGATTTTAATACCTCTTGGTGGCTGTGTTTGACAAAATGACATTTTTTCACATTTTTCAAGCTATATTTAAATGTCAACACAGAGGAATGTGTTTTTATGTTTATTTTCTTATTCATACTTGCCACCATTTTCAAGAGTCAATCTTCAAAACAAAAATGTTAGAAACTTACTATAGGGCCAGCATGAAGAAATCTGTACAGTTTGAAAAAGAACTTTTGCCATTTCATGAACATGCCAACTAGTGAGGATGTAGAGGTAAATGATTGAAACAATAGCACCTTTTGTCTCTCCAATAATGATGAGATATTCTCATAATAAAGATTACATTAGGCGGATCGAAAAGTAAGGAAATGGAACATTAGCAGGAATGTTTCATATATGCTATTTACAGTAAGCTTGCTAATAATTAGCCTAGGAAGAGATAGAAACACCAGAGAGCAAGAGCACTTCTCTTTCAAGTTACAAGAGAACAAGGGGTTTGCCTTTCTGAATAGCAGATACAATGCAGAAAATTCCAGTCAGAAAAAAAGTATATTCATGAAGAAAGCTAGAGGTAAAGAATTCCAGGAAAAAATAGTGGAAAGAAGTAAATTCACTTGCTTGAGAAAAGGTGCTTTGTGTGTGACTATGTATCTTCAGGAAATCTTGCAATAGAAGAATTTGCTGACATTTTCAGAAGAGCAAATTGAGTCTTGTAAATTGCTGTTGTCTTGTCCAAAGTTCCTATTGATATATGATGGAGTCATTTTTTAATCTTATGGAAACAAAAGTAATTTAGAATGTTTGCATAAAAACAGGCCTAACACTAATATCTCTTTGTATACTTTTAGTGCTACATCTTCACATAAAATTTACCCATCGCAGTGTAGCAGCAAAGTAAGTTAGGTGCCCCAAATTGCATATATACTGATGTAAATTTGAAAAGTCAGCACCAGAAGGAGATCATAAGACACTTCCCATGGCTAGCTCGTGTGATGGCCTGTAAATGGAGGATGCTCAGAGGAAAAAACACACATTGGAAGCCCTACCATTTTATCATGGTTTAGGCCTAAAATTTCTCTCAAATTCTCACATTTGGAAGTGGGTCTGAGGGCATGACTTGGATGAAAGAATTATCATTTCTGGATCTTCCCTTATCTTTCTGTTTCCTGGCTGTAGTGTGGTGAAACACTTTCTGCCATCATGCCATTCTCTCAAGCCAAATCTACTTGGAGCCAGCCACCCATGGACTCAATTCTCTGAAACTGGGAGCCAAAAATAAACATATCTTCCTTTAATTTGTGAGTGTCAAATTCTGAATCTAGGTCTTACTTTTTTTCTTTTTTCTTTTTACTAGCACATGTTTACAGTACATGTATTATCATGTTGGGGAAGGGGTACATGTAAATAACATGAACTGCTTCGTTTTTAAAAAAATTGCCTCTTCCTCCTTCCTCCTCCATCCTATCTCCTTGAATTCCCCTCTCACCATTTTAATTCATATTGATATTATTTATTTTAGCTCATGTTTATAAAATGTACTGCTTATATTCATTGAGATTATTAGGTTCTTGTACTTGGCATATCTTTATTCTACTTATTTCCCCTTCTGTTTTCCCTTACTTCTCACTCTTAGTCTCTTGTACCCCTTCCTTTTTGCAAGAGGTTCATTTTCTTGTCTCATTCTCTCCGTCCTCCATTGATCTTTTTGTTTGTATTTGCCTTACTCAGATGAGAAATACCTTACCATATTTAAGCTTGTATATCTGGTTTATTTCACTCAAAATTATATTTTCCAGGTACAAGTACCAGGTACAAGTGTCTCAAAATTGTCCTTCTTTAAATCCAAATAGCATTTCTTTTTTATAGTTAAGTAGTATTCCTTCTTCATAGCCAAATAATATTCAATTAAATATAAATAGCATATTTCTTTATCCAATAGTCTGTTGATGGATATGCAAGCTGCTTCTAGGATTTAGCTATCATGAATTGTGCTGCTATAAACATTGATATCCATGTATCACTGTAGTATGACATCTTAAGCTTTTGGGGGAAGATCCACAAAAGGGAATGTGAGGGTGTTGGCCAGAATTGTGTATGAGATGGATATGCAGAGGTTAAGGGCTTTTGAAGCCACATGCCAAAAACCTCCCAGAATTCATTGTTAGAAATTAAAAGAGAACCTTCATCTTTGCATTTTGCCATGGTCCTGAACTGTGATGGGGGATCCCTGGGACATATGAAATTTCAAATTTCAGTTCACTGAGAAATCACCATACAGATTTCCATAACAGTTTTGCTTGTTTGCATTCCAACTGACAATTTTGGAGGACTCCTTTTTCACCACAGCCATGCCAACCTTTGTTATTTTTTGATTTTGTGATGATTGCCGTTTTTTCTGGAGTAAGATAGAATCTTAATATGGTTTAAATTTGCATTTCTTTTATGTTGAATATTTTTTCATGTATTTGTTTGCCATTTGTACTGTGAAGAGCACATTCATTTCAATTGTCTGGGTATAGATCTTAAAAATGTTTCAAAGGAACTTCAATAAAACACAAATGAGTTTATTAGAAAGAAAAAATACACAATTAGGTATATTTAAATAGCTCTTTTAGTAAATATTAAAGCTATAATCATACCAGTTTAACTTTGAATAGCTGATTAAATTGATAACTTGAAAAATTTAAAATGAACAGATGAACAAGAAAGGAAGAAGGCTCTTAAGATTTTTATTATGTTTTATAACTTACAAGTAAAAATATGTTTTTAAATATTTTTATCAAATTTGCAATAGTTTAGATCTTTAATATCTTAGACCCTAAGGTGGTGCTACTGGAAGGAGTGGACTCTTTAAGAGGTGGGGCCTAATGGGAGGTCTTTATGTTATTGGGATCCTGTCCTTGACAGTCTCACCTTAGGCTCAAAGGAAAGAGATCAACTTATTATTGATTAGAACTAGAAAAATATGCATCCAAATACACCTTTACTCTTTATAAGGTGATTATCTCAGATATTGTGTTATAGTGATGGAAACTGACTAACACAGTATCTCACAATATTTTTTGTTTTTTCTTAATGGATATGATATTAGTTCTATTTCTGTACCAGTCATAGGGTCAATAGTTTAATGATTCCAGTGAAAGTCTTCATCCTTAAACAGATTGTGGCCAGTAATTAAGACAATTTAAAAAGTAATTTTAATTTATCATATTAAATATTATGATGAATGTGGACAGAGGGTGACAACTTTTGACTAATAGCTTCAGAGAAGACATGTCATGGAAAGAATTTTTATTGCAAAAGTGACCAAAAAAGAGGTCATGAAGATGACATAGCCTTTACCAAAGAAAGTTGAGAGAGGGTATACATCTACAGAGAGGAATTCTGTGTGGTTGAATCCTGGTCCTTCTGCCAAACACAGAAACAGAAGACAAGACTGAGCAGTCACTCAACTTCCTGTCCTGTATGAATGTCGATCCTCAAAATTTGAACCATCCTATCAACCTCACTTGATATCCCTCACATAATATCGCTTCCTTTGAGAGTAAGCCTAAATCATATAATGTACTGTCAAGGAAGTAGAGAAAAAAGGCTGAAGCAAATGTAATACAGGATGAATATTTCAGGCAGCAGAAAATAACATGACAGAGTTAAGCAGCGTGTGGTTGAACAGAAAACATTAGCAATGATTATATAGCCGTCCAAATTTTGAGGTTTATGACACAGCCGATCAAGGTGAGGCTGACTTTAATCATCTATGACATTTTCAAATAACTAAGTATGCTTTCTTGAAATTTTTAACATTGTTAGAGACTTATAACATAGCGTTGGTAGTTTATAGGTAGCTTTTGATTACAGTGTTTTAGAGCTCAGGCAGTCATTGAATTGTGAACAGACTAAAAAATAAGGTTTTTGAATATTCTCCTTGTATCAAACACATATTCAACCTACCTTTTTATTTGTTCTCTTCATTTGTTCTTTCCATCTCTTTTTCTTCTGTCTTTCCCTTCCTCTACCTTGTCTCTCTTCAATAAAATTTTCTTGGGTGAAGATATCTTAAAATAGTAACTAAAACGAACTCTCTGTCCTCACTGAGTTTACATCCTGATGAAGATGTGGCAAGGGACAAGAACTAGATAATTGAAACATAATTTATCTAATGATGGTTAGTCTTATGCATGGAAACTACTTTACTCATTTTCTGACCATTTCCAATAGAGGGTGACTATGTTGTTTTGGTTTACCATAGATTTTCCTAATTTTAGCACTAAAAGTCCCTTGTCCCAGGAATGCCATTTGTCATAGATAATTCTGAACAACTAGCCATGCTATAAGTTTTATGAACTCATGCATCATGAATATTGAGCTTTTCCTTAACGTGGAAACTTTAAGAGAACATTCCCTAGTTAAACCTAAACTACTTTTACTTAGAATATTGTTCTGTCTGGATTACCAGTATGCACAATTTGCCAAAATCTTATTGTGTGAGCTATCAAAAAGCACTTTGTAAATAACTTACTACAGAAATTTGGTTAAAATGTAGCAGAGCAGAGGAAGATATTGAGAATGAATAGTGTCTGCTGAGACTGATTTGTAAATTTAATTCTGTACTCCTGAGAAACAATACTTGTATGATTCCTTATGGAAAGCATAGCTAAGATAACTCTGGCAAAAATGCATTTTGTAAAGTGTTTGGGAAAAGGAAAAAGTACTGTATCCTTACATTTTCTAAAGCAACTGGATGAAGGAACAGAAAAAAATATATCTGGTATATTGATTTGAAAGATATAGTCAATTCCCATTTGTGTCAAGAATGTACTAAGTGTTAGGGCTTGTGCTAGGTATTTTCTATAATTATCTTCTAAATCTTTTCAGCAGGTAGAGTAGAACAGATATTGTACTTCCTCCATTTCACAGGTTAAAAGTCTGATCACATCACACAACTAAGTAATACTTCAGAAAATTTCAAAGAAAAATTTGGACAAAATTGTGTTATGAAAACTGTGAGGGGATATGAACACAGACTTTGGAGACATTGGGAAATAGGTGGTTAAGTTTGCATGCAGTCATCCATGAAGTCTTCATTACCCATCTCCCATAACTATTTTGGTGAAGACAGCCTAAGGGGACTACTTTATTATAGCTAAGGGTAATCACTGAAGAAAACAATAATGATCCTGAGTCAACAAAAATTAATCATCATTTTTATGAATGCAAAGGATTTAGGATAATTTTATGTATGAAATTTATGTAAACCCTTCAAACTTTTAATTTTGTTCCAGGCAGGGATTAGAGAGGAAAATCACTCTGAAATCTTTCTTCACCTGCTGAATTTTAGGGTTTTCTCAACTGAAAACAATAGCAACAAAACTGTAAAAGAATGAAAATCAGATGGGGAGGAAAGACCAAGCAGATGGGAGAATGTTCAAATGTCTAGAGAAATTCATCATCAGACACAAGTCCTTAGCAGGTTGAGGAGGCCTGAGATTTAGTCTTGACATAGTCATTGACTAGCTTTTGTCAATGCCTATAACATGTTGGTTTTCAGAATACAGAAAATTAAATATATCAACCCTTATCCTCACTTCATCACTCATGATTTCTTTTTAAGAGCAAAGAATAAAATTTGTAAAATACATTTGTAAATAAAAGTTTATAGGAGATGGTAAATAAAATGAATGTTATCTTAATGATGAAAATACTCTTGGAGGCTGACAGACAAGGATTCAAGTTTGAGCCCAGACAAGGTAATTTAGCCACAAGAAAGAATGAAGGAAAGAAAGAAAAAAAGAAAGAAAGAAAGAAAGAGAGAGAGAGAGAGAGAGAGAGAGAGAGAGAGAGAGAGAGAAACAGGCCAGGCCATGGATGTAGCTCATTACAAAAGCCTTGGTTCCATGCTCAATACCACCAAAAGTTTAAATATTTAATATAGCCAAGGGTAATGTTATTTTTTTTCTGCAAAGAACTAAAAAATGAAAACAAGCCTAAGTGCTTCTATCCCTCTAAAAGACCGGTAATGAGAAAGAAAGAAAGTAAAATAATAATAACTGAATTACATACACTTGTTTTTTGCATATAAAGGCTCTACCATATGTCAAAATCCTGGCTTTGTTTTTTGCATAAATTACCTTACCTGATTTTGCAGCAGTTACAGGACAGATTTAATATTGCTTTCATTTCATACAAGTGCAAGTGAAGACAGCATTCAAAGGACATTCCTGAGATCATACTGAATATATTTAATGGAACTGAAATTAAAGTATGTCAATCAGAGGCCCTACAATAGTACTTCCCCACCATATATTAGACCTTCTTAGGTCAGAACAAGGGTTCAGCGTGAAACAGAAAACACAGGCTCCATACTCCATAGTCCATTCCCTGAGGCAGTGACCTCCAGACTCAATGCCTGCCAGACCTGGCATACAGCATCTTGCACCAACGATACTAGTGGTAAGTTCTATGGAAAAGAATGTGAGGTTCACTGGAGTGAACTTACTGCTCTCCACAGGCTTATTTGTTCTTGCTTTTGTGCGGATGTTGTTTTTGTAAGATTTATTTTCATGTTTATCTAACAAATATTCATATTCTCCTGGAGCCAGAGTAAGCCAGAACTTCTTGGTCTCCTTTCTGTGACTTATGCTTAAAAGCAGAGCAATCTATATTTTTATGTATCCCTGATTTCAAACTTGGTTGAAATGTTTTACACAAAGGAAGCAAATTTTTTATTTACTTGCCCTTCTCTTTATCGCTAGTATTGCTCTGTGTAGAACTATAGTATAAATGTTTTCTGGTTATTCTCATAACTGCTATACTCAAAGTTAAGGATGGAAAATAAAAAAACATGCTTTCGAATTCTCTTCCACTGCAAGTACAAGTTCAAGGATCTGAAGATTCGTGCGGCTTCCTTGCCCACTGCTATCCCAAAAGGAAGTCAGATATTCAAAACATATCCAATATTTGAACTCTGGCAGACATACTGAACTAATTATCTTCAGAAGCAGGATTGTGCATGTTTATTTTGTGATTTAATAAAAAGCTGACATAGCGGCCATTAGCTTCCCAGAGTGTGTTCCGTTTAATATGCAAAACACACAGAAATTAACATAGTAATTATGTTAGAACTAACAGGATACAAACATTTTAAATGGATTTAACACATTAAATAATTCCATGTCTTATGTGGCCCTGGTGTCTTTCACAGATGGTCACAACATTTGCTAATTTGTTCTACAGGTAGTACAAATTAATGTGATTTTCTTTGATTTTTATTCCTTTTAATGTGGACAGATAGCTTTATTTTTAACTTAAAATCATAACTGCTCTGCTTAATGTATTCTTGGTTTCTTTAATAAAGAATATCAATGTTCCTTTCAAAATGGTTCCTTCTTTGCATTCAATAATGAATATTAGGCAAAAAATAAAGTAGTGAAAATGTGTCCATTTGATATATCAGATAGCACAGATGTTAATGATACTAATATTGCTCAAATAGAAATTATTTATTTCTTTGCATAGAAACCTTTTTTGAGACACCAACACTGAGTGTATTGGGAGGAATCATGTTATAGATTAGATCTCCAACGTCCCTAAAAGTCTCATGTTCATAGGAGGAACATTTGAAAGGTAATTTGATCATGGAGTGCTATGTGTATCAGTCCACTGATGAGTTTGTAGCAGACTAAGCTGTAGGGTGGTAGGGCTGGCTGGAGGTAGGTCACTTGGAGTGTGACCTGGAAGGTGTATTGTTGTTCCCAACACTTCTTCTCTCTGTTTCCAGGCTGCCATGGGATAAGCAATTTTCCTCCAGTTATCCCTTCTATCATGCTGTTTCTTTGTTGTTGTTGTTGTTGTTGTTTGAGACAGAAAGTTACTATGTATTCCAGCTTTGTCTTGAACACACTATGTAGCCCAGGCTGGCCTCCAACTCAAGGCAATCCTCATGTCTCAGCCTTCCAAGTTCTGGGGTCACAAGTGTGTGCCACCATATCCAGCAATCATTGCCGTGGAGCCAGGCAACCATGGTATCAACCCATGAGAAACTGTGAGCCAAATAAATCTCTCCTCCTTTAAGTTGTGGTGGTGGAATATTGTGTTTTACGGATGGGAAAGTTGACTGATAGAAATCATATGTACAAATATTTTACCTGTGAAAATGGGTATTTTTCTCTTTTCTTAGTATTCCACATAACCTATATGAATAATATCCTCTAAGAGTTCAAGCAACTAATATTTAATTATTACAAGTTAAGTGGAAATACATTTTAATAAAAGGAAAAAATACCTCTTTGGAGAAATGGCTGAATCTAGACCTAGACCAGAATTACAGAAAGATAGACTTGAATAAGCCTATAGAAAATAAGGAAGTGGTCAATGACTAGCATGAGCATGTCAAAAGGAAAGGATGCAGGGATCAGACTGATGAGACTGTACTTGCTAAAGGTAATATAATTTTAGCATCAATAGAGAGTGATATCTCTTATGGACTAAAATTTCTGTAACATGATTTTCTCAAAGAATTCTAATAAAAACAAAACAAAAGTCATCTTTATGTTCTGGTTATCTTGGAAGAATATCGGGAATTACTTTTTGTAAAATGTTATCATGTACAGGTACGAATTCCCTATAATGAATGTTATCTTGTATGCCTAAAATATACCAATAAATATTTTGCTTAAAAAAAACCCAAAATAAATACAAAAAATGGTTCCAGAAAATTAGAAAACATTATGCTGTCTTTAGTGTATGGAATGTGTCTCAGACTCACCAATTAACCAATTAAGGAAACCATTAGTGGCAGTATCTCATTTTAAAGACACAGAACAAAACAAAATAGAATAAAAAACCCCAGAAGGATTGGTAGAACCAGATAATCACCATTCTGCAGCTCTTTCTGATTTTATAGAGAGGGGAAATGTCTATTGATGGCAGTCACATTCACTGAAGAGAAAACCAGGGAAAAACACATTATATTCTATGAATTAGTCTAAAAATATATTAACACTAAATAAAATGAGAACAATAAAACAATGACAAAACCCTAAAGTAGATTAATCACTCTCAAACAAGTATAATCTTATCTCCAGGTGACATTTGTTAAAATCAAGAGACCATATTTTTATTGTCATGATTAGGGATATGTTAGTTGCATCGTGGGTCAAAGCCAGAAATGCTGCTAAATCTCCCAGCATCCATGGAAAAGCACACATGATAAAGAATATACAAATGGCTTAAGCATAAATGTGAACAATGATGAAGTGGAGACCTGAACCTATCTTTTTATAGAAATATGGAACACAGAGTGTCATGTTAAATGATACCACGTGGGTACAATGAGTTAAATTTGACTGTAGGAAGCTGCAGAGCAAATGACAGGGCTCTATAAAAAACAATTGCAAGAAGCAAAGGGAGAGGAGCAAGGAAGAAACAAGGAGTGAGAGAAAACAGAGACAATCAAACGGTAATAAAATTTAAGACATTTCATTTGATCGTAGTATATGATGCTGTGGTCCATAAAACCACCTCATAAGAGTTATATTATTAATGGAGTGACTGATGACTTTGGGGGTTGCTTAGCTACTTAAAAATTTTAGTAAATTATTATTCAATATATGATGATGATGTCACGAATGCTTAACAATACTATGTCATTATGTTTTAGATATGAAGCCAAACTATTTAAAGGTAAAAATTGTATGTCTAGAATTTGCTTCAAAATACTCCAAAGGTGAAAGAAATATAGTGAATACAACATATATGGAACAATATTCATGAACTGACAGTTATTGATGGTTAATTTGGTTACCTTAGAAGTCATTAAAATATATATTGTTTGAAATTTCTGCAATAATAAAGAGTACTTGACAAAAAATGACTAGGCTACCATGCCTAAAAATGTACAAAGTCCATAAAATAAATCACTCATTAATTTATCAACTTATTTATTCATATATTCATTTGATATAATTTATTAGAAAAAAACATTTGGCTTTTAAGTAAAAACATCTTTGGCTTTCAGTTTTTGCTCTACCCATTATTAACTATGATATTAGTGAAGTTGTTTCTTCCCTGATCATCACTTTACTCCTTTCCAAAGTGAGGAATTGCAACAACTAATGTTAATTTCTATCTACTAGAAATTGTACATAAAAATTGCTAGCACAATGCTTGATATAAAATAGATCTGTAAAAGCTCTTTGCTACTCTTATCACCATAGATTTTTAAAGATAGAAATAAAATGCCATCTTTAAAATATTGCTTTACATGTATTAAATGGTTGTTTATTTTCTATGCATTTGGCATTAAAGAATTAGATTTTGGATTGGCAAAATTGCCCATTAAAAATCTGAATTATCATTTAGATCCATAGAGCCACCTTTCCCAACTCAGAGTTTCCTTTGTGATATATTCAGTAATTTAGTTGGACTTGGTAAAGCTGACTGTTTATGACTTGTACTGACCTTAAAATCCCTCAGCTGTCTTCAGAGTGACTAATTATGGATTTTGTGTAAAGACTATTTAATTAAATAGATACCAGGAAAAGATAGTGTTTCTGTGTAGTGAGACATGGCTGAAGGTGATTATTAACTGTTTTCCTTGTGGAATCTTGATAAAGTTATTGTTAATTTATATTTTCTTCCTTAGGACATTTCTGGCTAGTCATTGGCCTCCGTTTTTCACATTGTCATGCCATTGGGATAGTGCCTGTATATTTGACATGCCTGGAATTTCTAAAAAGAGATGGCTTGACATGTGTACTGAGAAAGCTCAATTGTTGAATGATTAATAATTCATTAGGAAAGGTCATATATGAGAGAATGACTTATGATTTAATATTTGAAACTTACTAAAGTGGCTCATATGAATTAGTTTGATCCTTATCTGTTGGTACACATGACCATGGTAAGCTTTTATATAAATCAATCACTCAAAAACTCATAAATTTATACTTCCATTACAGACATTAAATATTTTTGTCTTGTAATCAAATAATATTTGTTGAATATTCATGAGATTCCAAATATCTTACTAGGAAATAGGGATGTTATGTTGAGTAGAGCATGTGAAAGACTACTCTTAAAATCTACATAGCCAGTGAAAAATGTGGTTGTGTACAGAGCATGGTGGGAAGGTATTAAGGAGGAAGAAACCTTAGAGTGATGATCCAGAGAGAGAGTGTAACTTGAGAGTTATGGTGTAAAGACAGAATTTCCAGGACAATTACCATATCTGGTGATATTTAGGGGTTGACATTTGTTAGCCACTTAAAGATATCTGGATAGGTTGGAGTTTAGGGCATGACTCCAAGCACTGAGATGTTGAAGGAGTCAAAAGGAAAAATTATCCATTCCTGATCTACTCTTCTAACCTCTACAATTCATTGTTTTAGTAGGATGAAATTGGCTTCTCAGATTTTTCAGAGATGCATACTATGTGAATTAAGAAGAAAATCTAAATTATTCCAAGATTGTTAAACTATCCTATAAGGATTTATGTCACTCTGGAGATGTATAATGCCTTTAGAATTGGAGGGTAGGGGTTTGAAACATGACTTTACATTCAACAGTATCTTTCATCTTATCTGTAGGAGTCATACTGGAATAGAGATGCTTAATTATCTATCACTTCACAAGATTCATAAATTAATACATTAAATACAATGAGAAATGTGACTAGCATATTTTTGACAAGGTCCTTTGGTTATTTATATAATGGTTATATTGAGATATAATTCATCCTTTTAAAATATACAACTCAGTGGATTCTAGTATCTTCCCAAAGTTGTACAATCATGGCCACTGTGTCCAGAATATTTCCTCAACACAAAAAGGAACGTCATGCTGATTAATATTCACTTCTCACTATCACTTTTCCTCTGCACCTGATGATCACGAGATATTGACTGTATTGATTTGAGCATTCTGGACACTTCTGACAAATGCATTTTTAAACTTTGTAATAGTTTTGTTTTGCTTTTTATTTAGTATATTTTTTCAAGATTAAACCATGCTGCACAGTGAATCAGTACTTCATTTTTCTGTATACCAAAATAACCAATATATATATATATATATATATATATATTATATATATATAATTTTCTTAGGTGTATATCTAGAAGTATAATTATTGTGTCATATGGTAACTCTAATTTTAACCATTTAAAGAGTGGCCAAGTTGTTGTTTTCTGTTTGTTTTCAACCAAAGTTGTTGTAATATCTTATAATCCCACCATAAATGTGTGAGGATTTTAAATTTTCCAAGTTTATTGCCACGTATGATTGCCAGTCTTTCTATTTTAGCCACCCAGTGCATGTGAAGTATCATTTCATTTGATTTCTTTGTGCTTTTTCCTAAGGGTTAATAATATTGAACATCTTATCATGTATTTATTGGATACTTGCATAACTTTTGAGTGTTTGGTACTAAAAGGAATATTGAATTTAGCTACTTGATGCAGATTTTGACCAAACATGCATTTATGTATATTGAATATTAATTGCTGTTATTTTTGCAAAAAATATGACTTATATATTGAATATGTTCATATTCTTCCTTATGTTTGTTATAATCTAATACTTATATAATGATAATAACAATGATACAGTAGAAATTAAATATAGTGCTTATCTTAGTTACAGTGGACCCTCAAGTTACAATCAGCCTGACTCATGAACATCTTGGGTTATGACCAGAATTATAATTTTAACTTATGAACAAAGTCTTGAATTAAGACCTGAATGCTTATCAATTGTGCTTCCAGATGCTCTCAGATACAGATTTAGTCATTAAAGAGTTCTGGAAGGAACATTACAATATCCTTTGCTGTATGGGGTTAATTGAGAAATCCTGAACCAATGTCTCTCTAAGGACACTAATATCCACCTGTATACAGGAGAGAGACTTCGAAGGCTGTGTAGAGGAGCCTGAGCCTTTAATTGACCAATATGAGTTACAACCAGCCCTTGTGAACTAATTGACTTCGTAGGTTAAAGATCCACTGTACATTTCTCGGTGCAGAGACACAAATCCTCACACTCAAAATTAAAGAAGAAAACATTTATTTAGCTAACAGTATGTAGAGTTTTAGTTCATAGTTGACTGGTACTAAGCCAGGGTGGCATGGCAGAGGGGGATTGCAGAGGAGAAATAGTTCATGGCAAACAGAAGACAGAAAAAGCAAGTGACCAGCAACAAGAGCAGCTTCTTTCTGCTCTTTTCATATTCTATCTAGGCTACCAGGCTTAGGGTGGGCGCTAAACCATTCAGTGGACTAATCACCCACCCTTACTCCCAGTATTCTTCATCCTAGCATTGCACCATGAATCAATCACACACCCTAGATCCAGCCACCTCTGAAAAGGCCCCACCTATGACCACATGAGGGGAAGATCTGAACACAAGCCATAACAGCACTTGACTAGTTTCACATTATTGAGAATACCCATTCTTTGCATATACTTTACTAAATTTGGTTGTGGTGGCAGAACTGTGTACTGATGGGAAGAAAAACAAAACAGGTTCTTGATATCAAGCACTGGTGATAATGTGGGGAGCAAGGGAAACTTTGTACACTGTTGGGAATATACCTTAGTACAGCCCCACTATAGAAAACAATAGAAGCTACTTCAAAACTTAAAAATAGAAATAGTATGCAATGTAACAACTCCACTGCTTGGTATATACACAAAGTGATGAAAACGGTTGTCAGAGAAGAGACATCTGCAATTTCAATAGCCAATAAAGAGGAAAAAGAATGAACATACCTGTGTGTGTGTATGTGTGAATGGAATACTATTCAGCCATAAAAATATTTTAATCCTGAAATGTGTGACAATTTGGAAAAACTGGAGGTCTCTATGTTAAGTGAAATAAGCCAACCAGTGGAAGACAAATACTGTATGATATCACTCATATTATGGAATCTAAATTGTTGATTCAGACAGAAAGTGAGAATCCAAAATAATGCTTAATACAGGATAAGGGGAGTAGAAGAGAGGGAGAGATAAAGAAATAGCTGTCAACAAGTTCTAAGTAGAGTTATGTGGGAGAAATAACTTCTGGTATTTTATTTCACATGGGGAGTGACTATAGATAATAATAAGGCAATATATATACTTCATAAAAAGCAAGAAGAAAGGATTTTTATGATTTCACCACATGGAAATGATGTATATTTTCATCACAAGACAATGATAAGTGTTTGAAAAGAAATATATATTCAAGTTTAACATTACAAAATATATGCATAGAGTAAAACAACACGGGTTACCTCAAAAATACTGTCCATGCAATTTTAAGGTAATTGTTGCATTTACAAAATAAATATTACTATATATCCATTAATTAACAATAATGTATTTATATGCTTATTTATATGGTAAGATGAACAAAATATGTTGTAAATAAGAAGAACAAATGCTAGTAGTAAAGTTCATCATAAAATATCTAGGAATGAATTGTGGATATCATTCTAGCTGTGCTAAGTAGATATGAAATGTACATCAATATATGAACAACAATGATCTCTCTATGGTAAGCTATGGTTGGGTTTTTTCATCCATATTAATTAATATAGTGTATATTAGGACATACAAGTGGTACTCACATGTCATTATCACTACATATCTATGAGAAAGTGTCTTTGGCAATAGTAGAAAATTTATTGTAAAGAGTTTGATTTCTTAGCCAAAGTCTCCAAGTTGGGAAGAATTTAAGTCTTGATACAAATCCTAGTTTTTCTGCTTCAAAGTTGCTTTCATTAAACTTTTGTTAGAGCACATGAAAACTGAACTCTGTGTGGAGTCTAAAGTTCAGAATCTTTAAAGTACACACTGTGAAATCCATGTCCTGTTGGTTTTGGTACCGTGTGTTAACCATCATTTAAGCACCACACAGTGTTACCAGGTAGGCAGAATATCTCACATTAGCAACTAGAGACTCTCCAGCCAGGCCTTTCATGCCTCTCCCAAGGTCAGAGGCTGTCGATATCTGAGTTCCTAAGAGTTATTTTGCCAGTTTCACAAGACTCACATATTTTAAAAACATTGTTCTCAGAACTTTATAATAAAGTTCTCAATGTGCTGTCTGTCTAAACAAAAGGTAGACACAAGAGAAGGTTTTATCCTTCACAAAGAATAATACAAACATTTGAAGGCAATCACATTTCTAGCCTATTTGTTTAACTTTGTTATTATTGTCAGAATATTGTGAGTCATAATTTTTTTCAAGCAGGTCCTCAAGTGTTGGCTTCTATGAATTTTCTATTGCCCTCTTAATCTTATTTGTGCACCCAGTTTGGGAAAAGAATCTACCTTTTTTGTTTGTTTGTTTGTTTGGTTGGTTTTTTTGGTACAGGGGATCGAGCTCAGGTCCTTGCTCTTGCGCAGCAGGCAGCCAAAACCACTGAGCTAAGTCCCCAGCCCAAGAACCTACCTTTTGATTTCCCAACCCAATAAAATAGTTGGAAGTTAAAGAGTTTTATATTTTTATCTCCTATTGTTCACATGTTTAAAGCAACACCAGTGTTCTGATGTAACTCACTCCATGTGGACATTTCATCACAGGATGGACATAATCTGTTTTTTCAACTAATTTATTCCTTTAATAGATATCATTATTTTTTCTCTCTGTGTGAATGATAACAGTATTGACCTTGATCACACTGCTACATTTGGAGGACCCTCCAGAAGGAACCTCTTCAGGAGTCTCATTATTAGAAATGTATGAATATTTCAGCCTGAATCTCAGGTTCTCCAATTCTGATATTGCTTGTTTTCTGATGTGATGGTGAATGTCAATTTCTTCTTCATCCAGATCATTTTTATTTCTTGATGTGAACCCCCTGGTGTAATCAAAACCTAACTACTGTCTTTAAATAAGGATTATTCATTCTAATATTTTAATTACAAGACTTTTTAATAATAATTTTCTCCCAACTTCTCTTTGGCCCATCCATATCCTATACAATTTTCCAAAGTTTGTTCAATTCTTCCTTTGCTAAACTAACTTGGGCTACTGGTACTCAGAGAGGTGTTGCCCCTCCAGGGAACTTCGACTATTACATTTTCTTCTATTTTAATCAAATATGATAAATTCATCATGAGCAGAGTGGTTTTTTCTGCACAGTAGATCAGGTTACAGTTCTTACTTTACATCTTTCAGTGGCTCCCCCTCTGCAATAACAATGAGTTAAACTTCTGATAATAGTCAAGGGACTGCAGGTAAGCTCAATGGTAGAGGCCTTACCTACTCTGAATGAGCCCATGGGTTCAAATCCTAGGCACTGAAAAACAAAAAAACCCAAGCAACTCAAACTTGTGATCATAGTCTAAACAACTCTCTAAAGTCTAACTCATACTGATAACTCCATCTTTATATTATTTCACTTCTATCACACCCAATACTTTCCAGCCACATTTACCGTCAGTAATATTTTACTACATAACAACATTACTGCAAAAGTAGCACATTAAAGCAATAGTCATTTATCATTTCAAACCTTCTGTGGGGAAACAAGACGAGAGTTAGCTGGGTACTGCATTGCAGGATGTTGTGGGTCTGCAACCAACAGTTTGCCTCAAGCTCAGGTCTTACCTGAAAGCTGCACCATGGAAGAATCTGCTTCTGAGGTTATGTGGCTGTGCCAGGGTCAGTCTTCTGTGTCTTGATGGATCAAGTCTCTCAGCACCTCGCTGGCTATGGGGCAGTGGCCAAGGTGGGTTCCTGTAGAATTGTTCACCCCCTGTAGTAACCAGGTGACACTCCCTGCCTGGACGTCTTGCTTCACCAAATTCAGGAAGAGTAAGAGTTGGCCAACAAGACTGAAGATACAATTTTACAAAGTGTTATCACCAAGAAAACCTGTTTCATCGTATTTTCAGTCTTCTGTTGGTAAGAGAAAGATTGCAGCTCACACTCACACTCCAGGAAGGGGCTAACTCAGGGACATAGATACCAAGAAGCCAGTTAGTGGAATAATTTGTCTGTCACACTCATCTTCAACTTCCTCTCTGAATATTGAAAATATGGGGTTGTTAGAGAGTTTGTAGGAGCTTTTCTCTGCTTTAAAATCTTTTTATTATCTTCCTGCAGGGGTGGCTTCTCATTATTTAATTTCCATTTTGAATATCATCCTTTCAGGTAGCTCTTGGTTTACCATCAGGTCCCGAATGTATGTACTGTGGCGCGTGCATGTGGATTTACTCTGTTAATGACTTTCATAATAACTATAACAATGTGAATTTATTTTTCTCCTTGCACTTACATGTTAGTATTTGCAGTAGTAAAATCACATTATCTATGTCTTCACTGTTCTCTCACAATGGTTAGTTATTACTTAACATATCTTTCAGGATGAACACACCAAACGCTACATCACTTACTATACTACTGCATATATTAGGAAATAGGATTTGGATATCCATTTTTATTAGACATTAGATAAGTTTTCTTTTCCAACATAATTTACATGTATTCTGAGATGACAGTAAAATGTCTAAGGCAGATAACAATTGACTTAATTTACATTCAGAATGAGCAAGGGTCATGTTGATTCTATCAAAATGTGAAGCACACAGTGAAGAGCATTTGAATTCTCAAAACTTGAGGTGTTTAGAATTTAGAACCATTAGTGACCTAGTATCTGCCTCCAAGACTTATTAATTTAATATGTCATTTATTTGGAAATATTTATTGCATAAAGAGAAAGAAAGAAAGGAGGAAAAAGCAAAGAGTAGAAAGAGGGCAAAAGGAAGGCTAAAATTGAGTACATTTTCTGAACTTGCTTCTTTACTGACAAAATGGATTTAACGGTATTAAATTTTCAGGGATACAGACATATAATGAGCAGTATATAGAAATATAAAACACAGTGGGAAGAGAAATAGTCTTACTAATATTCCTTACATTTATAATATATAGAGGCAATGTTACTCCTAAAATATTAATAATTCAATATCATTTAGTATTTTGCTTTCAAGTATCCCTAATGTGAACTCAATAACTTGAATCTCTTGGTTTAAAATTCAAGTGATTCTGACTAGAATTAACATGGTTATTTATATGTCCTTGTGTGTACGAAATTTAATGTTTATCTTAATTTGTACAGAGGAACCTTTTTTACTATTAAGATGACTTAGAATATGTCATTCTATTCCTATCATCTGATACTTGGTTCAAAATCTTCATGTATATGTTTTATGAGTGCTTAGGTTTAACTGCTTCTGGAGGCAATGAGACAACAAATATTTCCAGGTGGTACAGAAGATTTTTGGAGGTCCCTAAATGAAACTATGTAGCCCTTCAGAGTTGTTTAGTCTGGTCAATTTTTGTTTTATTACTGTACTGGAAATCAGTTGTCAAATAATCTTTTCTAATTTCTCTGTTTTGAAAGAAGACTTTGAATACCACAGAATTGTGAATCTATCAGGATTAAAGTTTCCTTAGTGAAAGACCACAACTGCTAAAATGTGCTCTTAGCCAAGGTAGTGACAGTTTAATGTATCATATGTTATTGACTATATTTGAACTCTAGGATGTCATAAGGTAAAATGTTTAGAAACTTGAAGTTGGACTAGTTCCAAAATGCTCCTTCACTTGCTATTGAGATGATATTACCAAATTAAAGCTATTCTAAAAATAATAGCAGCATGTTGGTTATATGCTAGGCATCTGTAATGTATTATTGAAATTAACCTTGTGTAGCAGACATAATATCTGTGTTTTATATATAATTAAATAGAAGAGTAGGGAAGGAGAAATAAAGATAGAAAGGGAGAGAGGAAGAAAAAAGAGAGAGGAAGGAAGGAAGGAAGGAAGGAAGGTGACAGGGAAAGAGGAAGGGAGGGGGAAGAAAAAAAACCAAGAGAGAGAAAAAAGGAAGAAGGAAATTGTTACAATCCATTTACATTACACATAATATAATAATTTCTATTTTTCCAATGCCATTATGATAATTCAACAAGTTATAAGCTTGATGCAAAGTTAACAGGTATCAAATTATTTGGACCATTAATATTGTTGATAACTACATTTAACAATTTAATGAAGTTTCTTACTATATCAGTAGTTAATAGATGCATAATTTATTTCCAAAGGAGTCAACATGGGCATTTTAATAGGCATTAGAAAAATTGCAAAGTTTATCAGTTTAAATAACATTTAAAGACATTCTTATTTATCCTCTGCCTCCCACAAGACATATTTACTATTGAATTACAATTAACAACATTGACTCCTAACTGTTTTCCTACTCTCCTCCCATCCATGCTCCTTTGCTTACTTTTACTCTTCAATATTTTGTATGTCCTAGCTAAGGCAAAATCCGAACTTTGTCTTTATTTTTTATTGTTCAATTAGATTTTCATTTAAATTAAAAATACTGCATAATAATACAAAGTCAAGTTATCAAGTCCTCTAGTTTTGAGGGTTTGGTGTCTGCCCAACTAGATTTAAGCTCTGTAAAGTAACCTGACTTCCTTTTTCATATTTTAATACTTCATTTTGCTTTGCTTTAATTTTTTAGAATTCTGGTTATTTTGTTTACACATTCATAATATTTATTTAGGACATATTAACCATACTTTGATATTATATGTCACTATTTAAATAGGCAAATAAAGATAAAAACCTGTTCTTATAAAAAGAGCAGATTATTGAGCCTGAACCTTGACAGTTTCCTATGTTATTTCAGGGAGCTCATGAGGCTATCAGTCATCACATAATCTTCTGCTTCTCCCAGTTTGAAGTTCGAGTGCAATTTTTATAGATAGTTTCATGTATCTCAAGGTAGTACTTCCAGAATACGTAATGTATGAAAACCAGTTTCAGAATTTAATATATTTGTGGAGTCCTATGTGAAACAAAGTTGAATTATTTTGTTTATTTGAGAAACATCTTTGATAGAAGCATCATTGATCTTTTCCAGAGGGATGGGGGTAATTCTGGAGACTGAAGCTACATTTGTGGAGATTTTTTTTATCTGTAATCTCTCTGCCCTTTGTGAGAATCTCACTGGACATGGAAAGAAACTTCATTGAAATGCAACACAGTGACGGATCTCTTTTACAATTATTCTAAACATCAACACACATTTTCATAATTTCTATGTTTTTAATGTTATTAAGGTTCCTGGCCATTTAACAGCTAAATATTTATATTATACATTATATGTAGTTTAACTATATCAAACACTATGTTCTGTTCATGTTACAGCAATAAAATCCATTCCCTTTATTATGCTGGTGTGAAGTAAGAAGACCCTCCATTCTGGCCAACTTACTTTCCAAAGAATGAAGTTCCATTTTGAGTTGTATATTTTAATTTTTGGTGTATTAGAAACTGAAATGAACAAATGTGTTATAATGGGATTTTACTGAGCGGGAGGATTTGTTTTCTATTTAAATATTTTCTGTCTCTCAACCCCACTTCTTTCATTTCAGTGTTTTATGCACTGAGTATTTTGCATATCAGATTATTTCTTCAACTTTTCTCATCAATAATCTCACCCCCTGGCATATTCTTAGGGTGTCTACACCTCTCACAGGGCCAATTCATCTCATATGCCTTCAAGTATGTATTTATCTTTATACTTCTTCAAGTGAACTTCTTCAAGGCTTCTAATGAATGGGTGGGGATGGATTTCAATCATATTTGATATAAACAGGTGTAAATTGTATGTTTAATCCTATTTTAAACATTTACATAAATACTTTCATCTTGACCTAGTTGGGAAATTGACTTTTTAATATGAAATTAGGGGATGCCTTTTCATCTAAACTCATAATTGCTGCCTTTGTACTCAATTTCAAATATTGAAGAATTTGCTAAATAAGATTTTAACCATGAGTTTTCATTTATTTATTTGATAGATTTGCTACATAATAGTGTAAACATGATTGTGTAATATGCACTTTTATTTGCATTTAGATTGCTACCTGCCATCTGTTTTTTGTTGGGATCACTTATTGTGTTTCTTCTACCTTAGATTTTCCACAGGATAATTTCTGTTCATCATTCAGTCTTCAACCTGGGTGTTAGAGTTCTGTGATGACAAGTCTGATACTGGCATCTTTGGGCTATAATCAAGATGTCTGCAGTACTGTGATCTTTTTATAGCTTCTAGCAGGGAATCCAATTTGCTTTTCTAACTTTAAGATATCACCACTTTCATTTGTTGGCTGATGGCTCCTGTTATGGTTTGTGAGTAGATGTACCCTCCAAGGCTTCATGTGGTCACAGGCTATTTTGGAGGTGGCTAATCTAGAGTTTGTGTTTGATTCATGGTGGGACGGACACTAGGATTAAGGGTGTGAGTGTTACCCCATCCCCAAAGTAGTCTGAATAAAATAAAAGGGGCAGAAAGATACTGTTAAATGTCCTTGTTACTTTTGATGCCTTCTGCCACCATGAACTGTTGCCTCTCTGCCATGTGCCACACTGGCTTGGAGCCAGCCCATTATGGTCTGAAGCATCTACAAATTGTAAGCCAAATAGGTGCTGGGTATTTTGCCTCAGCAATAAGATAAGAAACTAACACAGCTCCTAAACTCCATCTTCAGTGACAGACAGCCAGGTCCCTTCAGGTTGTATCTCTCTGAACCTTTCTTCTCCCTCTTCTACTGCTTTAAGAACTCAAGCAATCAGATCAAACTCACTTGGGTAAATCATGATATGCTCCACGTATTAAGGTCAGCTGATTAGCAACCTCAGTTGCATGTGTAATTTTAATTTTTTTTTGCCGTGCAATATAATGTATTTACATCTTCTGAGGATTGGAATATGGGCATTATTGGGATCTTTATATTTCCTGTCACACCATACTACAATGGAGTCTCATGCTAGTCCACATGTAACACTATTACAATATTATAATTATATTTTAATTACCTATTTTTTGTCTAGATTGTGCACTATGTATTCAGTTTGTATCCTTCTAGGCTGTACATTGTTAAACTATATTGAGTTCTTTGATTCACCAAGTACTACAGTTCTGAAATGTAGTAGTTATTTAATAAATCTTGGTTGAAATTTGCTGTGTGTGTGTCTGCATGTGTGTACCTATGTTTCTGTATTTGAGTTCACAATGAGAGCGATACATTAGAGGGAACTGAGAATTAATGTCTTCTGTAGGAGGTGACAATAGCTTCCAAATGCATACCACTATCTTTCTGAATTATCATATATCCAATATCTTTATACCTCAAATTGTATCTCAGTGTTATCATATTATACAAAGAACTACCAATTCTCCTTACACAATAAACTGTTCTTCTTCCATCTGTCCTTGAATAAGGCAATGATAACTACCTGTTGTTCTGTTATTTCCATTTCTCTTTTCCATATTCTAACGCTAATTACTGAGCAGGCAAAAAGCTCTATCTTTAACATAGGTCATAAACTAATTTACTTCTGTCCATATGGGTTTTAATCAACTCAGTTTATTTATTTATTTATTTTGGTACTAGGGATCGAACTTGGGTCCTTGTGCTTGCACAGCAGGCAGCGAAACCACTGAGCTAAATGCCCAGCCTAATCAACTCATTTTAAACCTCCTCCATTACATACCAGGGTTACTTAATAAGCTTTGTATTAGCTTGGGCTGATCTAAAAGAATATCACAATTTGAGTTCCTCAAATTACAGATATTTTTCTTAATTTTTAAGGCTGGATTGCCAACATCAAAGTGCCAGACAGGTTGGTTTCTGCTGAGACTTCTGTTCCTGGGTTGCAGAAAGCTATCTTCTCTGTGTCTTCCCTCGTCTTCCTTGGCATTTTCCTGGATATGCATTTTCATAGATCCTGGTGTGACTCTTTTTATACAGAAAATAGCCCCATTGGATTAGGATAGCACTTATATGTTCTTATTCAAGTTATCTCCTAAAAGGCTTTAAATCCAATTATAATTTGATTGAAGCTTATGGTTTCCATATATAAATATTGAGGAACATAATTCAACCTTTACAACATGGTAATGTGGCTTCTATTTCCACTCTTACCCCTACATCCTTTCATTCATTTAGTACACAAATGACTTTAAGAGTTAATTTTCACGATACACTTTCTCTGATTAAATACTTTAGGCTTTTTAATAATTCATAGAATTAAGTTCCATTTCTTGGCCTAAAACATCTATGCCAACTCACCGTTTAATTCATCTTAGATTTCTTTCTCTTTTATTCACATTCGTATGGGTCATTTTTGCTTCAGTGTTTCTGTACTTCTATTTCCTTTCTCAGAGAACTCTTTATTCAGACATTTTTGGTTTTTATTAATCAGCTCAAATATTACTGCCATAGTTTTTAAAGTCTTTATATAAAGTACATATTTTCCAGCTGAACAGAAGCCATTGAGGCCATGTTTTGTATGGTATATGGTTCCATTTGTCAACAAGTTGAGGACTGGATGATATGACCCTGAGAGATACTCTTCAATGTTAGACTCCAATGTTTTCATATTGCTACCAAGAAAACCACTATTTATGAATAGATGTTTCTATTCTGCTGAAATACATCCAATTTAAGTAACAGAAGGTAATTAGCAAAGAATCTAATCAGCAGCATTGCTTTAGTGCCCATCATTAAAAAGCTTAACTGTTGTACCATTTTTCTTTTCTGCTTTATGAAGAACTCATTTATGTACCATTTCAATGCTATTGTAATTGTGAGTGAGTTTTATGGGGGGATTAAATTACTGGCCTCAATTTTACAACACAAACATTACCTGCAGCCTTCTATAACCCAGCCACTGGAGAAAATAGAAAAAAATAAAAAATTATCATAAAAATACTGATGCTGAACCTGAACTTTGATGCTCATTGGTTTGATTGACCTGAAGCACCACATTAAGATTTCAAACCATGTGTTATAAGGCCTCCTTTTTATTTCTAAGCTTTTTTTTTTCTTCTACCTAATTCTTAATATGCTAGGGAGGGTGAGTGCACCTAAAAAGACTGAAAATTTAAAAGATACAAAATGTCAATTCGTAAATATTTGAGCATTTGATTTATATCTCAGTTCATGAATCAAGTTGCCAAAACTACTGTCACTAATGAAAAAAAAAAACCATAAAATTCTAGTGATTCATGTATAGAGAGACAACTGTAATTATCTTGTAGAAAAAGGTCAGTGTCATAAAATGGATAAAATTCACTCAATAAATCATTTATTACCCATTTTTTCTTGTTACTGTATTAAATACAAGTTCAAATTGTATATTTCTGGAGCTCCTTTTAAAATGATAAGATAGACTTTTCTGTTAAAGATTGCTGATTTCATTCTACCGAAAAAAGAAATTAAAACAAAAGGAAAAATCTTGTAATTTGATTTACAAGACCATTGGACCCTATTTTTTGTTTCTCTACACACAGATTTTTCCTTCTCTTTATTTTTGTATTTTCTTTTTTTCTATCTATTTTCTATTCTTTTGTATTAGATTAAAAGTGGATGTTGAAGATACAATACTGAAGGTAAGATATAAAATATTGTTTATTTGTGCACTTCATGGTTCTTATTATACTTTATTTTAAATTTTAGTCTCAATACAGACCTTCTAATAATAGACTCAATTAGAAATTACCATTAAATTAAGGATCAGAGAGGTAAATTACCCCATGTAAGACAAGCAACTATCTAGTTGTAAAAGCATTACAGAAAAGATATTTTGTAGGAACATCCCAAACAACTTGGAATAAGGATAAAATTATCAAGTGAGATGGAGAGCCATGAAAACCAAATTATCTGCTAATGATCTCCCCTAACCTAGAACTACAAAACCCCCACTAAAGCTGCACACACTGAGGAGGAGTAGAGAGGGAGGACAGTGAAGCTGGGGAGGTGAAGGATGAAGGAAGGCAAGAGTATAGGTGTCAGGAAAAACAAGTTCTGGTTTTCAGAAGATACATTCGAATGAACAATTATTATTTAAACAATTATTTTCACTGATTTCTATGAACTTGATTTCTACGGCCTCATGTTCTTTCCCGGCAAAATCAAAGGCCCAGAAAAGACAAGGGTGTTTGACTTTTTTCTTGAAACTTAGAATTTATAAAGCATCACCAATCGAACAGCATTAAATCAACTCATATTTATGAAAGGGATATATTTATCTTTCTTAACCCATAATCTTTCTTTAATGGAGGTAATGTATTTTTTACTTTTCTCTGAGAGTCTTAAAATTCAGGTGCTCAAATGAGCTACTGTGTGCTAATCAAGAATTTTTAAATTATGTACTATGTAGGAATTAAATAAATCATCCTTGTATTAATTCACTTAAACACAGATTAAGAATAAAAAATATGGAACATATAGTAGGAAAAACAAAAATGATCTCTAACTTAATCTCTAACTTACAGAGTTTTTATTCTTATTGAGGTAGATATTTGTTCACTAGTTATTATAGATCACCAATCTATAATAAATTATTATTAAAGGGTTAGGAATTGAGGTACTTTAACAAAAACTTGCCTTGGAGTGAGAAACTGCTCCAGGGAGTTAGAGCATGGATGTAATGAATGAGAAGTGGTGTGCTGAGAAATCAAGCTAAGATTACTTCTGTGAAGTAATGGGGAAGTCATTATGAAAAGTTTGGCAAGTTTTGTCTCCCAAAGATGTTGTCTGAAGGGTTCACAGAGTTCTCAATTTGTACAAACTCTTCAAAAGTTTTACAATATGGTAAAGCATTTCTCATTACTGAAGAGAGGAAGATTAAAGCAATTTCATAGTACAACTAAATTGTAACATTACTGAAATGCTAATGAACTTAGCTAGTAAGTAATTCACTATATAGTCTAAACATGAGCTGCCTAATGTTTTGCCCCTTTAAAAAAAGAATAGTTCCTTTCAAGTGTGAGTGTGCCTGTTGATATCTGGGCACACGCACATAAACACATTTGAATGTGTCTTGCCTATTGAAAAAGACCTTTTAATTGTATACAAAAATTAGCAAATGACTAAAATAAGCCTGATAAATGGAAGCAAATTAAAAGGATCTGGCAAATTGTTAGCATCTTCTAGGGCTGGTATTACTTGTGAATATCAGGAGAAAAAAAAACAAGCAGAGATTTATGTTGTCAATTTGAGAATAAATAAAGAAATTTTACTTATTTGAGTGTAATAATATGATCTCTCATAACTTCCATAATTTGGATGCAATATGAAAAGTTAACTTATGAGGCTAGGATTTCATTCCAAATCCAAAGGATGTCTTCTTTTATTAATCATTCACAAATCTGTCAAGCATTAAATATAAATGGAGTAAAGAGTGAATCCTAACCACAGATCCAGTACCTGTATGAACCGGTACCTGATGCCTTCATTCATAATTTCTTCCTTTTCAAATATGTTTGTGACTGCCATGGGATAAGTGAAGGGTCACACAGTGACATGGTACAATAAGTATGCCATTTAAGCTGTATGTTAAGAGACATAGGGGATTCTATTGATAACTTTGGGATTTGGTCAAAATTAAAGCCAGCAGTAACTTTCTGGCCTTCCAGAGAAATATAAGGTTGGTCTGTAACTGTATCCTTATGTATTTTAGCATCTGCTTATTGTTTGAGCTATTTCAATTCATCTGCCCACCCATCCATCCTTCTACCTATTCATTCATCTATTCATTAATTACATTAACAACTATTTTTAAGTCATTTGCTTAAATTTGAAAACCTATCAGACACTTTCCTTAAAAATGGTAGAAATTCAGGAAAATGGATACTGTATTGTGATCTTCAATTCAATGATGAATAAAATGAAGTTGAAAAACCTAGGCTTTAGCTGAACCACTGGTAAACAGCAGTCATATTTAATCTCATTTAAAAAAAAATGTCCCTTTTCTTTCCTTCAACAAATATATTATTGATGGTTACAATCTGCTAGGTGTTTGGAGTCAAGTGGGAATTGAGGAACATGTGGTTCCTAATATTCAGAGCTCACTCTCTACTGGGGTTGTTTGGCATCAAAACCCATTCTCCTTCTCCTTGTGTTCTCTAAATCCAGCCAGCAGAAAGTAAAAAAGACACACACTGAGCACATACCCTGCATATGGCAACAGCCATATTTCAGGTCATGTAACTCCCACAATGTCTCCTATAGCAGATCCTCTTTTCAATATGCCCATGTAACTCATAAGAATACAAAGAATGCAAATAGTACTTTCTGTGCATGAGGGCGTTTGTGTAGGTCCAATGCATCTTGAAATGTAAAGCTTATATAAAAATAATGGAGAAATGTCTGCTTCATCCCTCTCTCTATTGAGAGGTGGGGAACACCATACTTCCTTTTGAAATTTCTGACACATAAATATGAAGGTCCAGGATTTCTTTCTGAATAAAATTTAATTGAGGTACAATGAAGGGTAAAATCATACACTAAGGAATCTAGAAAAGATTAATAGGCTTAATCCCCCATTAAGAGTTGAGTTATGGACTGCATATGTAACTGAGAAAATGATTTCACTTTAAAATTTATCCAAACTCAGACTAGGGAAAGAGTGACAGGAAGAAGAAAATCAGATAGAAAAAGGAAAAAAAAGCATCATAATTTTTCCAATAGAAAAATCCTTTGGATTACTCCAAATCTTATTTCCCATAGCTCATGTCTTAAGAATTCTTAACAGAAATATGGCAGCCACAGGATTCAGAAAATCTTACAATTAATTATTATCAAACAATGATTTTAAATCAATAATAATAAGGATAAATATGTCACATTTAAGTCAAAAGAAGAAATAATATACTAAAAAAATTTATATTATGGAGTTAAATTGCAATTCTTTTTTAAAAAAATAGATGCAATGAGGTCCAGCCACAGGGGCTGCTGGCATCTGCACAATGGGTCCAGCATCAATTTGTAATAATTTCACTTAGAAATTGCAAAAGAGTGCCAAGGAGGAGCCTTCTGGGCCCTGCCCCAGCTCCGGGTACCAGAGCCCCCCCCCCGAGCTTAGGAGGAGTTGAGCCCAAGCAGCAACACCCCTCTCCCATTGAAATAAATGAGAAGACATGTAAACAAGTCTCAAAAACAGACTTCCAGATCACCTAAAGCAACCTCAAAGGCAAACAAGATTGAACAATCTGATTCTCAAACACTGGAATCCTTGAATTGGCAACAAAAGAGGATCTGGAAAAAAAGAAATCAGAAATAATTTCTCAGATAACAGCAGAGATTGTGACCATAGTGCAAGACATGATCAATAAATCTAGAGTGAACACAGATAAAAAAATAGAGAAGCTGAGGATCACGATGAAGTCATAACATCAGAAACAAATGAAATCCATAAAGCAGATGCAAACAGATTTACAGAAGATTAAAAACTCCATTGAAAGTTTATGCAGCAGAATAAGCCAATGTGAGGACAGAATTTCAGATATAGAGGAAAAGATTGCAATTAGTGACCAGGAAAAGAAAAATTTCTTGAAAATAGCAAGGGACCACGAGAAATCAATCTAGTAGCCACTAGACAATGCAAAGAAGAATAACATAAGACTGATAGGAGCCAATGAAGAAACAGGAGAGAGTGCAGATGACATAAAAAAACTGTTCACAGAAGTGATGGCAGAAAACTTCCAAAGCAGGGGAAAAGAACCTGACATACATATAAATGAGGCATATAGGACTCCAAATAGCCTTGATTAAAAAACAAAAGAAAATCTACACATAGGCATATAATAATTAAGATTGCAAAATCCCAACATAAGAGCAAAATTATAAAGCAATTAGAGAAAAGAAACAAATCACATACAAAGTAAAGCCCATCAGAATCACAGCAGACTTCTCAACACAAACCATCAAGGCAAGAAGACCTTGGAGTGACATATTCCAAGCACTAAAAGAAAACAGCCCCCAACCCAGATTGATGTACCCTGCAAAACTATCTTTCAAAATTGATGGAGAAATAAGATAATTTCATGACAAAGAGCAACTTAGGAACTTCATGAATACCAAACCAGCATTCCAACAAATTTTAGACAATATTCTAGGAAAAGACAATGAGGATCATAATGCAAGGAAGCCCAACAGAATTAATCCATAGGGCACAACAAGAAATTAAACACAAAGCGGGAGAATCCAAGAAAAAGAAAAAGTCATGATAATTATAAGTCAATCATGTCGATTGCAATCATCAATGTTAATGGTCTCAATTCACCAATCAAAAGAAATAGACTGGGAGAATGGGTCAAGAAGCAAGATCCAACAATATTCTGAGTACAAAAAAACACATTTAATTCAAAAAGAAACTCATAGAATGAAAGTTAAAGGGTGGAAAACAATACTCCATGTGAAAGGAACCCCCCAAAAGCAGGAGTAGCTATCCTCTGCCAATCAACTGAATTTCAAAACAACACTGATTAAGAGAGACAAAGAAGGACACTACATAATTGTAAAGGGAACAATCCAAGAGGAAGAGATGACAACAATAAATATATATTCACAAAACACTAGTGTGCCAAACTATATAAAACAAATATTAATGGACATTAATAATCAAATAAGCACTAATACAATAGTAGTGGGGGACCTCAATACCCCACTGTCACAAAAAGATAGGTCAACTAGACAAAAAACAAGCAACAAAATAATAGAACTCAATCAAACTCTTGAACAAATGAACTTAACAGATGTTTACAGAGTGTTCCAACCCACAAAATCAGAATACACATTCTTTTCAGCTGCACAAGGGTCATTCTACAAAATAGACCAAATACTTGCTCATAGAACATGTTTAAGTGAGTGCAAAGGAATTGAAGTTATCCTCTGTATATTATCACACCATAGTGCGATGAAATTGGAGATCAATAGCAAAAGAAACTGCAAATATTTCATAAACACGTGGAAATTGAACAACATACTTCTGAATAACCAATGGGCCACAGAGGAAATTAAAGAGGAAATCAGAAAAAAAAAGAAGAAATCAGATAATTCTTTCAATTAAATGACAATAACAATACAACATATTGGAATCTATGGGACACAAATAAAGCAGTCTTATGAGGGAAATTCATAGCAGTGAATACTCATATTAAGAAAACATAGCCCAATTAAACAACCTGATGCTGAACCTCAAGCTTCTAGAAAAAGATCAGGACAAACCCAAAGTTCATACAAGGGAGGAAATTATAAAGATAAAAGCAGAAATCAATTCAATGGAGCCTAAGAGAATGAGACAAAAAAATCAATGAAGCCAAGATTTGGTTCTTTGAAAGAATAAACAACATTGACAAACCCTTACCCAACCTTATCAGAAAAGGAAACAAAAGGCTCAAATCCATGCAATTAGGAATCAAAAGGATAAAATTGCAATAGACCCAGCAGAAATCCAGGGGGACATCAATATCTACTTTGAGAACCTATATGTCAATAAGATGGAAAACACAGAAGAAATGGACAGATTCCTAGATACATATGAATTACCAAAGTTGAATGAAGATGACCTAAGAATTCTAAAGAACTCAATATCAATCAATGAAATTGAAAATGTAATTAAAAACTTACCAACTGAGAAAAGCCCGGGTCCTGATGGCTTCAGTGCTGAAATCTATAACACATTTAGAGAGGAACTACTGCCACTGTTGTTTAAACTCTTCAATGAAATTGAAAGGGAAGCTATACTCTCAAATTCATTCCTGGAAGCAAGCATCACCTTGATCCTCAAAGCAAAGGAAGACCAAAACAAAAAAGAGAACTATAAGTCAATCTCTCTAATGAACACAGATGCAAAAATCCTTAATAAGATACTGGCAAATAGCATGAGAAAGATCATCAAGAAAATCATACACCCTGACCAAGTGGGATTCATCCCAGGGATGCAGGGATGGTTCAACATATGCAAATCAATCAATGTAATACA